>CM045888.1:7406807-7616463 GCA_025169545.1 Anguilla japonica | reverse complement strand
TTATAGAGGTCACCATTTACACTAAGAAATGGAAATGGTTTACAAAATAAAATAATGACCATCCCTATAGGGTTCACAAACTTTCAAGTAGCACTATAGTGTTTGTGTGTGAATATATAGCAATGAAAGCAGCAATAATTTTAATAGTTCCCCATATATTGTGAAATTCTGATATCTTGACACATATATTACATTGTTTCCAATATACTGCAGTGTGCTCCATTTTCTTTGGGATCTTGGTACTTACGGGTCTCCATGCTCTCCTTTGCTTCAAAAGACAAACTGTTCAACAGATGCATCACACAGATGCCCTCCAGGTACTTCTTAGTTTCCTTCATGATGCCCTGGTTCCTGTTCCACTTCCTCTCCATGGGGACAGCAGATCTTGCTGAAGCCTCCCACTGAAGCCTGCTGAGGTTGAAGGACAGGAAGTCTTCTCCATTCCATCTGTACTGAGCGAAGGCCCTCGTAAGTCTTACAGGGTTTAGCTCGATCTCACAGCCAAACCTCCCCTGCAGGACAGCAGCACCTGAAACACATGGATGTACACAACGCTGAGACCATAAGAAATTTTACCATGATATACCATGGTACACTAATATTTAATGTATCATAGTGCATTATGGTGCACGCTATGGTAGTACTAGTTATGTACCATGGTACAATGCATGTACCACAGTACACTACAGTAGTACCATAATATGTACCATAGTGCACTATAGTATGTACTGGTGAAAATGAATGTCCCATAATATACTACGGTACACACTATGAAAGTTCCACAGGATGTACCATTGAACATTTATATACCATAGTGCACTGTAGTACACATATGGTAGTAAAATGCTATGTACCATAGTACAGTGGATGTACCATGCAGAGTGGTACATGCTATGATAGTACCACAGTACATATCATGGTACAATTATTGTACAATGTGTTGGGATACTGTCAAAATACAATGGTACATGTAGCATAGTTGCACCATGGCACAAGTACCACAGTTCAGCAATCATAGTCCAGTACCATAGTAACATTTATAATGGGTGGTTACCTCCATGTACTGCATGGTGGTCTCTTTAAACATGGCAGATTTAAAAAATAATAATTTACAAAAAGCTAGCATAGGCACGCCCTTACCAGTTGTGTTAAGCCCTGTGTCATTTTTTAAGATGTCAATTCTGCCTCTGTTCCAGTGCTCCATATTAAGGCGTTTGACAGACTTCCACAGATAATGACCTCGCCCTTCACGCATCCAATTTCTACGGGGCACGCTGTCCGTGCCATTGCTACTGTAGGAGTCGACTGCTTCACCATCAAGCCACAGGACACAAGTGAACACATCAGTATTCACAGCAGTGTAGCAGGTACCTAGAAGGGAATGGCTAACTGAAAGACAGAGAGACAGGGAAACACAGATGTCACAAAGTACCAAATATGATGTTCAACATTACAAAAAATGTGCTGGTCAATATAACTGCCTTGGAGAAGTGTTACATACAAACACATTTTTCTGAGGAAATCATTCAATTACTACTGAGCCCCTGAGACACCACATTGAGATATTTTTCACCTATGGTGCCTCGGGGAGCTCCGTATTAATTAGATAATTTACCCAGAAAAAATTATTTGTATGATATCCATTCGATCACATTAAATATGGGGGCCCCTGTGAGCCATCTTCTCAAATAGTAAAATTTATATTCACATAATTAAATGGACACAAATAAACACAGTTTAAATTATTTATATATTTTCTCTGTACTTAATTTACTTGTTATATTTAGTATTTTGCACACAAATCACTGATTTATTGTTTTATTTTTATATTTATTTAATTTCACCACTACGGAAGAATGAAATTTGGGATAGTCGCTTTTGTAATGTGTTGCAACGGGATAGTCATAAAATATGGAAGCATATTGCAGGCAAAATTCTAATGAAAATGCAACGTAATCCCAGATTTGAACTTTAATTTCCCAGTCACATAGGCTATGCTGTTACGACCTGGTCTACGGTCCGACCGTAACAGGTGAAATGGGGAGGGAAATTTACAGCAAACCAATCAGTGACTTTGAATGTTAATAGGCACGGGGCAGCTTAGAATGCTGAACTTCGGACAGTTAGCCAAGTCAGAAACCAAAAGCATACCTCCAACGAAGCGTTAAATCTCCACCCAGGGTAGCGTCAAAAACAATAAAGGAAAATAACAAAGCAAAATAACAAACTTGTGTCCCGATGGAATGATTTTTAGCCCAGCTGGGAACACACTAACTAATAGGACTATTTCACAAGATGGCGACCAAAACCGGATGTACGGACACTTTGTTTCCGGTTACCGTTGCTACGGACGCAAGTCCATTTCTGACAGCGAAAAATTGAGCCTCAACAGCGACGTCTTACGTTCTCACAGTCCCTAATAGCTCTGCCAAAGTTCACTATATGTCCGATGTTATCCGCATTGTCGAAGCATTGTCAGTGAACGTTAAGCGGTCTAAACTAGACAAGGGCTATAAATTCTTTTTTGAGAAGTTTATATAATGTATGCGAGGAGAAAAGTTTAATATCGAGTGTAATCTTATTCACAAAGCATTAGCTAACTAGCTAGCTATCGTAATGAGTTAGTTTATGTTAGTTTGCAACATTATGACAGTCATGCTGCCTAGCAAGTTTTTTTCTTATTTTGGAGTAAATCTGTGGGAAAGCTGTGAAAGGGCAAATAAATTCTTTTTCGAATTGGTACACAGGGGAACGCTACAAAACAAAAAAGCTCTTCGTCGCTGCCATTGTTGTGGTGGCTTTTAAGATAACTGGAAATGGGAGACGCCTCTGAGAGGTAACTTGGTAAAAGTCTTGGGAAACTATTTATTAAAATGTACACATTTTATTAGGCTACATATTTTTACAATCTGAAAACGTAACTATCATTAACAGAGTTTCAGAATAATACCATCGGAGAAGTTTTACGTAGAAGTAAGCGGTACATGCTTACTTCTATTTGCTTCACAAACTGGTTTTGCTAAAAGCCAGCTTATCAGTGAAGTCCATAGACCATATAAAAAAATAAAAATAGGTCGAAAATATCTGTGAAATTGCCCTGACTGCGTAGCTACATGAGACACGACCGACCAAAATTACGGAAGTGCGAGTAGCCTAAGCGGAAAACCTAGGCTACATTATCTGCTAGACAATAAGTATCTGCACCAGCAAAGCACGTAGCGCAATCAAACCAATGCATATTGTGTTTTAGCTAAGAACAATAAAAAGAAAATAGTCGAAATTTTACTTATTTCGAAAGGCAAAGATGAAAGCGTCAATACGTACCTGATACCCGTGCCCCCAAACAATGTCCAAAACAGTGAAAAGCAATAAATGCGAAACATTTCACAAAACAACTTAAGAAACTATATCCACCCTGGTCCATTAGTTATCAATGAAGCCTTGTGAAACCTATACACCACGCTGTTACAGCGAGAGTAGGAACGACTGGTTAGAGGATAGGACGGCTGGCTGTTGTGCAATGTGATTACACGGTTTACCCGCTGATGGGCGTGGTTTGCAAGCATGTGCTCTGTCTCTATTGGCGGATAACCACAACAAAGGCGTGGTTTACTGTTTACTACAGTTTACTATAGGCTGTTGGCGGTTGGCAACAAATAGACCGGAGTGGATATAGTTTTTGAGGTTGTGTTGTAAAATGTTTAGTATTTATGGAATTTCATTGTTTTCGGACATTGTTTGGCGCACTGTATCGGGTAGGTACGCTTTCATCTACCTTCACAGCACAACTACCTTCGCACTTCACAGCACAACTTAAAAACTACAGCCACACGACCCACGGTAGTGTGCGTACGGGGTCACAGTCAACCCTCACACGATCTCGGTTCCTCCCTTTCCTGCACATACTTCGGGAGGAAAAGAGACGGGTATTAACCGTATTAACACTCGGTAGGGTAGCTTAGAGAGCGTACTTCAGAACTGGAGAGAGCGTAACACCCTCCATTGTGTATGTTGTGGGCAGAAGAGCCAACGTGTAGAAAACCAAGGTGATTTAGCTACCAAAGAAAACCGCATCGGTCAATTTTTTGTGATCATAAATTCCATTATGTGTACGAGTTGGTGAAACAATGATTGTGTTGGTCCACAAGTTTTGTGAAACGTGGTATCAGCAGTATACGTAGGCAGTCCCTGTCCGGGAGTTGTCACCGAAGGGCGTTTCCATAATTCGGTCAGTTGCACACGTGCTATCCAATCCACAGCACCACTCGAGCAATAGCGGGGTATTCGTCGGGGACAGAAAGTTTGCTCTGTGTCAACCGGTCTTCTTGTTACTGCTTGATTTGCTGAAACAGCGTGAAAAAGAGATTTCCCACAGGCTATTGGCAACAAATAGACCAGAGTGGATATAGTTTTTGAGGTTGTGTTGTAAAATGTTTAGCATTTATGGAATGTTATTGTTTTCGGACATTGTTTGGCGCACTGTATCGGGTAGGTATACGCTTTTTACCTTGTTGAGTTTGGCTTCCAGGTAGGCCGGTAGGATATGCTTGCGATATCTGCTTTGTTATGTGTCATATTGCGTTGTTATTTAATTATTTCATGCTTAAATTTGTAAAACGTGTGTGTGTTGTTTGTACCTACCTGTCGTCATCCTTGTCGTAATATTTTCTTAACTTACGATAGCTTATGTATCTGTATTTATGTGTATTTCTGTATTTATGTGATGTATTGGGGTTACCTTTGTCTGTGCACGCCCCCGTCACATTTGACGGAGGCGTGCACTAACCAGTCGCTCCTACTCTCGCTGTAACAGCGTGGTGTATAGGTTTCACAAGGCGTCATTGATAACTAATGGACCAGGGTGGATATAGTTTCTTAAGTTGTTTTGTGAAATGTTTCGCATTTATTGCTTTTCACTGTTTTGGACATTGTTTGGGGGCACGGTATCAGGTACGTATTGACTCTTTCATCTTTGCCTTTCGAAATAAGTAAAATTTCGACTATTTTCTTTTTATTGTTCTTAGCTAAAACACAATATGTATTGGGTTGATTGCGCTACGTGCTTTGTTGATGCAGATACTTATTGTCTAGCTAATGTAGGCTAGCTTTTCCGTTAACCCGTTTAGTCGGTCGTGACTCATGTACGCAGTCAGGGCAATTTCACAGACGTTTTCGACTTCACCGACAAGCTGGCTTTTAGCAAAGCCAGTTTGTGAAGCAAATAGATAGAAGCATGTGCTGCTTACTTCTACGTAAAACTTCTCCAATGGTGTTCTGAAACTCTGTTTGTCAGTGTGACGGGGGCGTGCGTTTCAGCTTATTAGGGGCGCGCGCCTGGGACATGCGCACGTTAACTAAGATGCGCCGTCCAGGAAAAAACCATGTTCCTGATTATTACTGCGTTGTGATTCCGTCTGTTTTGTTTAGCAAGTTAACTTCAGTAAACGCTGTGCAACTATATTCTTGTTGTCCGTGCCTTAAGAGTTTTACAACGTTTAGCCGATTTAACAATAACAAAAACGATTTTCCTTAAAGAAATAAACCGTTTTATAAGTTATAAGTATACCTTTTAAGTCTAATTTGCCTTCATTCTTCCGTAAGCTAAAGGCCACTGCCAGGGACATCCGCTCCCCCTTTTTTCAGAATTATCGTTTGTTTCAACCAATCACACACGCTTGGGTGGAGTAACAGGTTTTTTTAATGTGTCCTATGGACATCATACAAATACATGTTTGTATAATGTCATCCAGTTAATAGGCCTACGGAGCCCTAGTAAATTACCATATGCAGTGGAGCGTGTTAACTCTTCTCCAAGGCAGGTATTCTGACAGCGCACTAGGGTTGCCGCATTTTCACTGGGGCGAAGCCGGCAATTTTTTCCTATGTGGTTCGATGTGTTCTATGTAGCATTCAAAAACATCATCGGTAATGGCAAAAATTAAAAACATAAATCTCATAATATATCATTCTCGATAGTTTGCAGATCTTGATTCACCACTGTGAGCAGGCGGAATATTACTGGCTGCGACTAGAGGCAGCAGCAGCATTGTATAATACTAAAATATAAATCATTGTGTGTACTTGTGTGCGTGTGTATTTATTTATTTTTTTTTTTTTTTGTTTTTTCAACTGCCAGACGGGGTCAAAACGTTGTTTCCTGGCTCAGGGACAGTTTGGGTTGAACATCATATTTGGTTCTTTGTGACATCTGTCTTTCTCTGTCTCTCTGTCTTTCAGTTAGTCACTCCCTGCTAGGCACCTACACTGCAGTGAATACTGATGAGTTCACTTGTGTCCTGTGGCTCGATGGCGAAGCAGTCGACTCGTACAGTAGCAATGGCATGGACAGCGTGCCCTGTAGAAATTGGATGCGTGAAGAGCCAAGCAATTCTCTGTGGAAGTCTGTTAAACGCCTTAATATGGAGCATTGGAACAGAGGCAGAACTGACATCTTAAAAAATGACACAGGACTTAACATGTCTGGTAAGTGAGGGCCTTTATATTTGAGATTTTTTTTAATTATTTTTTTTCCTCTGCTGTACCTCTGTTTAAAGTTCCAAGTAAAGACCATGCAGTGCATGCAGGTATAATCACTGCATCTGTATATTTCAGGTGCTGCCGTCCTGCAGGGGAGGTTTGGCTGTGAGATCGAGAGAAACCCTGACTCTGGTATAAGTCTTACGAGGACCTTTGCTCAGTACGGATGGAACGGAGAAGACTTCCTGTCCTTCAACCTCAGCAGGCTTCAGTGGGAGGCTTCAGCAGGATCTGCTGTCCCCATTGAGAGGAAGTGGAACAGGGACCGGGACATCACCGTGGAAACTAAGAACTACATAGATTACATCTGTGTGCATCACCTGGAGAGAAGTTTGTCCTTTGAACCAGAGGAGAGCCAGGAGACAGGTTAGTACCATGGTCCCATACAGAAATGGAACACACTGCAGTATAGTGGGAAAATAGAATATATTATCAAGTTGTCAGAATATGTCGATGTTTTGGGAACTATTCAGATTTGCTCCTGTCATTGCGATATGTGTGTGCGTGTATTTATTTTCCTAAAAAACAAAAAGGCACATAATTTCAGTATTTAGCATTATGTTATATTTCCCTAAGGGATTCGCACATCTTATAATGTAACAAAGGTGCAAAGAATTTATTGAAGAAAGGATGGTACCTTACTTAAAATGTGATCTTATATGTCATGACGATTTATTCAGGAAAACAACATTTTCAGAACAGACCCACAGTAAAATATGTGCCTTTTCCCTGTTCCCATTTCAATGCAAGCTGCCTGAACATTTATGCCTGAATACAGTCCTGACAGCCTTTACACATTTTCACATCCAAAGTACACTGGTATGCCTCATTACTTGAACATACACAAGAGGCCTTCCCTTGTGCACAAAAAACTTGCCTTTTCCTTTTTCCCCATTTCAGCTGAGCCCACGGCTGCAGTATTTGCTAAGAGATCCCTGAACCCTGGGAAGGTTATTCTGACCTGCCTAGTTTCCGGATTTCACTGCAGTAACACGACGGTGGAGGTTTATCAGGATGATGACATCATCACTGAAGAAGACGGCCTTTTGTCCTCTGGGATCAGACCAAACGGGGATGGGACCTGCCAGCTGAGAAAGAGTTTGGACATCTCTAACAGCACTGAGGCATCGTACAGCTGTGAAGTCCAGTTCAGAAGTCTTAAACAACTGGTCAAATGGGGTAAAACTGCTCACTGTGACCCGTTGCCATTAATGCTGACTCACAGAACCAGATCAAATTATTGGTGCTGTGGGAACAAAATTGTGACCCCTATAAAAGAGTGTGGCATGAACCGTCAGTGTGGCTGTCAAACTATAATATTGCTGCTTTTTGCCTTTGCAGATGGGAAGATATGGGACCGGGCTGAACCAAAGCAAGACTATGACACTGGACATTACTACTGGTTTCTTATGGTACCACTGGTGTTGGTCATTGCTTTATCACTTGTGTTTCTCATTTGGATCCTGAGGCGCAGATTGCGCACACAGGTAAGAAACCGGAGAAATTCACAATGGAAGTATGTCCCTGTAGGAGCACTCCTAGCATCTTATCTTGTCTCTTACATTGAGGGGTACCTTGGAAAAATTGTATATATTTATATCAGTCCTAATTACCATAAAAATGACCATAAATGATATGTGCAGTAAGAGGAGAGAAGGCTGATGGGAATTCATCTTTGTTGATTCTTCCATTTATTTACTGACCAAAAAGAAAAGTGCATTATGGAAGCATTCCATTTTCAGAGATACTGCTGGTGTTAAACCAGTGAGTTTTTTTGTGAAGGGCAAGCATGATGCCCACTTGCTGATTTCTGAAGGGTTACGTTCCCTTTCTTTCCATTGTAGGCAAACCAGCACACAAAGGACTCAATTTCAGCAGGTATTTGACGTGCCGATGGAGCCCAGATTTAATGAAACCCAGCCGAGTGGATTCATCGTCTTGAGGCCAAAAGAGAACGACCACTGTAAAGTGCAATTAGGTGCTACTGGACTGCAGTGACACCATAAAGAGACCGTGCAGCTGGAAGGCCAATCAACATCAATGAGAAGAAGGACAGACCAACTGTGGGCCCCTCTGGCATCTGGGTCTTAGCCTTGCGACCCTTTTTAGGGAGAACAAAATTGCCCCGGCCAAATGCTTTCTGGTTGGGAAACTCCCCACAGGGTGCCCCTGGCCTCCGCATCCCTACCTGCCTTACACTGGTTGTCTCCAGTTGACACGGAAGATCTCAAGACAAACAGTATGAGGAGCGACTCTTCGACTCGCCAGTTGCAGACAGTAGCGCCCTCTCCTGGCTCAACTTCAGCACTGCCAGGGAGCCAGTGCCATGAAATGTCCTTTCAGCTGCAAGCCAGACCACAGACACCTATGACACTGGCCAGTTCCTGTCACCCTCTGTTCTGACTTTTCAAGTTGGAGGAATTTCTAAAATGTGTAATTTATTTGAAATTTTAAAGTATTTATAAAACGTATTGTTTTATTAAAATGTTTATACATATTAGGGTTTGAGAGGCAGAAAATATTTGCAGATGATTTGTTATATTTCTGTTTGTATCATATTTTTTTCAGTGTTTTTATTTTTTGGTGAATTTTTAAAAAAAAGTGTTACCCTTTGTTTCAGTTTTTGTGTGAAGATGGAATCTTTATCATTTTCATAACTGACAAATGTTTGCAATATAAGTACTGTTTTCTAATCAAAGTGTTCAAGATAAACTTGTTTTCCTATGTGACAAATCCAAATCCTTACACTAGTGCCACTGGTATTGTGTTAGAAATGTATGCTGCCTGAACACTTGAATGTTTAATCTGTACACTTGCCAGCCAGTATACGTTTCCCTATTCTTCGCGATCAACTTTAGAATAGTTTTTGCACCCCAGACCCATTGCATCTCAGGTTCTCATACAATTTTCGGTTTTCATGTGTTTAAATTCCAGTAAGCCATTTTTTGAGTTCACAGGAAATAAATACATCAGTGGAACATGCTAGTCTCAACGTGGCCAGCAGGTGGCGAGCATGTCCTTCTTTCTGAGTAGCAATTCCACAGAACTTCTGTGAGCGTATAAATCCTGTCGGTGCTCGATCCGTATCTGCGCACTTGACCACCGCTGCTGGATCAGACAATCAAGTTGTTTATTGATTGTACGTGGCGAAGAACTGAGCAAATGGAGTAAAGGCAACCTCTCAGGGTTATTGTGATCAAAACTATTCAGAATACAGAGAAACCTTTTCAAATGCAAATTTCCATCTTACTTGCTCTTTAAATGTGCAATTCCACTCCACAATATGTGTTATTTGATACTGAATATCTTGCCACCATGTTGCCTTTCAAACCCATATACTAACCTTTTTCTGTAAAGTGAAAATCATGGGTTACTTGAATAAACATTGAAATAAAATGTGACACTGTATGTCTCCTTTTTCCTAAGCTGCAGGAGTTTAATGAACTTGATTGTTTTTTCCTTCTTGAAAACTATTCTCTGACTAGAAATCTGAATATGCATAATTCCTCCATAATGCAATGTAGCTTGTTCTGATTTTTTTTTTTAAACAAAACAAACAAAAAAACCCCATTGTATTATGACACTGTTCAAACTAATTTATTGCTATCACAGGAGAGGGCGAGACTATGGAAATGAGCAAGATCAGAAACTGACTGTAAAGCAAATCAAGGGAGCAGAACTGTGTTGAAAACTGCATGCAGCGAATGTCATTTATGTAAAAAACTGGATGTGGGACTCCATGGTGTCACTCAGCACAGACCCAGGGCCTTTACAATCACGGACAGTAGTCAATGACTCGCGCAAGTATTCACGAAAAATGCAGATTGGAAATTAAGTATTTTGAGCTTTCCTCCTCCTCCCTCCTCTTCTTATTTTCTTCTTCTTCTTCCTCTTCTTCTTCGCAGCAGCTAAGCCAAGTTAAACAGAAATTTTCCTTTAATGGGATGGAAGCTCACAATCTAAAGCTGAACCTGACAAACACTAAAATATCCCTGCTATGTCTTTCCCCACCATGTGACCTCTCTCTTCCTGGGTGACACCAGTCCGTTGGCTTCTCCTGGCACCAAGAACCTTGGCCTGCTGCTAGATGGCAAACTTGGCAACACTGCAAACGACTGCAGAGAACTTGGCACACAGCTTCTTCCTCTACATCATCAGGAAACTCCGCCCATTTCTCGCCACCGTCTCACCTGAGCTTCTGGGTCAGGTTCTGTTCCTCTCCCACCTGGACCAGAGCCTGAACACTCTTGTGACTGGCCTCCCTGCTTCTACCATCAGACCTCTACAGACGACCGGCGAACTGCTGCTGCTCACCTGGTCCACTGCTCACCTGGGGTGCATCCCATTACTCTTCACTCCTCACCTCCGTTCCTCCACTCCCCCCAACTACCACACGTCCCCTACCCTGAAGTATGTGGAGGAAAGGACACAGATACACATTTAGACACTTGCGGTAATAGTACTACGCGCCTAAATCTCACAAACAGAAACCCTTTGATGGGTAACAGCCTTCAGGTCTGGCAGTCAAGGTGACCAGACCTTGAACATTCATCAGACCTCCGTCTCATGATATTTCAGGATTTGGCAAAAAAAAAAACTCCGTTTTTTTTATTTATAAGAAAAAGGAGTTACCCTTAGCACCCATTAATGGTTTATAAAAAGAACAAGATATAAATATTAATTCTCGCTCACAGAAGTCAGTGAAAGTGTTCAACATTTATTGGTGTAAATATAAAATAATGTAGAGTTAATGGCCAAATTGATTTCATAAGTAGAACAAGGACCCATAAGATGTAACCAAAGACCTAAAATTCAGTGTGTTACCATGCTTGGTCAACATGGGTCTCAGCATGTAAATGCTATTGAAGCTTTCTCTTTACAGTTTGAGAATGAATATAAGGACATATGATATGATAACAACATACTTAACCAAACTCTCAAGGATGACCAATGTTGATGTCTCAGATCAACACAATGACATTTGAACTTACACGAGGGCACCTTATATTCAATCATTTTTATTTTAACATACAAAATACAAAATATATAAACATTATAAAGACATTCAAATATATATAGACATTCAAAGCTAAACAATCAAATGTTTTTATACATTAAGTAATACCAAGCACATTTTTACTATATATATATATATATATATATATAAATAAATTAAACACTGACAAAGAGTAAAAAAAATAAAAAGCATTTATCAATTTATTATAATCTGGAATTTATTTTGAAGAAATATAACAGTGCCATCGGCCAGCCGACTAACTGTAATTAGATTTCAGTGAGGGAACAGAGGGCTGCACTGCACTGCCTCGGTTACACTCTTAGGGGAGAACCCTGGGATATTTTAGTTATGGTACCCTCTCTAAGAGCTACTTTACATTACATTACATTTATTTGGCAGAAGCTTTTATCCAAAGCGACGTACAAGAGTGCATATGATGGTCATTGCAACAGCTACAGAACACAGGTTCGATAAGGTACAATACTCATGTTGTACACTTATTTATAGCCAATGACACAGTTCAGTTCATACAGTGAACATTATTCTGACCTGACGCAAGTCAAAATAGGAGGAAGAAAATTATATTACAGTCATTTTAGCAGGCGCACTTATCCAGAGCAACCTGCACAACTATTTACACAATTATTTACACAGCATTTACATTGCATCATTTATACAGTAGGATTGCTAAATTTGCACAGTCAATTCAAAAGATCCGCTGCATTTGTTGGATGGCTGGTGTTGATTTGCTCCCTTGAATCCTGATGAAGTTGCTGATCTGGGTTCCTCTGGTGCATCAAAAAATTGGTCTGGTCCATTTGTATTTCTCTTTGCACAGCCTACAATGTAAAGAAAGTGAACATAACCCTTTAGGAATCAGCATGTGGGCATTTATGCTTACCCATCACAAAAAAACTTGTTCAGTACCAGCAGTATCTTCGCAAATGGGGCCTTCTATATTGCACTGAGAAATTGTGTTTTCAGAATTTTTTTTCTTACTTGTCTTTTCAGTCAGTAAATAAATGACAGAATTTGCAATGTTGAATTCCCATCAGCCTCCTCTCCTCTTACTGCACATATCATTTATGGTCATTTTTATGGTAATTAGAATTGATATAAATGTATACAAATGCAAGGTACCCCTCAATGTAAGCGACAAGATGCTAGGAGTGCTCCTTCAGGGACTTAAATCCAAGGTGAATTTCCCGTTTCTCACCTGTGTGTGCCATCTGCGTCTCAGTATGAAAAAGGAAACCCCAAATAGTAAACCAATGGCCAACACAAGCAGCACCATAAGAAACCAGTAGTAATGTCCAGTGTCATAGTCTTGCTTTGGCTCAGCCCGTTCCCATATCTTCCCATCTGCAAAGGAAAAAAGCAGCAATAATATAGTTTGACAGCCACACTGACGGTTCATTCCACACTCTTTTATAGGGGTCACGCTTTTGTTCACACAGCACAAATAATTTGATCTGGTTCTGCAAGCCAAAATTAATAGAAATGGGTCACAGTGAGCAGTTTTACCCCATTTGACCCGTTTAAGACTTCCGAACAGGACTTCACAGCTATACGATGCCTCAGTGCTGTTAGAGATGTCCAAACTCTTTCTCAGCTGGCAGGTCCCATCCCCGTTTGGTCTGATCCCAGAGGAGAAAAGGCCGTCTTCTTCAGTGATGATGTCGTCTTCATCCCGATAAACCTCCACCGTCATGTTACTGCAGTGAAATCCTGAAACTAGGCAGGTCAGAATAACCTTCCCAGGGTTCAGGGATCTCTTAGCAAATACTGCAGCCGTGGGCTCAGCTGAAATGGGGAAAAAGGAAAAGGCAATGTTTAAGTGTGTGGGTATGTTTTGAAAGTGTTGGTTTCCTGAGTAAAACCTCTAGACATAATGTCACATTTTAAATATGGTACCATTCTTTCTTTTAAAAAAGCAAGAAAAAAAAAACATCATTTGGAAGCTTAAGTGTAAAATACATAGGGGATGGGGATGCATCTTTTTTAACACTAAAAAATGGAAATGGTTTACAAAATAAAATAATGACCATCCATATAGGGTTCACAAACTTTCAAGTAGCACTATAGTGTTTGTGTGTGAATATATAGCAATGAAAGCAGCAATAATTTTAATAGTTCCCCATATATTGTGAAATTCTGATATCTTGACACATATATTACATTGTTTCCAATATACTGCAGTGTGCTCCATTTTCTTTGGGATCTTGGTACTTACGGGTCTCCTTGCTCTCCTTTGCTTCAAAAAACAAACTGTCCGTCAGATCAATACAGATGCCCTCCATGTAGTTCTTAGTTTCCTTCATAATGTCCTGGTCCCTGTTCCACTTCCTCTCAATGAGGACAGCAGATTCTCCTGAAGCCTCCCACTGAAGCTTGCTGAGGTTGAAGGACAGGAAGTCTTCTCCATTCCATCCGTACTGAGAAAAGGCCCTCTTACGTCTTACACCAGAGTCAGGGTTTAGCTCGACCTCACAGCCAAATCTCCCCTGCAGGACAGCAGCACCTGAAACACATGGATGTACACAACGCTGAGACCATAAGAAATTTTACCATGATATACCATGGTACAGTAAAATTTAATGTATAATAGTGCATTATGGTGCACGCTATGATAGTACTAGTTATGTACCATAGTACACTACAGTAGTACCATAATATGTACCATAATGTACTATAGTATGTACTCGTGAAAATGAATGTCACATAATATACTATGGTACACACTATGGAAGTTCCACAGGACGTACCATTGAACGTTTATGTGCCATAGTGCACTGTAGTACACATATGGTAGTAAAATGCTATGTACCATAGTACAGTGGATGTACCATGCAGAGTGGTACATGCTATGATAGTACCACAGTACATACCATGGTACAACTATTGTACAATGTGTTGGGATACTGTCAAAATACAATGGTACATGTAGCATAGTTGCACCATGGCACAAGTACCACAGTACAGCACCATCGTCCAGTACCATAGTAACATTTATAATGGGTGGTTACCTCCATGTACTGCATGGTGGTCTCTTGGAACTTTAAACAGAGGTATGGCAGATATAAAAAAATAATAATCATTTACAAAAAGCTAGTATTTGGCACTCCCTTACCAGACATGTTAAGTCCTGTGTAATTTTTTAAGATGTCAGTTCTGCCTCTGTTCCAGTGCTTCATATTTGACAGTTTGACAGACTTCCACAGAGAACGGCCTGGTCCATCACGCATCCAATTTCTACGGGGCACGCTGTCCGTGCCATTGCTACTGTAGGAGTCGACTGCTTCGCCATCAAGCCACAGGACACAAGTGAACTCATCAGTATTCACTGCAGTGTAGGTACCCAGAAGGGAGTGACTAACTGGAAGACATAGACACAGGGAAAGACAGATGTCACAAACTACCAAACATGATGTTCAACCCAAAGCATCCCTGATCCAGGACAGAACATTTTGATCCTATCTGGCAACTGCAAAAAAAAATACACATATATTTTTTTTAAAACACAGACTTACATTTTTAAGGTTTTGGTATTACTGACGACATTACATGAAATAGTAAAAACTGCTCCACTTTCCATTTTGGGAAGTAAAAAATCTCTGGTTTTTTGGCCCAGTAAAAATTTGGGAACCCCCGTGTGCTGGTCAACATAACTGCATTGGAGAAGTGTTACATCTGAGGAAATCATCCAGTTACTACTGAGCCCCCTAGACACCACACTGACACATTTAGTGATTTGGGGTGTGTAGGTCATGTGACCAAAAAGCTATTGAATTTCCAAAATTTGAAAAATTGTTATAAAATAACATGAGATGAAAATGGACAAAGCAAAGGCTGTGCAACACGTGTCAGTACTCGGTGAGCAATCCAATAGGGATTTGGGGTGTCTAGGTCATGTGACCAAAAAGCTATTGAAATTCCTAGCTTTGAAATATTCATATAAAATTGCATGAGATTAAAATGGACCAAGCAACCTGTGTCCATTGTTTGTGAACAATTTAAAAGTGGTTTGAAGTTTCTAGGTTCTTTTGTCTAGGAGCTATTGAAATTGAAAGAATGTGTAACCTTTATTTGTAATTTGTTTACGGTCCCTAACCACTTGCATTGGCTAAGCGGAAAGTAGGGGATATAAAAACAGTCGGGGATATGAAGGGTATATAAAACGATACGAGACTGGGTATCTGAATATCTGTCTGAATGTCTGAATATCCAAGGTTGTAAAGACCGTTGCATTGCGTCTCTAAACCCCGGGACAAAGCGGGAAAGGGTCGGCGAGACTGGGTGTCCGAATATCTGTTGAATATCCAACTTGAAACCAACTTCACCTCGGTCCAATACCGAGAAAATCCGGCTGACCACCAACCGTACGAAATGTAACTAGTGTGTTGTCAATAGAAATGTAGACTATTTGAGTAAAAAAGTACATACGTTTTTTTATCGATGTAGTGGAGTAGAAAGTGAAAGCTGCTAATATTGTTTATACTCAGCACAAGTGCAAAGTCGCCAATATCCTATTTGTACAGTGACGAAGTATGTTAGTTACTTCGTAACTTAAGCTGCGTTTCCACCGCAGGAAATTTACCCCGGAACTAGGAACCTTTTGATGAACTCAGTGCGTTACCACCACCACTGTAGTCTACCCTAACTGACAGCAAAAAAAAAATAGATCAGATGAAAACGTCGATTCGTACCTGACATAGTAAATCAAACAATCTCAAAAACGAATTAAATGTAATGAATGCTAATCATTTAACGACTCGCACTTCACAGCACAACTTCAAAACTACAGCCACACGACCCACGGTATTGTGCGTACGGGGCCACAGTCAACTCTCACACGATTTCGGTTCCTCCATTTCTCGCACACACTTGGGGAGGAAAAGAGACGGTATTAACCGTATTCAGGGCCGTGCACAGACATTTTGGGGGACAGAACACCATTGGAGAAGTTTTACGTAGAAGTAAGCAGCACATGCTTCTATCTATTTGCTTCACAAACTGGCTTTGCTAAAAGCCAGCTTGTCGGTGAAGTCACTGAAATTGCCCTGACTGTGTACCATGAGCCAAGTGCTCACTACGGATGTGCGAGTAAACGGAAAACCTAGCCTACATTAGCTAGACAATAAGTATCTGCATCAACAAAGCACGTAGCGCAATCAAACCAATACGCATTGTGTTTTAACTAAGAAAAATAAAAATAAAATAGTCGAAATTTTACTTATTTCGAAAGGCACTGTTACCAATTTTTTATATTCTGGAAGAGTGATGAGAGTGCAGACCCAGCTCACAGGCAAAATATTACGACAAGGATGACGACAGGTACAAACAACACACACACAGGTTTTACCATTTAAAGTTTAAAAAAATTAAACGACAACGCTAAATGACACATAACAAAAACATAAATATATCACAAGCATATATCATACCTGCCTACCTGGAAGAAAAACTCAGTAAGGTAGGTGAAAGCGTCAATACGTACCTGACACCGTCCGCCTAACAATGTACAAAAACAATAAAATGCTATAAATGCGAAACATTTTACAACACAACCTCAAAAACTATATCCACTCTGGTCTATTTGTTATCAATGAATAGCCTTGTGAAATCTTTACACCATGCTGTTACAGCGAGAGTAGCAGGAGCTGGTTAGAGTACAAGACGGCAGAACCGCCTACCTGTGTCCCGAACCGCCTACCATGGTCTCCGTTCTCTCGTTGGTTGGCGTCACCCTGAATTCCGCCCCTTTGGTAGCAGAAAGTTGGCTCTCTGACAACGACAGATACCGGTCTCCTTGCTGCTTGATGCGCTGAAACAGCGTGAAAGAGAGATTTCCCAAAGGCTGTTGGCAACAAATAGACCAGAGTGGATATAGTTTTTGAGGTTGTGTTGTAAAATGTTTAGCATTTATGGAATTTTATTGTTTTCGGACATTGTTTGGCGCACTGTATCGGGTAGGTGTGGCTAGCAATCATCCTCGAATGTCAAAGGGAAACCTTTGAAATTTTAAGCGTTGTTTTCTTTAAAAACTACGCAGCTCGTGACAGGTTTGGTGCAGTGCACGTCTAGTAGTGTGCGCTCAAAAAGCGGAGGATTACGAACTATATCCACCCTGGTCCATTAGTTATCAATGAATAGCCTTGTGAAATCTTTACACCATGCTGTTACAGCGAGAGTAGCAGGAGCTGGTTAGAGTACAAGACGGCAGATTGGCTGTGTCCCAAACCGCCTACCATGGTCTCCGTTTTCTCGTTGGTTGGCGTCACCCTGAATTCCACATGGGCGTGGTTTGCAGAGTTGCGCTTACGCCCCTTTGGTAGCAGAAAGTTGGCTCTCTGACAACGACAGATACCGGTCTCCTTGCTGCTTGATGCGCTGAAACAGCGTGAAAGAGAGATTTCCCAAAGGCTGTTGGCAACAAATAGACCAGAGTGGATATAGTTTTTGAGGTTGTGTTGTAAAATGTTTAGCATTTATGGAATTTTATTGTTTTTCGGACATTGTTTGGCGCACTGTATCGGGTAGGTGTGGCTAGCAATCATCCTCGAATGTCAAAGGGAAACCTTTGAAATTTTAAGCGTTGTTTTCTTTAAAAAAACTACGCAGCTCGTGACAGGTTTGGTGCAGTGCACGTCTAGTAGTGTGAGCTCAAAAAGCGGAGGATTACGACCTATATCCACCCTGGTCCATTAGTTATCAATGAATAGCCTTGTGAAATCTTTACACCATGCTGTTACAGCGAGAGTAGCAGGAGCTGGTTAGAGTACAAGACGGCAGATTGGCTGTGTCCCGAACCGCCTACCATGGTCTCCGTTTTCTCGTTGGTTGGCGTCACCCTGAATTCCACATGGGCGTGGTTTGCAGAGTTGCGCTTACGCCCCTTTGGTAGCAGAAAGTTGGCTCTCTGACAACGACGGATACCGGTCTCCTTGCTGCTTGATGCGCTGAAACAGCGTGAAAGAGAGATTTCCCAAAGGCTGTTGGCAACAAATAGACCAGAGTGGATATAGTTTTGAGGTTGTGTTGTAAAATGTTTAGCATTTATGGAATTTTATTGTTTTCGGACATTGTTTGGCGCACTGTATCGGGTAGGTGTGGCTAGCAATCATCCTCGAATGTCAAAGGGAAACCTTTGAAATTTTAAGCGTTGTTTTCTTTAAAAACTACGCAGCTCGTGACAGGTTTGGTGCAGTGCACGTCTAGTAGTGTGAGCTCAAAAAGCGGAGGATTACGACCTATATCCACCCTGGTCCATTAGTTATCAATGAATAGCCTTGTGAAATCTTTACACCATGCTGTTACAGCGAGAGTAGCAGGAGCTGGTTAGAGTACAAGACGGCAGATTGGCTGTGTCCCGAACCGCCTACCATGGTCTCCGTTTTCTCGTTGGTTGGCGTCACCCTGAATTCCACATGGGCGTGGTTTGCAGAGTTGCGCTTACGCCCCTTTGGTAGCAGAAAGTTGGCTCTCTGACAACGACGGATACCGGTCTCCTTGCTGCTTGATGCGCTGAAACAGCGTGAAAGAGAGATTTCCCAAAGGCTGTTGGCAACAAATAGACCAGAGTGGATATAGTTTTTGAGGTTGTGTTGTAAAATGTTTAGTATTTATGGAATTTTATTGTTTTCGGACATTGTTTGGCGCACTGTATCGGGAGGTATGCTTTCATCTACCTTGTTGAGTTTGGCTTTCAGGTAGGCAGGTAGGATATGCTTGTGATATCTGCTTTGTTATGTGTCATATTGCGTTGTTATTTAATTATTTCATGCTTAAATTTGTAAAACGTGTGTGTGTTGTTTGTCGTCATCCTTGTAATATTTTCTTAACTTACGATAGCTTATGTATCTGTATTTATTATCTATTCATACAACTTATTAATTAATTCACTGAGACTGTCAGATTTAGCCAGTGTGGCTAGCATTCATCCTCGAATATCAAAGGGAAAACCTTTGAAATTTTAAGCATCGTTTTCTTTAAAAACTACGCAGCTTGTGGCAGGTTTGGTGCAGTGAACGTCTAGTAGACTTACTCACTGGCCTGCCCCCCTCTGATGGTAACACCACCATCCTCACTGTTGTCGACCGGTTTTTCTAAATCCGCTCATTTCATTCCCCTGCCCAAACTGCCGTCAGCCAGGGAAACAGCCCGGCTCATGGTCCAACATGTGTTCCGTCGCCATGGTCTCCCCACTGACATTGTCTCAGATCGAGGCCCTCAGTTCACCTCCCAGTTCTGGAGGGCCTTCTGTTCACTCCTTGGTGCCACAGTCAGTCTCTCATCCGAATTCCACCCCCAGACCAACGGCCAGTCTGAGCGGGTCAACCAGGACCTGGAGACCACCCTGCATTGCCTCGTCTCATCCAACCCAACCACCTGGAGTCAGCAGTTAGTCTGGGTCGAATATGCTCATAATACACTCCCCTGCTCTGCTACCAGCCTGTCCCCTGTCCAGTGTGCGTACGGATACCAACCCCCACTCTTCCCTGACCAGGAGAAGGAGGTCAGGGTACCCCCAGCCCAGGAGTTCGTTCGGCGCTGTCATCGGACCTGGAGGAAAGCACGCTCCACCTTGCTTCGCATGGCTTCCAGGTACCAGCGACAGGCGGACCGGCGCCGTGTTCCTGCCCCTCGGTACCGCCCTGGCCAGAAGGTGCGGCTCTCCACCCGTGTCCCACCGCTTAGGGTGGAGTCTCGGAAGCTGGCTTCCAAGTTCATCGGCCCGCTCCCCATTGCAGAAGTCATCAACCACTCTGCAGTCTGCCTCCGGCTCCCCCGCTCCCTTCGTGTACATCCCACATTCCATGTCTCCCGTGTGAAGCCTGTTTCCTCCAGCCCCCTGGTTCCCGCCCCCCGACCCCCGCCACCTCCCCGCGTCACTGAAGGCTCTGACGCTTACACTGTCAGGAGGCTGCTGGACGTTCGCCGTCGTGGCAGGGGCCTCCAATACCTGGTCGACTGGGAGGGCTACGGTCCAGAGGAGCGATGCTGGGTGCCTGCCAGGGACATCTTGGACCCAACACTGATCACTGACTTCCATCACCGTCATCCTGGTCAGCCTGGTGGGACGTAGGGAGCCGACCCCGGGGGGGGGGTGCTGTCACCGCTGTGACGCCCAGCTCTTCTACTAACCCTGTCTCCCTCTCTCCTCCCTAGTGTCTCTCACTCTGGTGTTCTACCCAGGTGTATAATTGCTAAATTAATGCAATGATTGATTAATTGATTGTTTGATTGTTTCCCTCAGGTGCAGTTCTATCTCCCTGTGCGTCACCGGCTGTCTGCAAGCAGTCATCACCCCCTTTTTGTATTTATGTCTGTTTTCCCCCAGTCAGTCAGTGCTTATATAATTGCTAAATTAATGCAATGATTAATTAATCAGTGTTGGGCAAGCTACTTGGAAAGTGTAGTGAGCCAAGCTGCCAGTTACTCTACATTAAATGAAGCTTCACTACACTGAAGCTACCCCCCAGAGAAATGTAGCAAGCTAAGCTACAGCAACATGGCAAAAGTAGTTTATTACATCGAAGCTATTGTTATTTTTTTTTTATTTTTTACATTGAACCAACTTCATTCCAAGGAGGCCACTTTAGTTGGGTGGACCCTCTACAAAAGAAATAAAATTCTACAATTTTGTATATTGTATTATTCAAGTATCGATGAACACTTAATTCTAACGTCCATGGACAATCATGCACCTTACTATCATAGTAATATCCACCTGAATTGCACTAATGTACAGTGTACTACACTGTAGCATATTAACATAACTGAACAGTGTATACTCAGCAAATAGTATATTATACTTATGGTTATGGTTCTCCAGTCTCTATTCCAGTTTTAGCTATTCTATTTAGTTATTATATTTGAGTCTATTTAGTTATTGTATATAATTCAGCCTTTAATTGTATTTGTTTCTTTTACCTACCTCATTGTTTTTGTACTTTGATTTATGTCAAGTGGCTGCTGTAACACTTTAATTTCCCTTTGGTATTAATAAAGTACTCTATCTATATGATTGGCAGTTTAAAAAGTGGTATTTTTATTAGGCCCACTATGTACTAGTAGCTACATAAATTTCAAGCAAATCATTTTGATTAACCGCCATACTTTGGTTTTGTAGACTTGGATTTTTGTTGTACCCTCTGCTTGGTAAATGTTAAAAACTACAAAAGTCATATTTCAGAGTAAAACTTTTCAACTTTTCCTCTGTTCCCTCATTTTTCCCCACCTCTTCCCTCTTATATATACTGTATTGTTTAAGTATTTAAATTAGTCTTTTGCACCCCTTCCCCCCCTTACCTTCCCACGCTTAATTTTATTTATTTTCTGCCAACAGACAGTGAAAAATGTGTCGCTGGCTAGTGGTTGACAAGTTGCTAGCTGGTGTTTGCAGACTGCACTGAATTGTGATAATTAGCTTGGTTGGCGATGGCTGTGCTAGCTTATTCGGGAATCACCTGGATGTGTGTTCTTAAATTAGTAAGCACCTGAACACATAATTTTTCTCCGTTGTTTCACTTAAACTCGGGATCAATTAATCTCCGTCCTCTGCCATCTTTACATTACAGGCATTTGGCAGACGGTCTTATACAGAGCGACGTACAACAAAGTGTATAACCGTGTATAACCGACAAGTGTGCTGAAAACCCTAGAGGGAAGTACAAGTGCAGGGAGCGACCGCGTAGTTTAGCTTGTACCCTGTAGGTTAATCTGATGAACACAAACAAAAGCAAAACTGTCTAAAAGTCTATGCAACATACCTATCTTTTCATCAAGTAAAATCAAGCTCGCGTGTGTCTGTATCCCCCTGCAGCGGACAAGTCGCAGGCATTAGGCCAAGGATTGGTGCGTGATGTCACCGTGAATCGGAAGTGCTGCTGCGCTTGAGCTTGAGAAATGCTTGGGAAAATGTAGTTTGTGCGGACGCTACCGCAATACTTGATCAATAAAAGAGCTTCGCTACTGAAAAGCTATTTGATTCAGAAAACAGCACTACCACCACGCTACTGAGAAATGTAGTTAAACTAGTAACGCCGCTACTTGTAGCGACGCTACTGCCCAACACTGCAACACACACGTTTTACAAATTTAAGCATGAAATAGTTAAATAATAACGTAATATGACACATAACAAAGCAGATATCACAAGCATGTATCCTACCTGCCTACCTGGAAGCCAAACTCAACAAGGTAGAAAGCGTATAACTACCCGATACAGTGCGCCAAACAATGTCCGAAAACAATAAAATTCCATAAATGCTAAACATTTTACAACACAACCTCAAAAACTATATCCACTCTGGACTGTTTGTTGCCAATAGCCTTTGGGAAATCTTTCACGCTGTTTCCGCGAATCAAGCAGTAATAAGGAGGCCGGTGGTTGTCAGAGAGCAAACTTTCTGACCACGTGCGTTTTGTGTTTATCCGATTACAGAGACAGAGGGCAATGAGTCATAAGCCTACTCTGAAAATCGGGGCGGGGAAAACGGGGTAGGCTATGACTCAGGAAGAACAGATGACAGGATTGCATGACAGCCAGCCCTCCTGTAACCAGTCTAGTAGTTCACACTCTCGCTGTAACAGCGTGGTGTAAAGATTTCACAAGGCTATTCATTGATAACTAATGGACCAGGTGGATATAGTTTTTTAAAAAAGTTAAGTATTGTAAGTATTAGTATTGTAAAATGTTTCGCATTTATAGCATTTTATTGTTTTGGGACATTGTTTGGCGCTCTGTGTCAGGTAGGTATAGACGATTTCACCTGCCTTATTGAGTTTTTCTTCCAGGTAGGCAGGTAGGATATATGCTTGTGATATATTTAATGTTTTTGTTATGTGTCATTTATCGTTGTCATTGAATTATTTCAAGCTTTAAATGGTAAAACCTGTGTGTGTGTTGCTTGTAGCTGTCGGCATCATTGTAATATTCTGCATGTGAGCTGGGTCTGCACTCATCACTATTCTAGAATATAAACAATTGGTGACAGTTGTTCCTTAATTTACGAGTGATTATGTAGGTATATGTGTTTATTATCTATTCATTCAGCTTATTAATTAATTCAGTGAGACTGTCAGATTTAGCCAGTGTGCCTAACAATCATCCTCGAATGTTAAACGGAAAACCTCGGGTGTGTTCAAGATAGGAACTTTTTTTTTTTTTTAAAAGAGAGAGAGTTGGTGCACCGCACATCCAGTGTGCGGTCAAGAAAGTTGAGGCATCTCTCTCTCTTTCTCTCGAGTCACAGACGAGAGTTGGTTACGAAGTTCTTGATAGGCAGAAACGTTTACGCTTGAATAGAAACTTTACAATTTGGAAGGGAGGAAGTGTAAACGCGACTGGAAGGGTTAAAACTGGAATAAACGCACGTGGGTTTGTGGCTAGCCTCTGCTGGGGCTTTATATTCGCGCGTTTCCTTTTAAATTATAGACCGTGCAAGTCTATGTTTTAAGCACGGCTGTTCACTTACAGAGCGTCCTAAAATGTATCCGCATCGTATCAGTGCGATTGACAGGTTAGGTTGTAAATTCCGTACTGTAGGGTGTGAAATCACATTGCACGACAGCCAGCCCTCCTCTAACCTCAGTCTATATAGCTCCTACTCTCGCTGTAAGAGCGTGGTGCAAAGATTTCACAAGGCTATTCATTGAGAACTAATGGACCAGGGTGGATATTTATTATTTTTAGACATTGTTTGGCGCGTTGTGTCAGGAAGGTATTGACGTTTTCACCTACCTTATTGAGTTTTTCTTCCAGATAGGCAGGTCTGATATATGCTGATATATTATAGTGTCTTCATTTCCACAATTCGCATGCGCGAGAGGTGCTCTTTGTGTATGTGTTCTTAAGTGTCAAACTACTTGGATCCTCCGGTTACGTGATAAATTATATTATATTCTGTGAATTGCCCGCTTACTTTGTTTTTCTGATGTTATCTGTGGTTTTCAGGTGTACGAGGTGGATCATTCCCTGGCATTCACTTGTGTGGAGATTTATTGCACATCTCCATGAAGGGAACTGTAGTTGATGGCTAAATCCCCCAGAGGGGGCGAACCAGAGTTTTGTAGAGAGTAAACGGGAAGGGCAGTCTGTAGCTGGGCAGGCCAAGCGGTTTTTATGTGGGAAGCGGCATCTCAACCCCGCGGAAGCTGAAAGCCGGTTTTGGCAGAAAGTAAAAGACTGGCCAGTTGGCTATCAAAGAGAAACGGTTATACTGTCTCGTTAATTGACCGACTAGCAGCACCATTCACTACAATATTATCAGTAATACCAGAACGTAAAAAATATAAATTCACCACTGTGAGCAGGCGGAACATCACTGGCTGCAGCTAGAGGCGGCAGCAGCATTGTATAATACTAAAATATAAATCATTGTGTCTACTTGTGTCCGTGTGTATTTTATTTACTTTTTTTTTTTTTTTGGTTCCAGATGGGGTCAAAATGTTGTCTCCTAGCTCAGGGATGATTTGGGATGAGTGTTGTCCTGTTTGGTATCCTATTTGGTGACATCTCTTTCCCTGTCTCTCTGTCTTTCAGTTAGTCACTCCCTTCTGGGTACCTACACTGCAGTGAATTCTGATGAGTTCACTTGCGTCCTGTGGCTTGATGGTGAAGCAGTCGACTCCTACAGTAGCAATGGCATGGACAGCGTGCCCCGTAGAAATTGGATGCGTGAAGGTCATGGCCATTATCTGTGGAAGTCTGTCAAACGCCTTAATATGGAGCACTGGAACAGAGGCAGAACTGACATCTTAAAAAATGACACAGGACTTAACATGTCTGGTAAGTGAGGGCCTTTATATTTCAGCTTTTTAAAAATGTTTTTTTTTCTCCTGTACCTCTGTTTAAAGTTCCAAGTAAAGACCATGCAGTACATGCAGGTATAATCACTGCATCATGTACATCCATGTGTTTCAGGTGCTGCCGTCCTGCAGGGGAGGTTTGGCTGTGAGATCGAGCTAAACCCTGACTCTGGTATAAGTCTTACGAGGGCCTTTGCTCAGTACGGATGGAACGGAGAAGACTTCCTGTCCTTCAACCTCAGCAGGCTTCAGTGGGAGGCTTCAGCAGGATCTGCTGTCCCCATTACAAGGAAGTGGAACAGGGACCGGAACATCACTGTGGAAACTAAGAACTACATAGATTACATCTGTGTGCATCACCTGAAGAGAAGTTTGAAGTTTGAAGCAGAGGAGAGCCAGGAGACAGGTTAGTACCATGGTCCCATACAAAAATGGAACACACTACAGTATAGTGGAAAAATGAAATATATTATCAAGTTGTCAGAATATGCCAATATTTTGGGAACTATTCAAATTTGCTCCTGTCATTCCAATATGTGTGTATGCGTGTATGCATTTTCCTAAAAAACGAAAAGGCACATCATTTCAGTATTTATCATTATGTTACATTTCCCTAAGGGGTTCACACATCTTATAATGTAAAAAAGGTGCAAAGAATTTATTGAAGAAAGGATGGTACCTTACTTAAAATGTGATCTTATATGTCATGGGGATTTACTCAGGAAAACAACATTTTCAGAACACACACAGTGCAAACCAAATCTACCCACGGGTACAAATAAAGTAACCTGAACCTGAACCTGAACCTGAACCTGTGGCACCGGTGTAAGGATTTGGTCACAGAGGAAAACCAAGTGTATCTTGAACACTTTGATTAGAAAACAGTACTTATATACTTTAAACATTTTTAGATTCCAACGTCACACAAAAACTGTGAAACAAAGGGTAACACTTTTTTAGAATTCACCAAAAAATAAAAACACTGAAATAAAAATGATACAAACACAAATATAACAAACTATCTGCAAATAATTTCTGTCTCTCAAAACCTAATTCTTAATCTTAATGCTAAATGCTAACTGACGGATTATTACTATATAAATGAACATTTTTAAAAATACTTTAAACATCTGTCTTCCATTAGTTGGCTGTGATTAAACATTATGTGTGTAAACATTGTAATAAAATAATACATTTTATAAATACCAGGAAAGGGCGCTAATGTGTACAACCTGGGAAGCCATTACAACCAGTGAGTCAAAGAGCTGCCTATCCTCCAGCATTTGGCACTGTGTGCAGATCCTGCCTTCCAGTCCTGAGATCAGTGCCAAATGAAGACAGCCAGGGCAGTTTGGAAAGGTGGTGGGAAAGCAAAGGCCAGGGGTGTCCTGTTCCCAACCATGGTGGATCAAGCCTGTTTTGTTCTCCATAAAAAAGGTCGCAAGTCTGTACCCCAGATGCCAGAGGGGCCTCCAGTTGGTCTGTCCTTCTTATTGTTGTTGATTGGCCTTCCAGCTGCAGGGTCTCTTTGTGGTGTCTGTGGCTCCAGTACACGGCCGGCCGTGGTTATGGCAGGGGTGGGCTCAGCCCACCCAAACGTGTGTCTTTGCCCGCCCATTCAAAAGTTAAGAAAAAAATAATAATACATTTTTTTTTGTTCAGCCAATTGAAAAATAGCACAGAAAATACCAGTACCGTTTCTAACTTCTGATTGGGTGGGCAGTCTACAGCCCGCCTCCAAAGTCGCCCACTGCCCACTCCCTCTTCTCGTCGTGTTCAGGCACAAACACGCAGAGCGCTGAAGCAGACCCGTCCACCGAGTTTCTCTCCTCTTGGGGCATGCCGAGGGGGAGGGGTGTTGCTATGACAACTATGAACCCTGATGGTTCAGATTGCACACACACAGGGAAAGGCAAATCACATAAGCACACACACGTTCCCACTGCTCGTGAAAAATCAAACTCAAACGCATAACCTGCTCTAACTCGAGTATGGATCGGAACAAATTAGTGTTCTACATGTTAGTTTAACTTCAGTTAAGTTTTTGTTTATTACGCTTATTTTTGTCAGGGATCATGTACCAGGAAACTCAGTATATGGCTGGACCTAACACACGTGATCTGGCCGACCAATGGTGTAACTTCATCACTCAGTCTCTGTCACGCGTTCGTAGGGCTGGCCGGGCTGTTGCGGTCCAGCCAAAAACAGTAATCTCAGAGAGAGGAGAGGAGAGGAGATGCTTTGCATCAGATTTAGCTACTAGTGAATTTCCATCAGCAGTCCATTTGAGTTTGAGTTTGAATAAGACTACCGCACCGGGTGACACCAAAATGACTGTCGGTAAAATTTTTGTGCAGTGTTTTATGCAGCGATGGGTTGAAACAGATAGTTTCTCTGATGCAGTGTACTGCCAGTTGATTTAATTAGCGGTATTAATGTGACGAGAAGCGCTTTGTCATTTGAATGCATAATACGCAATTCCTCATGGCCACACCCGCCAGCACCCCTGTCGACAGCATCCAAAGCTCAAATAAAGCTTACCAGACATGTGAAGTATTGTGTAATTTTTCCCACGACACGCAGGAACTGCCAACTTTACCGGGGCGGGGCGACATAGCTCAGGAGGTAAGACCGATTGTCTGGCAGTCGGAGGGTTGCCGGTTCAAACCCCGCCCTGGGCGTGTCGAAGTGTCCTTGAGCAAGACACCTAACCCCTAACTGCTCTGGCGAATGAGAGGCATCAATTGTAAAGCGCTTTGGATAAACGCGCTATATAAATGCAGTCCATTTACCATTTACCAAAACATAACAAATACGGGCGTGCCTTATTACGCCTTTCCAATCCTCACGTGCCCATTGGAATTTATGTGTATTATTGCTATACCACAGGCTGTGTCCCAAACCGCAAACTTCCATGCTCCACACCGTGCTCCAGAATACGCACTGCAGACAAGGCTTGGGAATACGCACTCCGAACCATGGAAGTGCGGTGGCACCTATTTTTATACGGTCTATGTTTTTAGTCGAGCGGCGGCGGTACGGCACTGTAAAGCGTAATGCGGTCGCCGGTTTAGCTTTGAGTGCTGAATGCGCCCCAGTTTAGACCCGCCCATTCAGATAAATTTGACGAGTTACATGATATCTTACAAACCGTGAACACCCCTAAATGGTTCTGGATTTATAATTGGCTCACATTTGCTTGCGTAACCGTGCGCTTTTCGCCGACTACTACTTCACTCGCTGAAACAGCGTGAAGGACAGATGTCGTAAAGGCTATTCATTAACAACAAATAGACCAGGGTGGATATAGTTTTTGAAGCTGTGTTGTAAAATGTCTCGCATTTATAGCATTTTATTGTTTTCGAACATTGTTTGGCGCACGGTGTCAGGTACGTATTGACGCTTTCACCCACCTTATTTAGTTTTTCTTCCAGGTAGGCAGGTATGATATATGCTTGTGTTATATTTATGTTTTTGTTATGTGTCGTTTAGCGTTGTCATTTAATTTTTCAAACTTTAAATGGTAAAACCTGTATGTGTGTGTGTTGTTTGTACCTGTCGTCATCCTTGTCGTAATATTTTGCATGTGAGCTGGGTCTGCATTCATCACTCTTCCAGAATATAAACAATTGGTGATAGTTGTTCCTTAATGTACGAGTCTGTATAGTCGACTTGTTTACTGGAGAGGGCTGGGAGATTCGTTTCAGTGCTGCAGTTCATTTTCTCCCTATTCGATACGTTGTGTGCGTACATCTAAATGTGAGTAAGTTCTTAATATTTGCTGGAGTTGTTATGGGCAATGTCTACTGTAATGTAAAAGAGAGTAAGTAGTGTCACGAATGTAATGTTAGCTGGAGCCGCCCGTATAATGTATAATGCTATATAGGTATGGGGCATGCCCCCGCCAAGGCGTAACTTGGCGGGATGGCATACCTGCCATCCCAATACGTTGCATTGTGTTAAACGCATTTTCTGTTATTGCGTGTTGTACCAACGTTTACTGGTATTCTGTTATATACCGTAGTTACACCGTAATTCAACGTTGCTAGCTGGGTGAATTATGCAGATTCGTTATTAAACTTCTAGTAGATTTAACTACCTCATGTTCATATCTAGTTAATAGTATGTTTATTATTCGCTTTGATATGCTGTGTTTTTACCGCAATTATTTCGTTAAGTAAGCCCGCTATTATAATGGAGTTTGTTTACCTGGAGAGCTGTAAATGGGCTACCATTTCTATATGCTGACTTTTATTGTAGGCCTATATATAATTAGGCTATGTACCTAGCTGTAATAATCTTATTATGGTTTCCATTTATATCTATATAACCACACACAAACACCTTTTCATCATTAAAGAGTAATTTCTGGACATTCTTGCTGTTGTTCTTACCGGACAAGCCTGTAGCGATTCAACACCCCTGAACCAGCACCCTAGTTCATTAGACTAGCAATCCCTATCATTGTGCGGCGGCGCTCAGCAAAGTTGAGGAAACCCTGGCATATTTGGATTCTGCTCCTCATTCCTTTTTTTTTTTAAATAAACTTTATTTCAATTATGCAAGTCATTACAAACAATTACATAAACAAGAAAATCTAAATACATTAGGTAAAGCATGTTCTATATTAAAAGTCCAGAGTTTCCCATAGATTTGCATTGCCGTGCTTGATGTCAATTGTCCTTCGACGATTCAGCTGTTAAAATGTTCTTGCATACAGATTCACTTGACACGTAGATATGATCAATTGTCATTTTACTTCGCGTTTTCCATATGTGCTGATTCACTAGACATATTATTAACCAGTATAAATCTTCTGCTCCTCATTCCCGCCCCCTTCCCTTCCCTGTGTTGAAGATGTGAACTATTAAGCGTTTTCTTTAAAATTGCAGTAGCTACACGTTAAAGTAGTGTGGCCGGCGCTCAGACACGTCGTGAAAAGTTTTGATTCTGCTCGCCACTCCCGCCACGCCCCGTCCCGCCCCTTTCCCAGTTTCTACTCTTTCTCTCTCTCTCTCTCTCTCTCTCTCTCTCTCTTCGTTTCATTCGGTTTACAGAAAGTCCTGGCTGAACAGGCTACTCAATTCTGATTGGTCCAAGGGTGGGCATTAATTCTCAGTAACAGGACACAACGGTCTTTTAACAGTTTTAAAATCAATGCGCTACAAAATCCAACATTCTAAAGCAGCTTGTTTGGACAGTAGAATAGGTGTTCCATATTTAACTCATGGCTACGGGACGCATTTTCATCCGTATATTTGTGAACGATTGCGTTATAAGCGCTGTTTTGAATACAATTCAACAGTTAGTTAGCTAGCTAGCCGGGATATCAAGCATGTCGTACAACACATTATTTGAATATTGGCTAGGTGACAAGTCACGGCGAACCATAAAGCTAGCTGGCTTCGCCTCGGCCGCATCACCAACCCCGTATTACTTTTCTATATCTAGGGTACTAGACGTGAAATGACATGTGAGATCTTCACGCACGAGTGCATTGCATTGACAAAAACTAACGTGGTTTATAACTATCCCGTTACAACCCATTACAAAAACGATTTTCCTTAAAGATATAAACCGTTTTATAAGTTATAGCCTAAGTATACTTTTTAAGTCTAATTTGCCTTCATTCTTCCGTAAACTAAAGGCCACTGCGAGGGACATCCGTCCCCCCTTATTTCGGAATTATCGTTTGTTTAAACCAATCACACACGCTTGGGTGGAGTAACAGGTTTTTTAATGTGTCCTATGGACATCATACAAATACATGTTTGTATAATGTAATCCAGTTAATACGGAGCCCTAGTAAATTACTATATATGCAGTGAAGCGTGTTAACGCTTCCCCAAGGCAGGTATTCTGACAGCGCACTAGGGTTGCCGCATTTTCACTGGGCTGAAACTGGGAATTTTTTCCTATGTGGTGCAATGTGTTTTATGTAACATTCAAAAACATCATCAGTAATGCCGAAACTTAAAAACATAAATCTCATAATATATCATTCTCGATAGTTCGCACAGATCTTGATTCACCACTGTGAGCAGGTGGAACATCACTGGCTGCAGCTAGAGGCGGCAGCAGCATTGTATAATACTAAAATATAAATCATTGTGTCTACTTGTGTGCGTGTGTATTTATTTTTATTTTTATTTTTTTTATTTTGTTTTTTCAGCTGCCAGATGGGGTCAAAACGTTGTTTCCTGGCTCAGGGACAGTTTGGGTTGAACATCATATTTGGTACTTTGTGGCATCTCTCTTTCCCTGTGTCTCTGTCTTTCAGTTCCTCACTCCCTTCTGGGTACGTACACTGCAGTGAATACTGATGAGTTCACTTGTGTCCTGTGGCTCGATGGCGAAGTAGTCGACTCCTACAGTAGCAATGGCGCGGACAGCGCGCCCCGTAGAAACTGGATGCGTGAAGGAAGAGGCCGTTCTCTGTGGAAGTCTGTCAAACGCCTTAATATGGAGCACTGGAACAGAGGCAGAACTGACATCTTAAAAAATGACACAGGACTTAACATGTCTGGTAAGTGAGAGCCTTTATATTTCAGCTTTTTAAAAATGTTTTTTTCTCTCCTGCACCTCTGTTTAAAGTTCCAAGTAAAGACCATGCAGTACATGCAGGTATAATCACTGCATCATGTAAATCCATGTGTTTCAGGTGCTGCCGTCCTGCAGGGGAGGTTTGGCTGTGAGATCGAGCTAAACCCTGACTCTGGTGTAAGACTTATGAGGACCTTTACTCAGTACGGATGGAACGGAGAAGACTTCCTGTCCTTGAACCTCAGCAGGCTTCAGTGGGAGGCTTCAGCAGGATCTGCTGTCCCCATTACAAGGAAGTGGAACAGGGACCAGGACATCACCATGGAAACTAAGGACTACATAGATTTCATCTGTGTATATCACCTGAATAAAAGTTTGTCCTTTGAAGCAGAGGAGAGCCAGGAGACAGGTTAGTACCATGGTCCCATACAGAAATGGAACACACTGCAGTATAGTGGGAAAATGGAATATATTATCAAGTTGTCAGAATATGCCGATATTTTGGGAACTATTCAGATTTGCTCCTGTCATTGCGACATGTGTGTATGCGTGTATTTATTTTTCTAAAAAACAAAAAGGCACATAATTTCAGTATTTAGCATTGTTATATTTCCCTAAGGGATTTGCACATCTTATAATGTAACAAAGGTGCAAAGAATTTATTGAAGAAAGGATGGTACCTTACTTACAATGTGATCTTATATGTCATGAGGATTTATTCAGGAAAACAACATTTTCAGAACAGACCCACAGTAAAATATGTGCCTTTTCCCTGTTCCCATTTCAATGCAAGCTGCCTGAACATTTATGCCTGAATACAGTCCTGACAGCCTTTACACATTTTCACATACAATGTACACTGGTATGCCTCATTACTTGAACATACACAAGAGGCCTTCCCTTGTGCACAAAAAACTTGCCTTTTCTCTTTTTCCCCATTTCAGCTGAGCCCACGGCTGCAGTATTTGCTAAGAGATCCCTGAACCCTGGGAGGGTTATTCTGACCTGTCTAGTTTCAGGATTTCACTGCAGTAACACGACGGTGGAGGTTTATCAGGATGATGACATCATCACTGAAGAAGACGGCCTTTTGTCCTCTGGGATCAGACCAAACGGGGATGGGACCTGCCAGCTGAGAAAGAGTTTGGACATCTCTAACAGCACTGAGGCATCGTATAGCTGTGAAGTCCCGTTTGGAAGTCTTAAACGACTGGTCAAATGGGGTAAAACTGCTCACTGTGACCCGTTTCCATTAATGCTGACTCGCAGAACCAGATAAAATTATTAGTGCTGTGGGAACAAAATGGTGACCCCTATAAAAGAGTGTGGCATGAACCGTCAGTGTGACGGTCAAACTATAATATTGCTGATTTTTTGCCTTCTCAGATGGGGTGATATGGGACATGGCTGCACCAAGACAAGGCTACAACAGGAGACATCACTACTGGTTACTTACGGTACCATTTGAAGGATTTTTCATTTTCATACTGGGAGTAATCTACAGGTGGTGCACACAGGTGAGAGACAGGAGAAAATCTCCATGGAATTATGGAACATTCCTGGCGTCTTATCTTGTCTCTTACATTCAGGGGTACCTTGGAAAAATTGTATACATTTATATCAGTCCAAATTGCCATAAAAATGACCATAAATGATATGTGCAGTAAGAGGAGAGAAGGCTGATGGGAATTCATCTTTGTTGATTCTTCCATTTATTTGCTGACCAACAAGAAAAGTGCAATATGGAAGCATTCCATTTTCAGAGATACTGCTGGTGCTAAACCAGTGAGGTTTTTTTTTTTGTGAAGGGCAAGCATGATGCCTACTTGCTGATTTCTGAAGTGTTACGTTCCCTTTCTTTCCATTGTAGGCAAACCAGCGCACAAAGGACTCAATTACAGCAATTATTTGACGTGCTGATGGAGCCCAGATTTAATGAAACCCAGCCGAGCGGATTCATCGTCTTGATACCACAAGAGAAACACCATTGTAAAGTGAATTAAGGTTCTACTGGACTCCAGTAACACCATAAAGAGACCGTGCAGCTGGAAGGCCAATCAACAGCAATGAGAAGAAGGACAGACCAACTGTGGGCCCCTCTGGCATCTGGGTCTTAGCCTTGCGACCCTTTTTAGGGAGAACAAAAATTGCCTCGGCCAAATGCTTTCTGGTTGGGAATCTCCCCACAGGGTGCCCCTGGCCTCCGCATCCCTACCTGCCTTGCACTGGTTGTCTCCAGTTGACAGGGAAGATCTCAAGACAAACAGTATGAGGAGCGACTCTTTGACTCGCCAGTTGCAGACAGTAGCGCCCTCTCCTGGCTCAACTTCAGCACTGCCAGGGAGCCAGTGCCATGAAATGCCCTTTCAGCTGCAAGCCAGACCACAGACACCTATGACACTGGCCAGTTCCTGTCACCCTCTGTCCTGACTTTTCAAGTTGGAGGAATTTCTAAAATGTGTAATTTATTTGAAATTTATTTAAGTATTTATAAAATGTATTGTTTTATTAAAATGTTTATACACATTAGGGTTAGAGAGGCAGAAAATATTTGCAGATGGTTTGTTATGTTTCTGTTTGTATCATATTTATTTCAGTGTTTTTATTTTTTGGTAAATTAAAAAAAAAAGTGTTACCCTTTGTTTCACAGTTTTTGTGTGAAGATTGAATCTTTATCATTTTCATATCTGACAAATGTTTACAATATAAGTACTGTTTTCTAATCAAAGTGTTCAAGATAAACTTGTTTTCCTATGTGACAAATCCAAATCCTTACACTAGTGCCACTGGTATTGTATTAGAAATGTATGCTGCCTGAACACTTGAATGTTTAATCTGTACACTTGCCAGCCAGTATACGTTTCCCTATTCTTCACGATCAACTTTAGAATAGTTTTTGCACCCCAGACCCATTGCATCTCAGGTTCTCATACAATTTTTTTCATGTGTTTAAATTCCAGTAGGCCATTTTTTGATTTCACAGGAAATAAATACATCAGTGGAACATGCTAGTCTCAAGGTTGCCAGCAGATGGCGAGCATGTCCTTCTTTCTGAGTAGCAATTCCACAGAACTTCTGTGAGCGGTATAAATCCTGTCGGTGCTCGATCCGTATCTGCACACTTGACCACTGCTGCTGGATCAGACAATCAAGTTGTTTATTGATTGTAAGTGACGAAGAACTGGGCAAATGGAACAAAGGAAACCAGTCAGGGTTATTGTGATCAAAACAACTCAGAAAACCAAGAAACCTTTTCAAATGCAAATTCAATCTTACTTGCTCTTCCATCTTTAAATGTGCCATTCCACTGGACAAAGATGTGCTATTTTATACTCAATGTCTTGCCACCATGTTGCCTTTAGTACCCATATTATAACTTTGTGCTGCAAAAGTGAATCAATCTCATCTTATAAACTAGTGAAAATCATGGGTTACTTGAATAAACATTGATATAAAATGTGACATTGTATGTCTCCTTTTTTCTAAGCTGCTGGAGTTTAATAAACTTGATTGTTTTGTCCTTCTTGAAAACTATTCTCCGACTAGAAATCTGAATATTCATAATTCCTTCTTAGTGCAATGTAGCTAATTCTGATGTTTTTAAACGAAACAAACAAAAAAAAAACCCCATTGTATTATGACACTGTAGCAAGCTGAGTGCCACCGCTCGGTTAAAACACGAGAGAGACGGGAGTTATTTTGGACGCGAATGCGTCTTTTATTTTTCACTGCCGCCACGCGGCTTTCTGTTTCACACCAACCACACTGGTTGCGGCTGACTCTCTGTCAGCCTGTCCTCCGTCTCCAGTTCCCCCTTCTGCCTCCGTAGACCGGCTTTTAAGCGTCCAGGCTCACTGTCGAGGTAATCAGCACATTGTTCGTCAATCAAACAATTAACCATCGGTGCTGATTAATAATCCCCAACAGCTGTGGCGCAGAGTTCCGAGAGCCGCCCCGCCCACTCTCTCTCTGCAGCCAACGCAAAACCACGCCCACCCTACCACAGACACTTTTCAAACTAATTTATTGTTATCACAAGAGTGGTTGAGACTATGGAAATGAGCAAGATCAGAAACGGACTGTAAAGCAAATCAAGGGAGCAAAACTGTGTTGAAAACTGCGTGCAGTGAATATCATTTATGTAAACAACTGGATGTGGGAGTCCATGGTGTCACTAAGCAGAGACCCAGGGCCTTTACAACCACGGACAGTGGTCAACGGCTTGTGCAGATATTCACGAAAAATTCAGATTGGAAATTAAGTATTTTGAGCTTTCCTCCTCCTCCCTCCTCTTCTTATTTTCTTCTTCTTCTTCTTCACAGCTGCTAAGCCAAGTTAAACAGAAATTTGCCAAATCTTTAACTGGATGGAAGCTCACGTTCTAAAGCTGAACCTGACAAACACACTCAGACATCCCTGCTATGTCTTTCCCCCCATGTGACCTCTCTCTTCCTGGGTGACACCAGTCCGTTGGCTTCTCCTGGCACCAAGAACCTTGGCCTGCTGCTAGATGGCAAACTTGGCAACACTGCAAACGACTGCAGAGAACTTGGCACACAGCTTCTTCCTCTACATCAGGAGACTCCGCCCATTTCTCGCCACCGTCTCACCTGAGCTTCTGGGTCAGGTTCTGGTCCTCTCCCACCTGGACCAGAGCCTGGACACTCTTGTGACTGGCCTCCCTGCTTCTACCATCAGACCTCTACAGACGACCGGTGAACTGTTGCTCACCTGGTCCACTGCTCACCTGGGGTGCGTCCCATTACTCTTCACTCCTCACCTCCGTTCCTCCACGCCCCCAACTACCACACGTCTCCTACCCGCAAGTACTTGGAGGAAAGGACACATACATATTTAGGAAATTCCGGTAATATTTCTACGTGCCTAAATCTCACACACAGAAACTCTTTGATGGGTAACAGCCTTCAGGTCTGGCAGTCAAGGTGACCAGAACTTGAACACTCATAAGGCCTCCTTTTCATGATATTTTAGGATTTGGCAACAAAACAAAACAAAAAAAAAAGAAAAAGGAGTTAACTTTAGCACCCATTAATGGTTTATAATAAGATATAAATATAAATTCTCGCTCACAGAAGTCATAGTGTTCAACATTTATTGGTGTACATATAAAATAATGTTAATGGCCAAATTGATTTCATAAGTAGAACAAGGACCCATAAGATGTAACCAAAGACCTAAAATTCAGTGTGTTACCATGCTTGGTCAACATGTAAATGCTATTAAAGCTCTCTCTTTACAGCTTGAGAATGAATATAAGGACATATGACATGATAACAACATACTTAACCAAACTCTCAAGGATGACCAATGCTGATGTCTCAGATCAACACAATGACATTTGAACTCACACGAGGGCACCTTATATTCAATCATTTTTATTTTAACATACAAAATACAAAATATACAACCGTGACATTCAAAGCTGACAAAGAGTAAAAAAATAAAAAGCTTTTATCAATTTATTATAATCTGGAATTTATTTTGAAAAAATATAATAGTGTCATCGGCCAGCCGACTAACTGTAATTATATGCCAGTGAGGGAACAGAGGGCTGCACTGCACTGCCTCGGTTACACTCTTAGGGGAGAACCCTGGGATATTTTAGTTATGGTACCCTCACTAAGAGCTACTTTACATTACATTACATTTATTTAGCAGATGCTTTTATCCAAAGCGACGTACAAGAGTGCATATGATGGTCATTGCAACAGCTACAGAACACAGGTTCAATAAGATACAATACTCATTTCGTACAGCTATTTATAGCCAATGACACAGTTCAGTTCACACAGTGAACATTATTCTGACCTAACGTAAGTCAAAATAGGAGGAAGAAAATTACATTACAGCCATTTTAGCAGGCGCTCTTATTCAGAGCAACCTGCACAACTATTTACACAATGATTTACACAGCATTTACATTGCATCATTTATACAGTAGGATTGCTAAATTTGCACAGTCAATTCAAAAGAGCTGCTGCATGTGTTGGATGGCTGGTGTTGATATGCTCCCTTGAATCCTGATGAAGTTGCTGATCTGGGTTCCTCTGGTGCATCATAAATTGGTCTGGTCCATTTGTATTTTTTCGTTTTGCACAGCCTACAAGGTAAAGAAAGTGAACGTAACCCTTTAGGAATCAGCATGTGGGCATTTATGCTTAACCATCACAAAATAAACTTGTTCAGTACCAGCAGTATCTTTGCAAATGGGGCCTTCTACATTGCACTGAGAAATTGTGTTTTCAGAATTTTTTTTTTCTTACTTGTCTTTTTGGTCGGTAAATAAACTAAAGAATTTACAATGTTGAATTCCCATCAGCCTCCTCTCCTCTTACTGCACATATCATTTATGGTCATTTTTATTGCAATTAGAACTGATATAAATGTATACAATTATTACAAGGTACTCCTCAATGTAAGAGACAAGATAAGATGCTAAGAGTGCTCCTTCAGGGACTTAAATCCAAAGTGAATTTCTCATTCCTCACCTGTGTGTACAATCAGTGTCAGTATGACATGTAAAAACACAGGTGAGAAACCAATGACAAAAGCAAGTACGCCCCAAAGCAACTGGTGGTAATAATGTCCAGTCTCATTGTTTTGTTTTAGCTCAGCCTGGCCCCATATCTTCCCATCTGCAAAGGCAAAAAGCAGCAATATTACAGTTTGACAGTCACACAGATGGTTCATGCCACACTCTTTTATAGGGGTCACGATTTTGTTCCCACGGCACTAATAATTTTATCTGGTTCTGCAAGTCAGCATTAATGGAAACGGGTCACAGTGAGCAGTTTTACCCCATTTGACCAGTCGTTTAAGACTTCCAAACTGGACTTCACAGCTATACGATGCCTCAATGCTGTTAGAGATGTCCAAACTCTTTCTCAGCTGGCAGGTCCCATCCCCGTTTGGTCTGATCCCAGAAGACAAAAGGCCGTCTTCTTCAGTGATGATGTCATCATCCCGATAAACCTCCACCGTCGTGTTACTGCAGTGAAATCCTGAAACTAGGCAGGTCAGAATAATCTTCCCAGGGCTCAGGGATCTCTTAGCGAATACTGCAGCCGTGGGCTGAGCTGAAATGGGGAAAAAGGAAAAGGCAACTTTTTGGCGCACAAGGTAAAGCCTCTTTCTTGTGTATTTTAGAGTAATTATATTCTATGTAGTACCAGTGTAATTTGATGTGAGTATGTGAACACGTTAGCAGGGCTACATTTGAATGCTCAGGCAGCTTGCGTTGAAATGGAAAAAAGGTCACAATTTAAGTAAGGTACCACCCTTTGTTTTAAAAAAGTAAGAAAAAACAAATATTTAGAAGCTTAAATCTAAAATCCATTTAAACTCATTTTCAGGTGTACTCCTGGGTTTCTTTTGGCTCACTGATTTTTTAAATGTGCAGATGCACTTTTTTTTGCCATTTTCTCCCCAATTTAGTCGTTATACCAATTCCTTGTGTGTATCACAGTCCTGGTCGATGCGCTACCCTCTGACAGTCTGGGGAGGGTGTAGACTAGCACATGCCTCCTCCGATACATGTGGAGTTGCCAGCCGCTTCATTTTCACCCATCAGCAAGGAGTTTCCCTGGGAGAGCATAACGCGCGCGGAGGTTCACGCTATGGCCCCCCAGATCCCCTCCCTGCTGAACAGGCACCCCGACCAACCAGTACGAGTCGCTAATGCAACGATCAGGACTCATACCCTCACCGGCTTCCCACCCGCGAACACTGCCAATTGTGTTCGTAGGAACGTCTGACCAAGCCGGAAGTACCGCTGCCGGGGAATGAACCCCAGATGCATCTTTTTAACACTAACATGTATTTAAAAAGATGCGCCTCCACATTTTCCTTTATGTAAATATGAGTGTATATATACACACATATATACGTGCACATGTATATTACATGAACTTCTGTGAAATGAGGATTGAATTCTCAACAGAAAAAGTCACTTATTTACAATACACTATGTGAGTCTCAACATGTCTTTGTTCCCAACATTAAGCAGCTCAATTTGAATATTTCCCCACATATTGTTAAATTATGTTGTGATTTTGTGATAATATATTCTGCTTCACTATACAGCAATGTGTTCCATTTCTGTAAGGGACCATGGTATTAACCTGTCTCCTGGCTCTCCTCTGCTTCAAAAGACGAACTGTCCAACAGATCAGTCACACAGATGTCCTCCATGTAGTTCTTAGTTTCCATGGTGATGTCCTGGTCCCTGTTCCACTTCCTTGTAATGGGGACAGCAGATCCTGCTGAAGCCTCCCACTGAAGCCTGCTGAGGTTGAACGACAGGAAGTCTTCTCCATTCCATCCATACTGAGCAAAGGTCCTCGTACGTTTTACACCAGAGTCAGGGTTTATCTCGATCTCACAGCCAAACCTCCCCTGCAGGACAGCAGCACCTGGATGTACACAACGCTGAGACCATAAGAAATTTTACCATGATATACCGTGGTACACTAAGACTGAATGTATCATAGTTCATTATGGTGCACGCTATTGTAGAACTACAGTTATGTACCATGGTACAATGGATGTACCATAGTGCTCTACAGTATGTACTGGTGAAAATGAATGTACCATAATAAACTACGGTACACACTATGGTAGTTCCACAGGATGTACCATTGAACATTTATGTACCATAGTGCACTGTAGTACACATATGGTAGTAAAATGGTATGTACCATAGTACAATGGATGTACCATGCACAGTGGTACATGCTATGATAGTACCACAGTGCATACCATGGTACAACTATTTTACTATGTGCCATGGTACTGTCAAAATACAATGGTACATGTAGCATAGTTGTACCATGGCACAAGTACCACAGTTCAGCAATCATAGTCCAGTACCATAGTAAAATGTATTATGGGTGGTTACCTGCATGTACGGCATGGTGGTCTCTTGGAATTTTAACCAGAGGTATGGCAGATTTTTTAATAAAAAAAATAATTTACAAAAAGCTAGCATTTGGCACTCCCTTACCAGACATGTTAAGTCCTATGTCATTTTGTAAGATGTCAGTTCTGCCTCTGTTCCAGTGCTCCATATTAAGGCGTTTGACAGACTTCCACAGAGAACGGCCTCTTCCTTCACGCATCCAATTTCTACGGGGCACGCTGTCCGTACCATTGCTACTGTAGGAGTCGACTGCTTCGCCATCAAGCCACAGGACACAAGTAAACTCATCAGAATTCACTGCAGTGTAGGTACCCAGAAGTGAGTGAGGAACTGAAAGACAGAGACACAGGGAAAGACAGATGTCACAAAGTACCAAATATGATGTTCAACCCAAAGCATCACTGATCCAGGACAGAACATTTTGACTCTATCTGGTAACTGCAAAAAAAAAAAAAATTTTTTTTAAAACACAGACTTACATTTTTAAGGTTTTGGTATTACTGATGACATTACATGAAATAGTAAAAACTTTGCTCCACTTTCCATTTTGGGAAGTAAAAAATCTCTGGTTTTTTGGCCCAGTAAAAATTTGGGAACCCCCGTGTGCTGGTCAACATAACTGCCTTGGAGTGTTACATCTGAGGAAATCATCCAGTTACTGCTGAGCCCCCTAGACACCACACTGACATATTTAGTGATTTGGGGTGTGTAGGTCATGTGACCAAAAAACTATTGAATTTCCAAACTTTGAAAAATTCATATAAAATAGCATGAGAAGAAAATGGACAAAGCAAAAGATGTGCAACCTGTGTCCATTGTTTGTGAAAAATTTAAATGTGGTTTGAAGTTTCTAGGCCCTAAACCCCGCGACAAAGCTGGAAAGGGTCGGCGAGACTGGGTGTCCGAATATCTGTTGAATATCCAACCTTCACCTCGGTCCAATACCGAGAAAATCCGGCTGACAACCAACCAACCGTACGAAATGTAACTAGTGTGTTGCAGGGTTCGTACGGTCATGAAAAACCTGGAAAAGTCATTGAAATTTAAAATGCAATTTCCAGGCCCTGGAAAAGTTATGGAAAATAATATTTTTTGAAAAGTTTTGGAAAAGTAATGGAAACATAGCTAAAGTTGCATCAAATACAATTGCTAATTAATCCAATCATAAAAATAGTATGTATAGTAATAAAACGTAAATTGGCACGTAACCTTGCGGTATTTTGGTGGTGTGAGAAGTTCATTCGGTCTGGCTCAGTCTGTTTACAGGCACGCCCAACAGGCACGCTTCTGCTAATGTAGCAGTTAGTAAACGTATGCCCTACTGTGCCAACAACATGCAAGGGAAGTGCAGCTTCAATAATATATCAGGGCTCGAAATTAACTTTTTTACTTGGTAGAACTGGTGCTCCCAATTTCAAAAAGTTAGGAGCACCCACCAAAATGTAAGGAGCACCAACAATATATATAATAGATTTTTTATTGATAAAAAACGACAATACAACAGTACGGTTCACAAGTAACATTTAAACTGTCACGCTAATTAAATCAACCGCCAGTAAACTGCATCGGAGAAATTAGCTGTTTCAACCGGGTCGCTACACAAAACACTACGTTAATGTTTCAAAAAAATGCCGTAATCGTTCGCTTCAACTTTTCAGCTTTCGATAACGCTAATAAATTGAACATAAACTTTTGTCTTCAGGTAACATAAGTAAACGCATTAGCTCTCTGTGTCGCGTGACAGTGGAGTGCTGCAAAAGGGCGTGATTGAAGGCTAATATTAACCAATTTAAAATCAGCATTAAAGGTAAGAATGTCAAGCTCACGATTGGTTAGAAGAGTCACCGTCAGCTCACAAGGCACATACTGAGTGTACTAACTAGCGAATGTGCAGAGGAAGAGACGTTCGACTGAAAAAAAAGAAAAGAAAAAAAGGTTGCACCATAACAATTATTTGCACTCGGACAAATGCTCCCAATTATATTTCGAAGTCGCACAGATTAAATTTCGGGAGCATATGCGACCAAAATGGTCGCAATTTCGAGGCCTGTTTGAGACATTGACAAAAATGTTAAACTATTCGAATTAAAATATGAAAGAACGTATCTAAGTGTGTCTGTCTGGTGTTTATTTGTTTTAGAGAGGCACCATATGTTTCAGATGCAGACCTAATTTTACTTGTGTTACAATAAATAATTTGAAATCGTCCCGCTGAGATAAAGTCATTTGTTTTGGTCATGGAAATTCAGTTAAAGGTTGTGGAGAAGTCATGGAAAAGTCATTGAAAATCATTGGTGAAAAAGTGTATGAACCCTGGTGTTGTCAATAGAAATGTAGGCTATTTGAGTAAAAAGTACATACGTTTTTTATCGATGTAGTGGGGTAGAAAGTGAAAGCTGCTGATATTGTTTATACTCAGCACAAGTGCAAAGTCGCCAATATCCTACTTGTACAGTGACGAAGTACATGTAGGCTACTTAGTTACCACCGCCACTGTAGTCTATCCTAACTGAAAGAAAAACTAAAATAGATCAGATAAAAACGTCGATTGGTACCTGACATAGTAGATCAAACAATCTCAAAAACGAATTAAATGTAATGAATGCTAATCATTTAACGACTCTCACTTCACAGCACAACTTCAAAACTACAGCCACACGACCCACGGTAGTGTTGCGTACGGGGTCACAGTCAACCCTCACACGATCTCGGTTCCTCCCTTTCCTGCACACACTTCGGGAGGAAAAGAGACGGGTATTAACCGTATTCAGGGCCGTGCACAGACATTTTGGGGGACAGGGGCTCAATTGAAAAAAAAGGGCAACCTCCACCCCCCATGCACCATCCCAACTATTTTCATCCTGATAATGCCACACGACACCACGTTCATAATCACACACTATGTTCATAATATGGGCCCTGTTTTGGGTCTTCTGAAACATATTTCCTTAAAGTAATACGTCATTCATTTTTGGACCCAATAAACTTATCCAGACATGTTCATGCTCTACAGATAATATCCCCCACAACACTACAACAGCATCTCACACAGACATCACATACAGTTTAGTCTTCAATGTTTTCTTCAACCTTTATTCCAGGAACAGGGATAACTAAACACAAAACATTGTCACAAAGCACATGCACTATTATAAACACATTTCCCTAATCTCTCTTTTCTTGGCATTGCACTGCAACCAGCAGATGAGCAAAATTAATTACTTGCATGCTCACCATTAACCGAACCAAAACAGCGGCATAGTATAAAATTTACTGACATGCATAGTGACCTGGAAGCAGTTTTACCTATTTGGCTCACTGTGAATACAACTTATATTAAAAAGTAGACCAATGTTCTTTTTTGTCTTTGTTTACATTTTATAATCTTCTGTTTTTTTCCAAATGAAAGCAAGTTAATGAAAGTGCACTGTTCTGACCCGGAGCACAAAAAGATTAGGCTAAAATTGAATGGTGACGGAGACGTTGCATTGCAAGCCACCTACATATATTATGAGAACGTGATTCAATATCATTTAGCCATTACTTTGTGCAGTCAAAATTAATTTAATAATCTTTTAAGGCAAAAAACTACAAGTGTAACTTTAAATAAGATTAGATAAGCTGTGCCACTCTGAAATGCCTGATTTGAGGATTTCATAACTTCCATCTATTTTCATGTCTTGTGCCATTTTGTTATTCTGAGTATATTTGCGAAATACAGTACAGTTACAGCAGCATGATTTAGTAACACGTTTTGTGCATCACAAGAGAGGATAAACCACACAGCATGACCACAAACTTGCTAATACGGCACGCATTCACTCACACACACACACACACACTAAACAGACTAATTTGTTACATGTGTTACGTCTATAAATATAAATCTCCAATTTCCCAGTGTATTTTGCCTTTCATTTAGGTGTATTTGCCCATAATACCGTTGACGCCAAATCCTATTTCCCTTTTTAAGTTCTGAGTAATCAATAACATGCAAAAACAGGCTACTGCATTTTCTTCTTTTTTGTTGTTGCATTTTTGAAATTAGCAGTGTGCCACGACCACCCATTTGAAACAACCGGCTAAAGAAACGGACTAGCCTACTGTCCGTGGCATTACTAAAGAAAAGGGGACACTTACAACATCACTAATCTTAGCTACATGCTTCAACATTGCCTATTTGTAAGTTGTCTTGCTTGACAAAGGGGCTGTCATTAATTATCGTTAACCATAATTAGCTAGACTAGCTTGCTTGTGGGCTAGTAGCCTATAGGATAACTTAACCTAGTCTAAAGTTGGCAAATCCGATATAAACCGGTTTATTCTATTTTGAGCATCGTAAATGTTGTTGTTTCAACTGTGATGTTGTTTTATGACAGTGTAAAAGAGTACACAGTAGGAAATTCACATTATTGTTACCTGTCATCTACGGATGTACAGCAGCGTGCATCCGTAACAAGTGGGAAACTGTGTCGCCCGGTACTGCAGCTGAGGGTTCGCGATTTACGCATGACGCTAAAACTGCGGACCCGTGCGCAAATATATATATATATATATATATATATATATATATATACGACCGACTAAACGGAAAAGCTAGCCTACATTAGCTAGACAATAAGTATCTGCACCAACAAAGCACGTAGCGCAATCAAACCAATACACATTGTATTTTAACTAAGAACGACAAAAAGAAATTGTCGAAATTTTACTTATTTCGAAAGGCAAAGATGAAAGCGTCAATACGTAGGCTACCTGACACCACCGTGCGCCGAACAATGACCGAAAACAATAAAATGCTATAAATGTATCTTTATTGGATGTTTTTTTTTTTACATTTTACATTTTTAAAACATTATTCCTTTAAAATATCAAAAAAGGAAATTAGGTACATTTTCTGTGATCATAAATTCCATTATGTGTACGAGTTTGTGAAACAATGATTGTGTTGGTCCACAAGTCTTGGGAAACTATTTATTAAAATGTACACATTTTATTAGGCTACATATTTTTACAATCTGAAAACGTAACGATCATTAACAGAGTTTCAGAATAATACCATCGGAGAAGTTTTACGTAGAAGTAAGCGGCACATGCTTCCTTCTATTTGCTTCACAAACTGGTTTTGCTAAAAGCCAGCTTGTTGGTGAAGTCCATAGACCGTATAAAAATAGATGAAGTCGAAAATGTCTGTGAAATTGCCCTGACTGCGTAGCTACATGAGACACGACCGACCAAAATTATAGAAGTGTGAGTAGCCTAAGCGGAAAACCTAGGCTATTATCTGCTAGACAATAAGTATCTGCACCAGCAAAGCACGTAGCGCAATAAAACCAATGCATATTGTGTTTTAGCTAAGAACAATAAAAAGAAAAAGAAAATAGTCGAAATTTTACTTATTTCGAAAGGCAAAGATGAAAGCGTCAATACGTACCTGACACCGTGTGCCAAACAATGCCCAACAACTGAAAACAGCTATAAAATGCGAAATATTTTACAAAACAACTTAAAAAAACTATATCCATCCGAGTCTATTAGTTATCAATGAATAGCCTTGTGAAATCTTTACACCATGCTGTTACAGCCAGAGTTTGAACTATAGACTGGTTACAGGAGGGCTGGCTGTCGTGCAATCCTGTTCTTCTTGAAGTCATAGTCACGTCATTGTAGGCGCGAAATTTGAATTTGTTTGCTTCTGACTGGTTCGCTGGATTAAACCAGAGACTGTAAAAAATATGGACAAAGCTACTGTGACGTCACCCATTGACTCTCCGTGGGTCTCTAAAACACGTTTTGAAGCAGGCGCGGCCATTTTCTCGATTTGGAGCCAAAACCATAGAGTTAAGCGGTCTTGCGATTTTTACAATTTGATTGACAGTCCGGTGCGGAAAAGCCCATCAACCTGAACGAACGATTGCAGAACGAACTTGAGGCTAGCTGACTGTCTGCCGTTATGTTTTAAAATATATTATCTGATGTTTACGGAGTTTAATTTCTATCCGTGACTGTACTGTGTCATGTAATCACGTTATATGTATGACATTAAAAATACAATTAGGCTATGTTCAGTTATCTTCAATTTATGTTTCTCAGCAAAACGAATATGCTTAGCTAGCATATCAGTTTGCCAGTGAGCTAGGTAGGCTATCCGTGGTTAGCTCACGCATTAGCAATATGAACCACAGGGGAAGAACATTGACTACACTGATGGTCAATCAATCAGAGATGTGTAGGCTACTGGTGATTTGACTAGGCTAATTTTCGTATAACTGTCTGGTAGACCTGCTGTTAACCGAGCAAGTTATCGTCGTAGGTTTTCGCCACAGTCAGTTAATGAGCCAGTAACTGCTACTAGCTAGCCTACTCCATCGCCGTTTGTGGTGTTCACTTGCTGGGTGACGCTAGCTGACCGATCGTTCGCAAATCACTTTCTACCGAATAAAAATCAACACTGTCAGCAGTGATTAACAAATCTACCAAGTATTTTAATAACTGATCTGCAGGCGTGTAAATATGACAACGCACTTTGTACAGCAAGTTTTCCACCTGGTGCATGAAGACAAAAATAATGTAGCCTACATTGAATTTCTAATTATTATTAGGCTATTATTTTCTTGTAAATCATCAAAACCAATGGAGAAAAGCCAATATACGCAAGGAGCCCCCAGGACCGATTCTGAGAACCACTGTCTTAAATGCCTAGCTTGTCGGTCTCTTAAATGCTAAAAACATGTTCCTTTCTAAATGCCAAAATGGTTAATTTCGTTAAATTCTGTGTGTGTGATTTCATCGCGTGTTGTATGTTATTCAGCAAATGAACCTTGAGACTCTTAATTCGCTTCGTGAAACTGAAAAAGTGTTTATCCCAAAATCGGGATTATAGTAGCTTTGTCACATGCGTGAAGCATGGCCCAGGTAGACATTTACGGAATGTACACGACTGACAAGCCGTCAAACACGTCTGACAGATTGAATGTTTGCCGGTTAAGGTTAGCTAGCTAGTCAAATGGCCTGGTAGCCGAAGTTGCGAACTGTTTTAGCATAGGCTACTACTGGACTACCCAATATAGCAAGCTGATTACGCTTTCTGCCAAGTAATTATTTGGTTAAGTAGGCTACCGAAAAACTTAAGAGAAGGATTATTTCATGGTCGTCTAGTGCAGCTGTAAATAGCACACGCCATAATGAAATCACCACGAAATGGGATGCCTGCATTTTCAGACTTAGCACAGGTGGACCGTGGCAGGAGCCGCAACGTCAAGGCCAAGAGGCGCCACCGCCCACCCGAGTGACCATAGACTGTAACCCCTCCTGTAGGTCAGTCCCCCGCAGTAATCCGGAAGTGACGCAAGCTGTACCTCATTGGTCCAGAACAAATATTGGCACTGTGCCCAAATGACGCAATAAATCATGAAATCGACCCATGGACAGTCATAAGACGAATAAAATACACCTATTATGACTATTTGTTCTTGTGAGAAAAAATTATTGACTTTGTATTTTGATCGCATTTGTACCGTAGACTTACATGGAAACCGGATATGAAAACACCTATACTGGAGCCATCCGTAGTGGCGCTAGTGAGCAACCAGGAACTACAACACCAGGAAATGAGCTTCAAAAACGAAGTCTGGTTTTGGCCGCTTGGATTAAACTGATTGAGTGTTAGATTTGGTAATCGGTAGTCGGTCGAGTGAGGAGTAAAGGGTGGGAGTGTCGGCCGATGGCCTGTATAGGTCCGGTAGCGAGACTCTCACGCTGCTTCTCGTTGACTGTGGTAACATGGCGGGGAAGGAGGTAGATGAAGACAGCTATAACAGCATGGAGTTGAATGAGGAGGAGGGGTATGGGGGTGAATGGGAACAGGTGGGGAAGGGAGGTGGGCGTCGGACGGCTAAGAGGAAGAAAAAGAGTGACGTAATCTAGGAGAAACAGAGAGTGAGGGACAGGAGGATGAGGCAAGGAGTTCAAAGACAGGATCCCTTAATGTTGTGGTGAGGTTTGAGGGAGAAGGTGGAGTGAAGAAAACTGACCCACTTAGACTCACATATTTAATCAGGGCACAAGTAGGTGAAGTCAAGTTTGCGAGAGTGCTAGGGGATGGTAACTTGCTAATTGGATGTAACTCTGAGAACCAAGTAGAAAAGGCGAGAAAGCTACTGTGTATAGGAAAAGTTAAAGTCGCAAAAACAGTAAAAGTTGGAGAGCCGAGTCTCAATGGGTGTAAGGGGTGATAACAGGGATCCCCCTTAGTGTCAGTATGAAGGAGTTAGCGGAAAACTTGAAAGTGCGTAACAGTAAAGTTAAAAATGTTAAAAGAATGACAAGAGGAGCTGAGAAAAAAGATACAGAAACAGTGCTGATTGCGTTTGATGCCAAAGATATCCCAAAATAAATTTTGTTTGGATTTATTAAATATAATGTGAGGGAATTTGTCCCAAAACCAATGAGATGTTTCAACTGCCAGGAGTTTGGGCACATAGCTAAGGTGTGCAAGGGCAAGAGAAGATGTGCAAGGTGCAGTGGTGATCATGAATATGGAAAGTGTGGATCAGGTATAAAACCGAAATGCTGTAACTGTGGAGGCGAACATAGTGTTGCGTACTGGGGGTGTGAAGCAATGAAGCGTGAGGTTGCAGTACAGAAGGTTTGAACAAAAGAGAAAGTATCTCATGCCGAGGCAGCTAAGATGGCTGGACAGGAGAAACTGAATGACGGGCAGGTGAGAGGGAAAGAGCAAACGGTGGCAAGTATAATACAAGAGGTGGAAAAGAAGTTGTTGATAGAGAAAAAGAAACTGGTGACGTTTATAGCGGGAGTTATAAATGCAACTGCGGATGTAAATTCAAAAACGGAAAGAATCCAGATTATTGTTAAAGCAGCTGTGCATCACCTGGGTATAAGAGGGTTAAAATGGGAGGAAGTCAGGGAGGAGTTAAGTGCTCAGGCAAGTCAAGAAACACAATGTATTCGGTTATAGTAGTAGTAATGTTAATTCTCCAATGGAACGCAAGAAGCTTGATTGCTAATGGCCAGGATTTTAAAAAGTTCATTTATAGTCAAAAGGAAAAACCAGACCTGCTGTGTATCCAGGAGTCATGGTTAAAACCAAGTTTAGATTTTATAATAAATGGATACGTGACAATCAGGCGGGACAGGAAGGATGGGGCAGGAGGGGGTTGTGTCACCTTTGTGAAGGAGGGCATTCCTTATAGAAATATTGATATTGGAAATGAGTTGGAGTGTGTGGGTATTGAAGTGTGGGCAGAAAGGAAGAACCTGGTGGTTATAAATTTCTATAATCCATGCAGGAAATTAGAACTCAGCAGACTGGAAGACATAGAAGGATTGAATAGTGGAAACATTGTGTGGTGTGGAGACTTCAATGCACATAATACGTTATGGGGGAGTGATAAAACAGATTACAATGGGCAGGTAGTGGAAGAGTTGTTGGATGGAAAACACCTTGTCTGTATTAATGATAACGGAAACACAAGGATAGATGTGAACACTGGAAAGGAGTCTGTAATAGATCTGACGTTAGTAACCAATACCTTAGCGCCATTGTGCGAATGGGATGTGTATCAGGAAGGGACCATAGATAGTGACCATTATCCAATATACAGTAAAATAAATAGTAATGGTACAGAACACAGAGAACACAGGTGGTAAATGGATTTTTGGAAATGCTAACTGGGGAAATTTCATGACTGAAAGTGATAAACATGTACAACAAATTAGCGACAATATGAGTATAGAAATGAGTAACTGCAAAATATTGCAGGGTATAATGGCAGCTGCAATAAGTTGTATTCCTAAATGTATAGGTAGGACAAAGAGGAAAATGAGTACCTTGATGGGATGATAAGTGCAAACAAGCAGTAAAGAGTAGGAACAAGGCATTTAAACTGGTCAAAAGATCCCATAATTTTCAGCATTTGGTCCAGTACAAAAAAGCACAGGCAATGGTTAAGAAAACGATAAGACAGACAAAGAGGTCATATTGGAGGAAGTTCTGTGGGTCAATTGGGAACACCACTCAGATAGGAGAAGTTTGGGGAATGATAAAGAAAATGGGAGGAGATAGGAGGGAATGGAACTACCCTGTCCTGAGCACCGGAAATGAAGTGGCGATAACCAATAAAGAAAAGGCTGAATTACTTTTAAAAACTTTTGTTACAGTACACAGTTCCTATAATCTGAACGAGGAAGGAAAGCAAGGCAGGGAAAAAACCAAAGGTGGAAACATGGATGCACTAAGGAGAAAGAATACCAGTGTAAATTAACTAGATGTCCCATTTACTGTTGGAGAGATGAAGAGGGCATTAGCCAAAACAGGAATGAGTGCACCGGGAAAAGATGGAATAAGCTATATAATGATTAAACATTTAAGTGAAGGAGGATTAAATAAATTGCTGATGTTATTCAATAAAGTGTGGAAGGAGGGGTGAGTCCCTATGAGTTGGAAGGAAGCAATTATAATTCCAATCAGAAAGCCTGGGAAAGATCCTAGTAAGCCAGGAAACTACAGACCCATTGCTTTAACGTCACATATATGTAAACTAATGGAACGGATGGTTAATGAGAGGCTCATGCACTTTCTGGAGAAAGGGGGACTGATGGCTGTATATCAGAGTGGGTTTAGGAGAGGCAGAAACACATTGGATCCAGTTCTGTGTTTAGAGGATGAGGTGAGAAAAGCCCAGATGAATAAAGAGATTGTGGCTGCAGTATTTTTCGATGTGGAAAAGGCTTATGATATGCTATGGAAAGAAAGGTTGTTAATCAAGCTTTATAAAATGGGAATTGAGGGAAACATCTTCAATTGGATTAGGGATTTTCTAAGTGATAGGTCAATTCAGGTCAAGATAGGGTCAGAGGTCTCAGGGAAACATGTTGTAGAAAATGGTACGCCCCAGGGGAGTGTTGTAAGTCCTACGTTATTTTCAGTCATGATAAATGATATATTTGAAAGTATACCGTTAGGCATGGGAAGGTCTCTGTTTGCAGATGATGGGGCTTTATGGAAGAGGGGAGGGAACCTAGAACATATAGTTAAGAAATTACAAGAAGGGATAAATCGAGTGGAAAGATGGGGAATAGAATGGGGTTTTAAATTCTCTGTGGAAAAAACAAAAATTATGTTCTTTACAAGTAAGAAAATCAGGGAAGCAAGGAATCTGAAGTTATACGGTAGTAACCTAGAGAGAGTAGAATGCGTTCGTTTCTTGGGAGTACATTTTGATCCCAGACTAACATGGAAAGAGCATATAAGAAGCATAGTGGAAGTAAGAAAGTCATTAATGTTATGAGATGTCTTGCTGGGCTGGAATGGGGAGCTGATATAACGTCATTGAAGTATATATATGTAGCGCTAATCCGGGCAAGAATTGATGATGGTAGTGTGGTGTATGGCTCAGCAGCCAAGACTGTGCTGTCAGACCTGGATGTTGTGCAGGCTCGTGCTCTGAGGATTTGCCTAGGGTCAGTAAAAACGGCACCAGTGTGTGCACTGCAAGTTGAGGCAGGAGAAATGCCTCTCTGGATTCGTAGGAAACAGTTGATGGCCAATTACTGGATAAATCTAAGGGGACACACAGAAAGTCATCCAACTAAGAGGGTATTGGAGGCTAGTTGGGAGAGGGAAAAAGCACAAAAAACAAGCTTTGGATGGGTAGGCAAGGATGTTGCAGAACAAATGCAAATTCATGAAATTGAATTTTGTCCAACTGTGTTGTGGCCTGTGAGACCAGTCTGGATGTTGCAAAATGCTTATGTGGACATGGAACTATTGAATATAAAGCACAGAAATAAAACAGCAGATTTAGTTCAGGAATATTACATGCATAGGGACAGGAATTACAATGACTATTTACAGATTTTTGCAGATGGGTCAAAGGATCCAATAACAGAGGTGACAGGGGCTGCAGTGGTGATTCCCAGTCACCAGACTGGAATCAGTAAGAGAACGTCAGATTATTTGAGCATATATGCTGTTGAGCTAATTGCAGTTCTGTTAGGATTAGAGTGGGTGGAAGGAGTGACGGCAAATAATATACTCATCTGTAGTGACTCTGTATCAGCATTGTCAAGCATTAAAACAGGATCAGGAAGACATATTATATGAACTGTTGTTTAATAATTCAAGGATAACTAATCAAGGGAAAAACATAAAGTTCATGTGGGTACCAGCACATTCAGGAATCCAGGGAAATGAAAAAGCAGATAAGTTGGCGAAGGAGGCAGTCAGGAGAGAGTATGTGGACCTTAATGTTAAACTTTCAAAATCAGAGGGGAAAAGCATCGTTTGGAGGGGAGTAATCAAACAATGGCAACAACATTGGGATAGTGAAACAAAAGGAAGACATTTATATAAAATACAAAATAAAGTAGGAATGGGAAGAAACAGTGGAACCAATAGAAGAGAGCAAGTAATCATAAGTAGATTAAGAATTGGTCACAGCAAGTTGAATAGCACACTATTTATTATAGGAAAACATCCAACTGGCTATTGCATTACATTACATTACGTTTATTTGGCAGACACTTTTATCCAAAGCGACGTACAAAAAGTGCATTTCATGGTCATAGACAACTGCTAAACACAGGTTCAGTAAGGTACAATACTTATTTCGTACAGCTATTTCTAGCCAAGAACACAGTTTAGTTCACACAGTGAACACTATTCAGACCTAACCTCTGCAAAGCCAACTAGGCAGAAGAATAAGCTACAGTATTAGGACAAATACAAATTACCAAAAACTGCTGGGATGGGGCAACATGTAACAAGTGTCATGAAAAGGAGGGGGGGGGCAAATCAAGGGAGCAGAACTGTGTTGAAAACTGCATGCAGTGAATGTCATTTATGTAAAAAACTGGATGTGGGACTCCATGGTGTCACTCAGCACAGACCCAAGGCCTTTACAATCACGGACAGTGGTCAACGGCTCAGGCAAGTGTTCACGAAAAATGCAGATATGAAATTAAGCATTTTGAGTTTTCCTCCTTCCTCTTCCCCTACTTCCTCTTCTGCTTTTCTTCTTCTTTTTCTTCTTCACAGCTGCTAACCCTACAGACACACTACGTAATGACAACGTTACACTTTGGTCGTAATTTGGTAAGTCGCAACATTACCAACAGGTGACGTTGTGACAACATTGCTCTATTGTCGCAAAATAACCAGACCTCATGGAGACTGTTCTGCAACGATGCAGTAACGTTATAGAATTACGTAAATACGATGTAATTTAATAACGTAACAATTACGTTATACCACAGTCCTCATCCTTACTTAATTTGAAACGTTACTGGTAGGTTGTCATAACGTTTGTAAATGACGTATTGGTTTACAGTAAAATATCTATCTGTCTATCTGTCTGCGCGTTTACGCTTGGACCGTTAACACGTTATATCCAATGCAGGGTTTATTATTATTATTATTATTATTATTATTATTATTATTATTATTATTATTTTATTTATTTATTTGTATATAGGATATGATGGATATGCAGGTATAGGGTTCTAGGGTGGCTGACATGGATAGGGATTTTATAGTAGGACTCGGTGTAAAGCATAGAGGATAAAAAATAACTTAGGGTGAAGGGATTTTTGAGTGAAAATCTATTGTCTGATACACACTCCGGAGCAGAAGGTGGCGGTAATTCACCAATAAGCTGTGCACACACGCTGTAAAACAAGAAGAAGACGGTATATCCAATCACATGCGCATGTTGCTATGACGTGCGCTTGGAAGAAGGTCGTTGTGATTTCAAATTTTCCGTGGGAAAATCTGGGTTTGACGGCGTTCAAGAGCAGGTAAGCGTTTCATTATGCCTTTATATTTTTAACTGAATGTATTAATGCAACAATACTGGATGCCAACCGCCGTAAAAGCTAACAAGAAGAACTGAATGCATTGGGGACCTTTTCAGTTAGTAGTATTTGCAATGTAATGATGGAGTCCTACTTTCAACATGCATGTTTGCAGTTCTAGCTTAATGTTGCTAATGCTTTAAGTTAGTAGGTGAAATGGCGTCCGTTCAGACCTGGCGTCTGTTTGGGACTAATTTGAGTTAGTGTTCTGTTAGATATCATATTTGCTACTTTGAGTATTTAACGCTAATAGCCCAGTGCAAATGTAATGTAATACCAGCTAACATTACCTAGCTGATCTCGGCGATGGCCTGTTTAGTTAGCTAACAATTGAGCTAATTCGACATGTATAAACGGCTGTCCGTAAAGCACCTTTGTTCATGTCCTTTTAGCTAGCATTGTTGCCAGCGCCTCTTTTTAAAGCTAACGTACGTGGCGGCGCTCTTTTGAAAGCTGTAATTCACCTTGTCCACGTCCTAATGAGATATCAACATGTTGGTTAAAATATGCATCATAAATATGATATAAAATAGTTGTGTGGTCTTCATTTGGTTTTTGACAAACTGGAGCTAGCAAGCCTTTTCAAGCTAGCATTGTTGGCGCCTTTTTTGAAAGCTATTTTTGCGCTCTTTTGAAAGCATTTAGCTAAACATAACTTCCATAATAAATACAAAAACTCAACTTTTTTTCGTCAAAATCCTCTAGCATTATTACTCTATACCTGGTGTAATCGTGGCCTTAAAAAAAATAATGGCTTTGGCTTCACGGCAGTGCATTGTGTAATCAATATTAATCAAGAGTATTTCTCTGTATTTTCACCGAATATTGACTTAAATTGATTTTCTTTTGCAGAGTTCTCTACATTTGGCCCAACAGCTCAAATGGAAACTAGAGCACAAGATCAGAATGAAGGTAGTTATGGATATTATATGGAAACAGCTCTTTGCTCATTGTCAAAACACAATTACGATTTTAGCCTGCTGCGTGTGTTACTCAATGTATTTTTCTTACTTGGTCCAATTTCATATCCTTTCAGCTCCCACACATGGCCTTATGACTGTTGCCCCAGTGAAGAACCCGAGGTCCAGCCTTCCCCACTCAAGACATGCCTGAGACAAGAGTGACTGTATTCCAAGGTGATCCTAACTTAAATCAGGGTTCGTACGGTCATGAAAAACCTGGAAAAGTCATTGAAATTTAAAATGCAATTTCCAGGCCCTGGAAAAGTTATGGAAAATAATATTTTTTGAAAAGTTTTGGAAAAGTAATGGAAATATAGCTAAAGTTGCATCACATACAATTGCTAATTAATCCAATCATAAAAATTGTATGTATAGTAATAAAACGTAAATTGGCACGTAACCTTGCGGTATTTTGGTGGTGTGAGAAGTTAATTCGGTCTGGCTCAGTCTGTTTACAGGCACGCCCAACAGGCACGCTTCTGCTAATGTAGCAGTTAGTAAACGTAGGCCCTACTGTGCCAACAATATGCCAGGGAAGTGCAGCTTCAATAATATATCATGGCTCGAAATTAACTTTTTTACTTGGTAGAACTCGTGCTCCCAATTTCGAAAAGTTAGGAGTACCCACCAAAATGTAAGGAGCACCAACAACATATATAATAGATTTTTTATTGATAAAAAACGACAATATAACAGTACGGTTTACAAGTAACAGTTAAACTGTCACGCCTAAAATGTGTCGACTCTTCAAGGAATTGCGTGTTATGCATTCAAATGACAAAGCGCTTCTCGTCACATTAATACCGCTAATTAAATCAACCGCCAGTAAACTGCATCGGAGAAATTAGCTGTTTCAACCGGGTCGCTACACAAAACACTACGTTAATGTTTCAAAAAAATGCCATAATCGTTCGCTTCAACTTTTCAGCTTTCGATAACGCTAATAAATAACAAACTTTTGTCTTCAGGTAACATAAGTAAACGCATTAGCTCTCTGTGTCGCGTTACAGTGGAGTGCTGCAAAAAGGGAGTGATTGAAGGCTAATATTAACCAATTTAAAATCAGCATTAAAGGTAAGAATGTCAAGCTCACGATTGGTTAGAAGAGTCACCGTCAGCTCACGAGGCTCATACTGAGTGTAGTAACTAGCGAATGTGCAGAGGAAGAGACGTTCGACTGAAAAAAAGAAGAAAAAAAAGGTTGCACCAGAACAATTATTTGTACTCGCACAAATGCTCCCAATTATATTTCGAAGTCGCACAGATTAAATTTCGGGAGCATATGCGACCAAAATGGTCGCAATTTCGAGCCCTGTTTGAGACATTGACAAAAATGTTAAACTATTCGAATTAAAATATGAAAATGTATATAAGTGTGTCTGTCTGGTGTTTATTTGTTTTAGAGAGGCACCATATGTTTCAGATGCAGACCTAATTTTACTTGTGTTACAATAAATAATTTTAAATCGTCGCGCCGAGATAAAATAATTTGTTTTGGTCATGGAAATTCAGTTAAAGGTTGTGGAGAAGTCATGGAAAAGTCATTGAACATCATTGGTGAAAAAGTGTATGAACCCTGTCTGTTTCTGTCTCTCCCTCTGTTTATCTGAAGATATGTAGCTATAGGCCTAATATTTTGTTTGACCTGTGTCTATGGTATTGTCTCAAAATAAGTGAAGTGAGCAAGCACAAAAGCAGTATTATAGACGATTATGGGCATCTTTGGATTTATTTTCTTGACTCTAATGGTTAGTGAATTTTCCATATCAGCATTGTGTTTCTATTCATTCTATTAACTAGACGCACTGACGACGCACCCATTTTTTCCCCCTGGAAAATAGTCTAAATCATGGCGGGAGAGAGTGACTGCCCATTTGTCCGACAGACCAAATATTAAAATATAAACTGGTCGATAATATGTTTGGGTAATTCGCCCTCAAAATAAAACTTTTTGCTGGTACTAACTAGGCTACTTCCATTAAGTTGGCTACCGATTCAGCATGTAGCTATGGTTACATATGTTGGTTAAATTCTGCTCAAAATAGAGAAGCTATTTTGTCTGGTTTGGATTATGTTAGCTTTGTTAAATTCAAGGTTTTAAACAAGGCTTAATTGGTTTCTTCGTTTTCGTAATTCCCGGTCCACCTTAAAAATTTAAACCGGTTTTGCAGCCAGCTGTTTATTCGTAAATTCACAGAACAGTTTAAACGGCGAAATTGTCTTGAGCCACATATTGCATAAAGTAGACTGTCTTTAGCAAACAGCCAGGTTCTGTTTTTTGTCCTAGTGATATATCTAGTAAATGAATATATTATAATATATTATATAGAATATTATAAATTAGTAATTGAGTTGTCCGTTTACAAACAATCATTTCAAGACGTTGCATAGTAACCTTAGCTAATTAGCTAAACATTAGAGATCTCATCGTGATTACTTTCCTAAGCCATAGCCTATTGAAGGTTGGATAAAGGTTCAGCGTCAGTCGTTAGAATTTAATTTGAAGGTTTTGACTAATCAGCTTGAGCGTGGCTCAGCATCGGACAGACCTTTGAAATAATCAAACTTTTAATATGGCTTTATGAAAGTAATACAGTTAAAGTTTAACCTATATTTTTACCAGGTGTCATTCAGATGCAGTCTCTTTTTCAGAAGAGACCTGGTACAAGAAATGGCAGTGCCAGTAGGAATGTTACATTACGCATTATAATACATACAAAATTAGATACAAATATAAATAATCACATTAAAATATAGCGGAATGAGGGCAGGGATGAAGGCCTGGATTAAAAACCACACCCCAAACAGAGTACTCCATTCAGAGTAAGAGTGAGTAGGGCTGCAACTAACAATTGTTTGATTAATCTATGCAATTGATTTAGACCATAAAATGCCAGAAAAATAAGGTGGTAAAGTACAATATTATGGTAAAACAGTCATCTTGAAATAACTTAATTTTTATCCAGCAGTCAGAAACCTAACTTTTCATTTTATTATATGGAACAAAGACAAACACAATTTTGATGAAGTTGTAAATGGCCCATATCAGAATTTTTTTGCATGATTACATGTAAAAAACACATTACAAAACTATTAAAATAAAATTTAAATACATTTTCTGTTGATTAATCTATTCTGTTAATTGTTTCAGCATAGTGAGTTTAAATATGTAGTTGGTACAGAATATGCTATTTTATTTCATTTGTATACATAGACTAAATATTTTTCCATCTCTTTGTGTACATATTGGCAGTTGCATTTGAATTTTTCACACTAATTTCAATTCTATGTCATTCACAGGACTCATGAGGCGATTCTGCAAAGAGAAAACCCTAAAGGAGGCCACCTCAATCCTGAAGCTTCTGCATATCCCTCTGCAGGACAGCAGCCTACACAAGGATGCCACCAAAATCAACCTGGGATTCTCAGCTGAAACCTGTCTTAACCAACTGAAATCCACCAACAAGATATCAGAGAGGCAGGTACTGTAAGATGGAATGCAAGACATTCTTGATCACAATACTGGAGAAGCTACAGAATAAGGCTCCTGTGAACCACCAGCTAGTGAGAAGTATGCGGTGCCTTGACCCAAGATGCATGGCTGAATCCAAAGAAGTGTGCCTGGCTCAAATGAAAAGGATGCTACACCACCTTGTTGGGGCTAACCATGTGGAGGAGTCAGCGTGCGATGACATTTGGAGAATTTGGAGAATTTTGTGATTTTGCTGCCCTTCAAGCCAGCTTCAGGGAGTTTGACCCCAAGGCAGACAGAGTGGACACTCAACTACATGAGACGATGGGAACCAACAAAGCTTTCTCCAAGGTATGGCATGTGGTGAAGATGCTGCTAGTTCTCTCTCATGGACAGGCGAGTGTTGAGAGAGGGTTCTCAATCAACAAGGAGCTGATTGTGGAGAATCAGAAGGAGGCCTCTCTGGTTGCTCAGCGGCTCATCGTTGGCCATATCAGATCTGTTGGTGGTGTAACTAATGTGCAACTCACCAAAGAGCTTTTGATCTCGGTTTCTGGAGCAAGACAAAGGTACCACAGCTACTTGGATGACCAGAAGAGGGCCACTGATAAGGAAAAGTGTGCAAAAAAGAAAGGCTCTTGCAGATGAGCTGAATGAACTTAAAAAGAAGAGGGCCAGAGTAGAGAATGACATTAGTGCACTGGAGAAGTCGGCAGATGAGTACGCTGACAAAGCTGAATCCACTGGTAAACTGACTCATCACAAAATCTAACAGTTTGCGTCGCACTGCCAAAGAAAAGAAGGCATCTCTTCAAGACCTTGAAAAGCAAATTGATGAGAAGCTCGCTGAGATGAAGCATTAAGCTGCCATGTGACTGTTGCCATTTAAAATGTTGTTAAAAGTGAATACAAGGACGCTCACAGTACAAAGATTTGTTCCACATTGAGTTCCAGACTTTGCATATTCCATCTCTAAGTTTAGGAGTGGAAGTTCACTTTGGAAGAATTATTTATTTTATTTATGTGTTTTTTTATTTATTTTGACAACTCATATACTGTGAGCTGGGGAATAAGTAGTTAGCACTGGCATTCCTACCCCAATGCACTATTTCTCTCTGTCTTTATCATTCATTCTCTCTTTTTCTCATGCTCTCTGATAGAAAATGTGATGGCATTTTTTATTTATCTTTTGAGACATTGACAAAAATGTTCAACTATTCGAATTAAAATATGAGAGAATGTATCTAAGTGTGTCTGTCTGGTGTTTATTTGTTTTAGAGAGGCACCATATGTTTCAGATGCAGACCTAATTTTACTTAGTGTTACAATAAATAATTTTAAATCGTCCGGCTGAGAAAGTCATTTGTTTCGGTTATGGAAATTCAGTTAAAGTTTGTGGAGAAGTCATGGAAAAGTCATTGAAAATCATTAGTGAAAAAGTGTATGAACCCTGATTCTGGTAATAGTACTACGCGCCTAAATCTCACAAACAGAAAAGCTTTGATGGGTAACAGCCTTCAGGTCTGGCAGTCAAGGTGACCAGAACTTGAACACTCATCAGACCTCCTTCATTTAGTATTTGGCCACAAAAAAAAAAAAAATTCCCTGTTTTTTTGTAAGAAAAAGGAGTTGACCTTAGCACCCATTAATGGTTTATAAAAAGAACAAGATATAAATATAAATTCTCGCTCACAGAAGTCAGTGAAAGTGTTCAACATTTATTGGTGTACATATAAAATAATGTAGAGTTAATGGCCAAATTGATTTCATAAGTAGAACAAGGACCCATAAGATGTAACCAAAGACCTAAAACTCAGTGTGTTACCATGCTTGGTCAACATGGGTCTCAGCATGTAAATGCTATTAAAGCTTTCTCTTTACAGCTTGAGAATGAATATAAGGACTTATGATAGCAACATACTTAACCATACTTAACTGTCAAGGATGACCAATGTTGATGTCTCAGATCAACACAATGACATTTGAACTTACACGAGGGCACCTTATATTCAATCATTTTTATTTTAACATACAAAATACAAAATATATACATTATATAGACATTCAAATATATATATATATAGACATTCAAAGCTAATGTCAAATGTTTTTATACATTAAGTAAAACCAAGCACATTTTTACTATATATATATATATATATATATATATTAAAATATTAATAAATTAAACACTGACGAAGAGTAAAAAAAATGAAAAGCATTTATCAATTTATTATAATCTGGAATTTATTTTGAAGAAAAATAGCAGTGTCATCGGCCAGCCGACTAACTGTAATTATATGTCAGTGAGGGAACAGAGGGCTGCACTGCACTGCCTCGGTTACACTCTTAGGGGAGAACCCTGGGATATTTTAGTTATGGTACCCTCTCTAAGAGCCACTTTACATTACATTACATTTATTTAGCAGATGCTTTTATCCAAAGCGACGTACAAGAGTGCATATGATAGTCATTGCAACAGCTACAGAACACAGGTTCAATAAGATACAATACTCATTTCGTACAGCTATTTATAGCCAATGGCACAGTTCAGTTCATACAGTGAACATTATTCTGACCTAACGTAAGTTAAAATAGGAGGAAGAACATTACATTACATTATTTATTTGGCAGACGCTTTTATCCAAAGCGACGTACAAGAGTACATATGATGGTCATTGCAACAGCTACAGAACACAGGTTCGATAAGGAACAATACTCATTTCATACACTTATTTATAGCCAATGACACAGTTCAGTTCATACAGCGAACATTATTCTGACCTAACGCAAGTCAAAAAAGGAGGAAGAACATTATATTACAGCCATTTTAGCAGGTGCTCTTATCCATAGCAACCTGCACAACTATTTACACAATTATTTACACAGCATTTACATTGCATCATTTATACAGTAGGATTGCTCAATTTACACAGTCAATTCAAAAGATCCGCTGCATTTGTTGGATAGCTGGTGTTGATTTGCTCCCTTGAATCCTCATGAAGTTGCTGATCTGGGTTCCTCTGGTGCATCATAAATTGGTCTGGTCCATTTGTATTTTTTTTTTTTTTGTGCAGCCTACAATGTAAAGAAAGTGAACGTAACCCTTTAGGAATCAGCATGTGGGCATTTATGCTTACCCATCACAAAAAAACTTGTTTAGTACCAGCAGTATCTTCGCAAATGGGGCCTTCTATATTGCACTGAGAAATTGTGTGAATTTTTTTTCTTACTTGTCTTTTCAGTCAGTAAATAAATGACAGAATTTGCAATGTTGAATTCCCATCAGCCTCCTCTCCTCTTACTGCACATATCATTTATGGTCATTTTTATGGTAATTAGAATTGATATAAATGTATACAAATGCAAGGTACTCCTCAATGTAAGAGACAAGATAAGATGCTAGGAGTGCTCCTTCAGGGACTTAAATCCAAGGTGAATTTCTCCTGTTTCTCACCTGTTTGCGGCATTTGCGTCTCAGTATGAAAATGGAAACCCCAAATAGTAAACCAATGGCCAACACAACTAGCACCATAAGAAACCAGTAGTAATGTCCAGTGTCATAGTCTTGCTTTGGTTCAACCTGGTCCCATATCTTCCCATCTGCAAAGGCAAAAAGCAGCAATATCATAGTTTGACAGCCACATTGACAGTTAATGCCACAGTCTTTTATAGGGGGTCACAATTTTGTTCACACAGCACTAATAATTTGATCTGGTTCTGCAAGCTAGAATTAATAGAAATGGGTCACAGTGAGCAGTTTTACCCCATTTGACCAGTCGTTTAAGACTTCCGAACGGGACTTCACAGCTATACGATGCCTCAGTGCTGTCAGAGATGTCCAAACTCTTTCTCAGCTGGCAGGTCCCATCCCCGTTTGGTCTGATCCCAGAAGACAAAAGGCCGTCTTCTTCAGTGATGATGTCATCATCCCGATAAACCTCCACCGTCGTGTTACTGCAGTGAAATCCTGAAACTAGGCAGGTCAGAATAACCTTCCCAGGGTTCAGGGATCTCTTTGCAAATATTGAAGTGGTGGGCTCAGCTGAAATGCGGAAAAAAAGAGAAAAGGCAAGTTTTTTGGTGCACAAGGAAAAGCCTCTTTCTTGTGTATTTTGGAGTAATTATATTCTATGTAGTACCAGTGTGCTTTGATGTGAGTATGTGAACACGTTAGCAGGGCTACATTTGAATGCTCAGGCAGCTTGCATTGAAATGGAAAAAAGGTCACAATTTAAGTAAGGTACCATCCATTGTTTTTAAAAATGTAAGAAAAAACAAATATTTGGAAGCTTAAATCTAAAATCCATTTAAACTAATTTTCAGGTGTACTCCTGGGTTTCTTTTGGCTCACTGATTTTTCAAATGTGCAGATGCACTTTTTTTTGCCATTTTCTCCCCAATTTAGTCGTTATACCAATTCCCCGTGTGTATCACAGTCCTGGTCGATGCGCTATCCTCTGTCGGTCTGGGGAGGGTGTAGACTAGCACATGCCTCCTCCGATACATGTGGAGTCGCCAGCCACTTCATTTCACCTGACAGCGAGGAGTTTCACTGGGAGAGCGTAACGCGCGCGGAGGTTCACGCTATCTCCCCCTGATCCCCTGGCTGCTGAACAGGTGCCCCGACCAACCAGTAGGAGTCGCTAATTCAACGATCAGGATTCATATCCTCACCGGCTTCCCACCCGCGAACACTGCCGACTGTGTTCGTAGGAACGTCTGACCAAGCCGGAAGTACCGCTGCCGGGGAATGAACCCCAGATGCAGCTTTTTAACACTAACATGTATTTAAAAAGATGCATCTCCACATTTTCCTTTATGTAAATATGAGTGTACATATACACACATATATACATGAACATGTATATTACATAAACTTCTGTGAAATGAGCATTGTATTCTCAACAAAAAAGTCACATAATTACAATACACTAAGTGAGTCTCAACATGTCTTTGTTCCCAACATTAAGCAGCTCAATTTGAATATTTCCCCACATATTGTTAAATTATGTTGTGATTTTGTGATAATATATTCTGCTTCACTATACAGCAGTGTGTTCCATTTCTGTAAGGGACCATGGTACCAACCTGTCTCCTGGCTCTCCTCTGCTTCAAAAGACAAACTGTCCAACAGATGAATCACACAGGTGTGCTCTATGTACTTCTTAGTTTTCACGATGATGTCCTCGTCCCTGTTCCACTTCCTTGTAATGGGGACAGCAGATCCTGCTGAAGCCTCCCACTGAAGCCTGCTGAGGTTCAAGGACAGGAAGTCTTCTCCGTTCCATCCGTACTGAGCAAAGGTCCTCGTAAGACCTACACCAGAGTCAGTGTTTCTCTCGATCTCACAGCCAAACCTCCCCTGCAGGACAGCAGCACCTGAAACACATGGATGTACACAATGCTGAGACCATAAGAAATTTTACCATGATATACCATGGTACACTAAGACTGAATGTATCATAGTTAATTACGGTGCACGCTATTGTAGTACTACAGTTATGTACTATGGTACAATGGATGTACCATAGTGCTCTACAGTATGTACTGGTGAAAATGAATGTACCATGATATACTACGGTACACACTATGGTAGTTCCACAGGGTGTACCATTGAACATTTATGTACCATAGTGCACTGTAGTACACATATGGTAGTAAAATGGTATGTACCATAGTACAATGGATGTACCATGCACAGTGGTACATGCTATGATAGTACCACAGTGCACACCATGGTACAACTATTCTACAATGTGCCATGGTACTGTCAAAATACAATGGTACATGTAGCATAGTTGTACCATGGCACAAGTACCACAGTTAAGCAATCATAGTCCAGTACCACAGTAAAATGTATCACGGGTGGTTACCTCCATGTACTGCATGGTGGTCTCTTGGAACTTTAAACAGAGGTATGGCAGATTTTTTTTTTTTTTAAATAATAATTTACAAAAAGCTACCATTTGGCACTCCCTTACCAGACATGTTAAGTCCTCTGTCATTTTGTAAGATGTCAGTTCTGCCTCTGTCCCATTGCGCCATATTACGGCGTTTGACAGACTTCCACAGAGAACGGCCTCTTCCTTCACGCATCCAATTTCTACGGGGCACGCTGTCCATGCCATTGCTACTGTAGGAGTCGACTGCTTCGCCATCAAGCCACAGGACACAAGTGAACTCATCAGTATTCACTGCAGTGTAGGTACCTAGAAGGGAGTGACTAACTGGAAGACAGAGACACAGGGAAAGACAGATGTCACAAAGTACCAAACATGATGTTCGACCCAAAGCATCCCTGATCCAGAACAGAACATTTTGACCCTATCTGGCAACTGCAAAAAAAAAGTAACACAGACTTACATTTTTAAGGTTTTGGTATTACTGATGACATTACATGAAATAGTAAAAACTTTGCTCCACTTTCCATTTTGGGAAGTAAAAAATCTCTGGTTTTCAGCCCAGTAAAAATTTGGGAACCCCCGTGTGCTGGTCAACATAACTGCCTTGGAGAAGTGTTACATCTGAGGAAATCATCCAGTTACTACTGAGCCCCCTAGACACCACACTGACATATTTAGTGATTTGGGGTGTCTAGGTCATGTGACCAAAAAGCTATTGAATTTCCAAAATTTGAAAAATTCTTATAAAATAACATGAGATGAAAATGGACAAAGCAAAGGCTGTGCAACCTGTGTCTATTGTTTGTGAACAATTTAAAAGTGGTTTGAAGTTTCTAGGTTCTTTTGTCTAGGAGCTATTGAAATTGAAAGAATTTGTAACCTTTATTTGTAATTTGTTTACGGTCCCTAACCACTTGCATTGGCTAAGCGGAAAGTAGGGGATATAAAGAACAGTCGGGGATATAAAGGGGATATAAAACGATACGAGACTGGGTATCTGAATATCTGTCTGAATGTCTGAATATCCAAGGTTGTAAAGACCGTTGCATTGCGTCTCTAAACCCCGGGACAAAGTGGGAAAGGGTCGGCGAGACTGGGTGTCCGAATATCTGTTGAATATCCAACTTGAAACCAACTTCACCTCGGTCCAATACCGAGAAAATCCGGCTGACGACCAACCGTACGAAATGTAACTAGTGTGTTGTCAATAGAAATGTAGACTATTTGAGTAAAAAAGTACATACGTTTTTTTATCGATGTAGTGGAGTAGAAAGTGAAAGCTGCTAATATTGTTTATACTCAGCACAAGTGCAAAGTCGCCAATATCCTATTTGTACAGTGACGAAGTATGTTAGTTACTTAGTAACTTAAGCCGCGTTTCCACCGCAGGAACTTTACCCCGGAACTAGGAACCTTTTGATGAACTCAGTGCGTTACCACCACCACTGTAGTCTACCCTAACTGACAGCAAAACTAAAATAGATCAGATGAAAACGTCGATTCGTACCTGACATAGTGGATCAAACAATCTCAAAAACGAATTAAATGTAATGAATGCTAATCATTTAACGACTCGCACTTCACAGCACAACTTCAAAACTACAGCCACACGACCCACGGTATTGTGCGTACGGGGTCAAAGTCAACTCTCACACGATTTCGGTTCCTCCATTTCTCGCACACACTTGGGGAGGAAAAGAGACGGTATTAACCGTATTCAGGGCCGTGCACAGACATTTTGGGGGACAGAACACCATTGGAGAAGTTTTACGTAGAAGTAAGCAGCACATGCTTCTATCTATTTGCTTCACAAACTGGCTTTGCTAAAAGCCAGTTTGTCGGTGAAGTCGAAAATGTCTGTGAAATTGCCCTGACTGCGTACATGAGCCACGACCGACTAAACGGGTTAATGGAAAAGCTAGCCGACATTAGCTAGACAATACGCATCTGCACCAGCAAAGCACGTAGCGCAATCAAACCAATACACATTGTGTTTTAACCAAGAAAAATAAAAATAAAATAGTCGAAATTTTACTTATTTCGAAAGGCAAAGATGAAAGCGTCAATACGTACCTGACATCGTGCGCCAAACAATGTCCCAAAACAATAAAATGCTATAAATGCGAAACATTTTACAGCACAACTTCAAAAACTATATCCACCCTGGTCCATTAGTTATCAATGAATAGCCTTGTGAAATTTTACACCACGCTGTTACAGCGAGAGTAGGAGCTATAGACTGGGTAGAGGAGGGCTAGCGTCACGAGACCTCACGAGCCTTAGTTTCCACTTCGTTCAACAGAGGAAGTTCAAGAGAGAACTTGGGAGGTTGTCTAGGCCGTATAAAAACAGTTGTGGACCTATAGTCTCTGGTGATCTGAAATTGTAGGCGGGGCATCATTGGTTGTTCGCAGCAGTATGCTAAATCACTGAAGCAGCGCGGATATTTTCACAAGGCTTTTCATTGAGAACGAATGTACCAGGGTGGATATAGTTGCGTTTAAAAATGTTTCGCATTTATAACATTTTTTTATTTTTGGACATTGTTTGGCGCTCTGCGTCAGGTAGGTATAGACGATTTCACCTGCCTTATTGAGTTTTTCTTTCAGATAGGCAGGTAGGATATATGCTTGTGATATATTTAATGTTTTTGTTATGTGTCATTTAGCGTTGTCATTGAATTATTTTAAGCTTTTAATGGTAAAACCTGTGTGTGTGTTGCTTGTAGTTGTCGGCATCATTGTCGTAATTTCTGCATGTGAGCTGGGTCTGCACTCATCACTATTCTAGAATATTAAACAATTGGTGACAGTTGTTCCTTAATGTACGAGTGATTATGTATATGTATTTATTATCTATTCATTCAACTTATTAATTAATTCAGTGAGGCTGTCAGAATTAGCAATGTCAAATGGTAAACACAGGGTGTGTTGAAGATGTGAACTATTAAGCGTTTTCTTTAAAATTGCAGTACACATGTTGCAGTAGTGTGGCCGGGGTAGAGGAACCCCTGCTATGTTGTGATTCTTGTCGTCACTCCCGCCACGCCCCGTCCCGCCCCTTTCCCTTTTCTCCTGTCTGTCTCTCTCTTCGTTTCACTCGGTTTACAGAACGGCTTGGCCGAACAGGCTACTCAATTCTGATTGGTCCAAGGCTGGGCATTAACTCTCAGTAACAGGACACAACGGTCTTTTAACAGTTTTAAAATCAATGCGCTACAAAATTCAACATTCTAAAGCAGCTTGTTTGGACAGTAGAATAGGTGTTCCATATTTAACTCATGGCTACGGGACGCATTTTCATCAGTATATTTGTGAACGATTGCGTTATAAGCGCTGTTTTGAATACAATTCAACAGTTAGCTAGCTAGCTAGCCGGGATAACAAGCATGCACTAAACCAGCTGATTACAATAATTAGTCCTATATCATGCTGAAGAGTTATGCTAATTAGAATCCAGCTGGTTTAGTGCATGGTGATGGAGCAAATACATGGTCAGTCTTTTTACTCTTTGAACCCGGGTTACCCACCTCTGACAATACGCATCTGCACCAGCAAAGCACGTAGCGCAATCAAACCAATACACATTGTGTTTTAACCAAGAAAAATAAAAATAAAATAGTCGAAATTTTACTTATTTCGAAAGGCAAAGATGAAAGCGTCAATACGTACCTGACATCGTGCGCCAAACAATGTCCCAAAACAATAAAATGCTATAAATGCGAAACATTTTACAGCACAACTTCAAAAACTATATCCACCCTGGTCCATTAGTTATCAATGAATAGCCTTGTGAAATTTTACACCACGCTGTTACAGCGAGAGTAGGAGCTATAGACTGGGTAGAGGAGGGCTAGCGTCACGAGACCTCACGAGCCTTAGTTTCCACTTCGTTCAACAGAGGAAGTTCAAGAGAGAACTTGGGAGGTTGCCTAGGCCGTATAAAAACAGTTGTGGACCTATAGTCTCTGGTGATCTGAAATTGTAGGCGGGGCATCATTGGTTGTTCGCAGCAGTATGCTAAATCACTGAAGCAGCGCGGATATTTTCACAAGGCTTTTCATTGAGAACGAATGTACCAGGGTGGATATAGTTGTGTTTAAAAATGTTTCGCATTTATAACATTTTTTTATTTTTGGACATTGTTTGGCGCTCTGCGTCAGGTAGGTATAGACGATTTCACCTGCCTTATTGAGTTTTTCTTTCAGATAGGCAGGTAGGATATATGCTTGTGATATATTTAATGTTTTTGTTATGTGTCATTTAGCGTTGTCATTGAATTATTTTAAGCTTTTAATGGTAAAACCTGTGTGTGTGTTGCTTGTAGTTGTCGGCATCATTGTCGTAATATTCTGCATGTGAGCTGGGTCTGCACTCATCACTATTCTAGAATATTAAACAATTGGTGACAGTTGTTCCTTAATGTACGAGTGATTATGTATATGTATTTATTATCTATTCATTCAACTTATTAATTAATTCAGTGAGGCTGTCAGAATTAGCAATGTCAAATGGTAAACACAGGGTGTGTTGAAGATGTGAACTATTAAGCGTTTTCTTTAAAATTGCAGTACACATGTTGCAGTAGTGTGGCCGGGGTAGAGGAACCCCTGCTATGTTGTGATTCTTGTCGTCACTCCCGCCACGCCCCGTCCCGCCCCTTTCCCTTTTCTCCTGTCTGTCTCTCTCTTCGTTTCACTCGGTTTACAGAACGGCTTGGCCGAACAGGCTACTCAATTCTGATTGGTCCAAGGCTGGGCATTAACTCTCAGTAACAGGACACAACGGTCTTTTAACAGTTTTAAAATCAATGCGCTACAAAATTCAACATTCTAAAGCAGCTTGTTTGGACAGTAGAATAGGTGTTCCATATTTAACTCATGGCTACGGGACGCATTTTCATCAGTATATTTGTGAACGATTGCGTTATAAGCGCTGTTTTGAATACAATTCAACAGTTAGCTAGCTAGCTAGCCGGGATAACAAGCATGCACTAAACCAGCTGATTACAATAATTAGTCCTATATCATGCTGAAGAGTTATGCTAATTAGAATCCAGCTGGTTTAGTGCATGGTGATGGAGCAAATACATGGTCAGTCTTTTTACTCTTTGAACCCGGGTTACCCACCTCTGACAATACGCATCTGCACCAGCAAAGCACGTAGCGCAATCAAACCAATACACATTGTGTTTTAACCAAGAAAAATAAAAATAAAATAGTCGAAATTTTACTTATTTCGAAAGGCAAAGATGAAAGCGTCAATACGTACCTGACATCGTGCGCCAAACAATGTCCCAAAACAATAAAATGCTATAAATGCGAAACATTTTACAATACTACTTCAAAAACTATATCCACCCTGGTCCATTAGTTATCAATGAATAGCCTTGTGAAATCTTTACACCACGCTGTTACAGCGAGAGTAGCAGGAACTGGTTAGAGGACAGGACGGCTGATTGTCTCCGTTTTTTCATTGGTAGATGCTACCCAGGCGGATGGCACGTGGTTTGCAGAGCATGAATGTGGTTTGCGGAAAATTAATTTTACCACAATGAGTGTCAGAAAGTTCGCTCTCTGACGACCACGGACACCGGTCTCCTTACTGCTTGATGCGCTGAAACAGCGTGAAAGAGATTTCCCAAAGGCTGTTGGCAACAAATAGACCAGAGTGGATATAGTTTTTGAGGTTGTGTTGTAAAATGTTGAGCATTTATGGAATTTTATTGTTTTCGGACATTGTTTGGCGCACTGTATCGGGTAGGTACGCTTTTATCTACCTTGTTGAGTTTGGCTTCCAGGTAGGCAGGTAGGATATATGCTTGTGATATATTTAATGTTTTTATGTGTCATTTAGCGTTGTCATTGAATTGTTTCAAGTTTTAAACCTGTGTGTGTGTGTGTGTGTTGCTTGTAGCTGTCGGCATCATTTTCGTAATATTCTGCATGTGAGCTGGGTCTGCACTCATCACTATTCTAGAATATTAAACAATTGGTGACAGTTGTTCCTTAATGTACGAGTGATTATGTATATGTATTTATTATCTATTCATTCAACTTATTAATTAATTCAGTGAGGCTGTCAGAATTAGCAGTGTCAAATGGTAAACCCACGGTGTGTTGAAGATGTGAACTATTAAGCGTTTTCTTTAAAATTGCAGTACACGTTGAAGTAGTGTGGCCGGCGCTCAGACACGTCGTGAAAAGTTTTGATTCTGCTCGCCACTCCCGCCACGCCCCGTCCCGCCCCTTTCCCTTTTCTCCTCTCTCTCTCTCTCTTCGTTTCGCTCGGTTTACAGAACGTCACGTCTTGGCCGAACAGGCTACTCAATTCTGTTTGGTCCAAGGTTGGGCATTAACTCTCAGTAACAGGACACAATGGTCTTTTAACAGGTTTAAAATCAATGCGCTACAAAATTCAACATTCTAAAGCAGCTTGTTTGGACAGTAGAATAGGTGTTCCATATTTAGCTAGCTCGCTAGCCGGGATAACAAGCATGCCGTAAAACCCATAGGCTAATTTTAATATTGGCTTGGTGACAAGTCACGGCGAACCATAAAGCTAGCTGGCTTCGCCTCGGCCGCATCACCAACCCCGTCTTACATTATTTTTTCTATATCTAGGATACTAGACGTGAAATAACATGTGAGATCTTCACGCACGAGTGCATTATGTCTAATTGCATTGACAAAAACTAACGTGGTTTATAACTATCCCGTTACAACCCATTACAGAAAGATATAAAGATATAAACCGTTTTATAAGTTATAAGTATACCTTTTAAGTCTAATTTGCCTTCATTCTTCTGTAAGCTAAAGGCCACTGCCAGGGACATCCGTTCCCCCTTTTTTTTGAATTATAGTTTGTTTCAACCAATCACACACGCTTGGGTGGAGTAACAGGTTTTTTAATGTGTCCTATGGACATCATACAAATACATGTTTGTGTAATATCATCCAGTTAATAGGCCTACGGAGCCCTAGTAAATTACCGTATATGAAGTGGAGCGTGTTAACGCTTCTCCAGGGCAGGTATTCTGACAGCGCACTAGGGTTGCCGCATTTTCACTGGGCCGAAACCGACATTTATTCCTATGTGGTTCAATGTGTTTTATGTAACATTCAAAAACATCATCAGTAATGCCAAAACTTAAAAAAAATAAATCTCATAATATATCATTCTCGATAGTTCGCACAGATCTTGATTCACCACTGTGAGCAGGCGGAATATTACTGGCTGCAACTAGAGGCAGCAGCAGCATTGTATAATACTAAAATATAAATCATTGTGTGTACTTGTGTGCGTGTGTATTTATTTATTTATTTATTTTGTTTGTTTTTCCGGCTGCCAGATGGGGTCAAAAAGTTGTTTCCTGGCTCAGGGACAGTTTGGGTTGAACATCATATTTGGTTCTTTGTGACATCTCTCTTTCCCTGTGTCTGTCTTTCAGTTCCTCACTCCCTGCTGGGTACCTACACTGCAGTGAATACTGATGAGTTCACTTGTGTTCTGTGGCTTGATGGCGAAGCAGTCGACTCCTACAGCAGCAATGGCATGGACAGCGTGCCCCGTAGAAATTGGATGCGTGAAGGAAGAGGCCATTCTCTGTGGAAGTCTGTCAAACACCTTAATATGGAGCACTGGAACAGAGGCAGAACTGACATCTTAAAAAATGACACAGGACTTAACATGTCTGGTAAGTGAGGGCCTTTATATTTCAGCTTTTTAAAAATGTATTTTTCTCTCCTGTACCTCTGTTTAAAGTTCCAAGTAAAGACCATGCAGTACATGCAGGTATAATCACATCATCTCGTAAATCCATGTGTTTCAGGTGCTGCCGTCCTGCAGGGGAGGTTTGGCTGTGAGATCGAGCTAAACCCTGACTCTGGTGTAAGTCTTACGAGGGCCTTTGCTCAGTACGGATGGAATGGAGAAGACTTCCTGTCCTTCAACCTCAGCAGGCTTCAGTGGGAGGCTTCAGCAGGGTCTGCTGTCCCCATTGAGAGGAAGTGGAACAGGGACCGGGACAGCACTGTGGAAACTAAGAACTACATAGATTTCATCTGTGTATATCACCTGAAGAGAAGTTTGCCCTTTGAAGCAGAGGAGAGCCAGGAGACAGGTTAGTACCATGGCCCCATACAAAAATGGAACACACTACAGTATAGTGGAAAAATGGAATATATTATCAAGTTGTCAGAATATGCCAATATTTTGGGAACTATTCACATTTGCTCCTGTCATTCCAATATGTGTGTATGCGTGTATGCATTTTCCTAAAAAACGAAAAGGCACATCATTTCAGTATTTAGCATTATGTTACATTTCCCTAAGGGGTTCACACATCTTATAACGTAAAAAAGGTGCAAAGAATTTATTGAAGAAAGGATGGTACCTTACTTAAAATGTGAGCTTATATGTCATGGGGATTTACTCAGGAAAACAATAGTTTCAGAACAGACACACAGTAAAAAAATGAAAAAAAATTTTTTTCCCTCTTCCAATTCCAATGCAAGCTGCCTGAACATTTATGCCTGAATACAGACCTGACAGCCTGTACACATTTTCACATCCGAAGTACAATGGTACGCCTCATTACTTGAACATACACAAGAGGCCTTCCCTTGTGTATAAAAAACTTGCCTTTTCTCTTTTTCCCCATTTCAGCTGAGCCCACAGCTGCAGTATTCGCTAAGAGATCCCTGAACCCTGGGAAGGTTACTCTGACTTGCCTAGTTTCAGGATTTCACTGCAGTAACACAACAGTGGAGGTTTATCGGGATGATGACATCATCACTGAAGAAGACATCCTTTTGTCCTCTGGGATCAGACCAAACGGGGATGGGACCTGCCAGCTGAGAAAGAGTTTGGACATCTCTAACAGCATTGAGGCATCGTATAGCTGTGAAGTCCCGTTCGGAAATCTTAAACGACTGGTCAAATGGGGTAAAACTGCTCACTGTGACCCGTTTCCATTAATGCTGACTAATGCAGAGCCTGATAAAATTATTTTTGCTGTAGGAACAAAATCGTGACCCCTATAAAAGTGTGTGGCATGAACCATCAGTGTGGCTGTCAAACTATAATATTGCTGCTTTTTTGCCTTTGCAGATGGGAAGATATGGGACCGGGCTGAACCAAAACAAGACAATGACCCTGGACATTACTACTGGTTGCTTTTGGCAGCACTTGCGTTGGTCATTGGTTTATCACCTGTGTTTTTAAATTTCATACTGACACTGAGACGCAGATTGCAGACACAGGTGAGAAGCAGCAGAGATTCACCATGGAATTATGTCCCTATAGGAGCACTCCTAGCATCTTATCTTGTCTCTTACATTGAGGGATACCTTGGAATAACTGTATACATTTATATCAGTCCTGATTATTATAAATGATATGTGCAGTAAGAGGAGAGGAGGCTGATGGGATGTCAAGATTGCAAATTCTTTCATTTATTTACTGACAAAAAAGACAAGTGCGGAAAAAAAATTCTGAAAACACAATTTCTCAGTGCAATATAGAAGGTCCCATTTGCAAAGATACCGGTGGTACTAAACAAGTTTTTTTTTGTGATGGGTAAGCATAAATGCCCACATGCTGATTCCTAAAGGGTTACGTTCACTTTCTTTACCTTGTAGGCAGCGCACAGAAAAAGCCAAAGATGGCTGACCAAATTTTTGATGTACCAGAGGAACCCAGGTGGAATGAAACCCAGATCAGCGCCTTCATCATCAGGATTCAGGGTAACAAATCAACACTAGTCATCTGACAAACCAGTGAGTTTTTTTGTGAAGGGCAAGCATGATGCCCACTTGCTTATTTCTGAAGGGCTACGTTCACTTTCTTTCCCTGTGCCAAACACAGGAGGACATACAACTCTTTGACTCTACGATCGCAATGAGCTCTCAGGTTGCAGACACTAGCGCCCTCTCCTGGCTCAGCTTTAACACTGCCAGCGACCCAGTACCATGAAACACCCCTTTCAGCTTCAACCCAGACCGAAGACACCTAAGACACTGGCCTGTTCCTGTCACCTGATGTCCTTAGTTTTGAAGTTGAAAGTATTTCTAAAATGTGTAATTTATTTGAAATTTTAAAGTATTGATAAAATGTATTTTTTATTGTAATGTTCATACACATAATGTTTAATCACAGGCAACCAATGGAAGACAGAGTTTTAAAGTATTTTTAAAAATGTTCATTTATATTATAATAATCTGTCAGTTAGCATTTAGCATTAACATTAAGCATTAGGTTTCGAGAGACAGAAAATATTTTCAGATAGTTGGTTATGTTTGTGTTTGTATCATTTTTATTTCAGTGTTCTTATTTTTGGTAAATTTAAAAAAAAAGTGTTACCCTTTGTTTCACAGTTTTTGTGTGAAGATTGAATCTTTATCATTTTCATATCTGACAAATGTTTGCAATATAAGTACTGTTTTCTAATCAAAGTGTTCAAGATAAACTTGTTTTCCTATGTGACAAATCCAAATCCTTAAACTAGTGCCACTGGTATTGTGTTAGAAATGCATGCTGCCTGAACACTTGAATGTTTAATCTGTACACTTGCCAGCCAGTATACGTTTCCCTATTCTTCGCGATCAACTTTAGAATAGTTTTTGCACCCCAGACCCATTGCATCTCAGGTTCTCATACAATTTTTGGTTTTCATGTGTTTAAATTCCAGTAGGCCATTTTTTGATTTCACAGGAAATAAATACATCAGTGGAACATGCTAGTCTCAACGTGGCCAGCAGATGGCGAGCATGTCCTTCTTTCTGAGTAGCAATTCCACAGAACTTCTGTGAGCTCGATCCATATCAGCACATTTGACCACTGCTGCTAGATCAGATGATCAAATTGTTTACTGATTGTACGCGACAAAGAACTGGGCAAATGGAACAAAGGAAACCACTCAGGGTTATCGTGATCAAAACAACTCAGAAAACCAAGAAACCTTTTCAAATGCAAATTTCCATCTTACTTGCTTGCCTTTAAATGTGCTATTCCAGTGGACAAAGATGTGTTATTTTATACTCAATGTCTTGCCACCATGTTGCTTTTAGTACCCATATTATAACTTTGTGCTGCAAGAGTGAATCAATCTCATCTTACTGTAAACTAGTGAAAATCATGGGTTACTTGAATAAACATTGAAATAAAATGTGACACTGTATGTCTCCTTTTTTCTAAGCTGCTGGAGTTTAATAAACTTGATTGTTTTGTCCTTCTTGAAAACTATTCTCCGACTAGAAATCTGGATATTCATAATTCCTTCTTAGTGCAACACAACACAGCACAACCCCCATTGTATTATGACACTTTTCAAACTAATTTATTGTTATCACAAGAGTGGTTGAGACTATGGAAATGAGCAAGATCAGAAACGGACTGTAAAGCAAATCAAGGGAGCAGAACTGTGTTGAAAACTGCATGCAGTGAATGTCATTTATGTAAAAAACTGGATGTGGGACTCCATGGTCTCACTCAGCACAGACCCAGGGCCTTTACAATCACGGACAGTGGTCAACGGCTTGTGCAGATATTCATGAAAAATGCAGATTGGAAATTAAGTATTTTGAGTTTTCCTCCTTCCTCTTCTCCTACTTCCTGTTCTGCTTTTCTTCTTCGCAGCAGCAGCAGCAGCAGCTAAGCCAAGTTAAACAGAAATTTGCCAAACTCTTTAACGGGATGGAAGCTCAAAATCTAAAGCTGAACCTGACAAACACACTCAGACATCCCTGCTATGTCTTTCCCCCCATGTAACCTCTCTCTCCCTGGGTGACACCAGTCCGTTGGCTTCTCCTGGCACCAAGAACCTTGGCCTGCTGCTAGATGGCAAACTTGGCAACACTGCAAACGACTGCAGAGAGCCTGGCACACAGCTTCTTCCTCTACATCATCAGGAGTCTCCGCCCATTTCTCGCCACCGTCTCACCTGAGCTTCTGGGTCAGGTTCTGGTGCTCTCCCACCTGGACCAGAGCCTGAACACTCTTGTGACTGGCCTCCCTGCTTCTACCATCAGACCTCTACAGACGACCGGTGAACTGCTGCTGCTCACCTGGTCCACTGCTCACCTGGGGTGCATCCCATTACTCTTCACTCCTCACCTCCTTTCCTCCACTCCCCCCAACTACCACACGTCTCCTACTCGTATGTGGAGGAAAGGACACAGATACACATTTAGACAATTCTGGTAATAGTACTACACGCCTAAATCTCACAAACAGAAAAGCTTTGATGGGTAACAGCCTTCAGGTCTGGGGTTCAAGTTGACCAGACCTTCAACACTCATAAGGCCTCCTTCTCATGATATTTTATGATTTGGCAAAAAAAACAAAACAATTTCCTGTTTCTTAAGAAAAAAAGAGTAAACCTTAGCACCCATTTATGGTTTATAAAAAGAACAAGATATAAATATAAATTATCTCACAGAAGTCAGTGAAAGTGTTCAACATTTATTGGTGTACATACAAAATAATGTAGAGTTAGTGGCCAAATTGATTTCATAAGTAGAACAAGGACCCATATGATGTAACCTAAGACCTAAAATTCAGTGTGTTACCACGCTTGGTCAACATGGGTCTCAGCATGTAAATGCTATTAAAGCTTTCTCTTTACAGCTTGAGAATGAATATAAGGACATATGATAGCAACACACTTAACCAAACTCTCAAGGATGACCAATGCTGATGTCTCAGATCAACACAATGACATTTGAACTCACACGAGGGCACCTTATATTCAATCATTTTTATTTTAATGTACAAAATACAAAATATACAAACATAAGCGATACAAAGCTAAGCGATCAAACGTTTTTACACATTAAGTCAAACCAAGCACATTTTTACTATATATATATTTAAAAAAACAATAAAATAAAATATACAACGCAGAATAGGGGTCATGAATCGAAAGCATTTATCAATTCATTATATTCCCGAACACGTCTCCTGTCTGTTCTGGCCCCACGATGGATGGTGGAATGACCTCCCCGTGGAGGTCAGAACAGCTGAGACACTGACCCACTTCAAGCGACGACTGAAGACTCACCTCTTCAGGCTGCACCTCTCCCCATCCCTCCCAACCTCCCTGTAAATGACTGTAAGCTTAGGGTTGTAACTAGGTAGCTGTTTTGTAGGTGACTTATTTAATGCACCTGTCTTAACTACCACTTGTATTTTTGCATAGACTGCGTTGTTGCTCTTCTCGTTTGTGTTAGTGTTAAACAGTTTAATCTTCAGGGTCCAAGTTGAACTATGCGGTTGTTCCCTGCACTTGGACCGGTACTTCTCTCTAAGGTTTGTGTCATACTTGTTCCTGGTTATGGTTATACACTTTGTTGTATGTCGCTCTGGATAAGAGCGTCTGCCAAATGCCTGTAAGGTAATGTAATATAATCTGGAATTTATTTTGAAGAAATATAGCAGTGTCATCAGCCAGCTGATTAACTGTAATTATATGTCAGTGAGGGAACAGAGGGCTGCACTGCACTGCCTCGGTTACACTCTTAGGGGAGAACCCTGGGATATTTTAGTTATGGTACCCTCTCTAAGAGCTACTTTACATTACATTACATTTATTTAGCAGATGCTTTTATCCAAAGCGACGTACAAGAGTGCATATGATGGTCATTGCAACAGCTACAGAACACAGGTTCGATAAGGTACAATACTCATTTTGTATACTTATTTATAGCCAATGACACAGTTCAGTTCATACAGTGAACATTATTCTGACCTGACGCAAGTCAAAATAGGAGGAAGAAAATTACATAACAGCCATTTCAGCAGGCGCTCTGATCCAGAGCAACTTTCACAACTATTTACACAATTGTTTACACAGCATTTACATTGCATCATTTATACAGTAGGATTGCTAAATTTGCACAGTCAATACCAAATATCTGCTGCATTTGTTGGATGGCTGGTGTTGATTTTCTCCCTTGAATCATGAAGAAATTGCAGATCTGGGTTACACTGGTGCATCAAAAAATTGGTCTGGTCCATCTGTATTTGGTCCTCCTTGCACAGCCTACAATGTAAAGAATGTGAACATAACCCTTCAGGAATCAGCATGTGGGCATTTATGCTTACCCATCACAAAAAGCTTGTTTAGTACCAGCAGTATCTTTGCAAATGGGGTCTTCTATATTGCATTGATAAATTGTGTTTTCAGAATTTTTTTTCTTACTTGTCTTTTCAGTCAGTAAATAAATGAAAGAATTTGCAATGTTGAATTCCCATCAGCCTCCTCTCCTCTTACTGCACATATCATTTATGGTCATTTTTATGGTAATTAGAACTGATATAAATGTATACAATTATTACATGGTACTCCTCAATTTAAGAGACAAGATAAGATGCTAGGAGTGCTCCTTCAGGGACTTAAATCCAAGGTGAATTTCCCGTTTCTCACCTGTGTGTGCCATCTGCGTCTCAGTATGAAAAAGGAAACCCCAAATAGTAAAGCAATGGCTAACACAAGTAGCACCATAAGAAACCAGTAGTACTGCCCAGTGTTATTGCCTTGTGGTGTAGCCCGTTCCCATATCTTCCCATCTGCAAAGGCAAAAAAGCAGCAATATCATAGTTTGACAGCCACACTGACGGTTAATGCCACACACTTTTATAGGAGTCACGATTTTGTTCACACAGCACAAATAATTTGATCTGGTTCTGCAAGTCAGCATTAATGGAAACGGGTCACAGTGAGCAGTTTTACCCCATTTGACCAGTTGTTTATGACTTCCGAACAGGACTTCACAGCTATACGATGCCTCAGTGCTGTTAGAGATGTCCAAACTCTTTCTCAGCTGGCAGGTCCCATCCCCGTTTGGTCTGATCCCAGAGGACAAAAGGCCGTCTACTTCAGTGATGATGTCATCATCCTGATAAACCTCCACTGTTGTGTCCCTGCAGTGAAATCCTGAAACTAGGCAGGTCAGCATAACCTTCCCAAGGTTCAGGGATCTCTTAGCAAATACTGCAGTTGTGGGCTCAGCTGAAATGCGGAAAAAAGAGAAAAGGCAGGTTTTTTGGTGCACAAGAAAAAGCCTCTTTCTTGTGTGTTTTAGAGTAATTATATTCTATGTAGTACCAGTGTGCTTTGATGGGAGTATGTGAGCATGTTAGCAGGGCTACATTTGAATGCTCTGGCAGCTTGCATTGAAATGGAAAAAAGGTCACAATTTAAGTAAGGTACCATCCTTTCTTTTTTAAAAAGTAAGAAAAAACATAAATATTTGGAAGCTTAAATCTAAAATCCATTTAAACTAATTTTCAGGTGTACTCCTGGGTTTCTTTTGGCTCACTGATTTTTTTTAATGTGCAGATGCACTTTTTTTGCCATTTTCTCCCCAATTTAGTCGTTATACCAATTCCCCGTGTGTATCACAGTCCTGGTCGATGCGCTATCCTCTGTCGGTCTGGGGAGGGTGTAGACTAGCACATGCCTCCTCCGATACATGTGGAGTCGCCAGCCCCTTCATTTCACCTGACAGCGAGGAGTTTCACTGGGAGAGCATAACGTGCGCGGAGGTTCACGCTGTCTCCCCCAGATCCCCTCCCTGCTGAACAGGCACCCCGACCAACCAGTAGGAGTCGCTAATGCAGCAATCAGGATTCATACCCTCACCGGCTTCCCACCCGCGAACACTGCCAACTGTGTTCGTAGGAACGCCTGACCAAGCCTGAAGTACCGCTGCTGGGGAATGAACCCCAGATGCAGCTTTTTAACACTAACATGTATTTAAAAAGATGCATCTCCACATTTTCCTTTATGTAAATGTGTGTGTACATATACACACATATATACGTACACATGTATATTACACAAACTTCTGTGAAATGACCATTGTATTCTCAACAAAAAAAGTCACATATTTACAATACACTATGTGAGTCTCAACATGTCTTTGTTCCCAACATTAAGCAGCTCAATTTGAATATTTCCCCACATATTGTTAAATTATGTTGCGATTTTGTGATAATATATTCTGCTTCACTATACAGCAATATGTTCCATTTCTGTAAGGGACCATGGTACTAACCTGTCTCCTGGCTCTCCTCTGCTTCAAAAGACAAACTGTCCAACAGATCAGTCACACAGATGTGCTCCATGTAGTCCTTAGTTTCCATGGTTATGTCCTGGTCCCTGTTCCACTTCCTTGTAATGGGGACAGCAGATCCTGCTGAAGCCTCCCACTGAAGCATGCTGAGGCTGAAGGACAGGAAGTCTTCTCCATTCCATCCATACTGAGCAAAGGTTCTTGTACGTCTTACACTAGAGTCAGGGTTTAGCTCGATCTCACAGCCAAATCTCCCCTGCAGGACGGAAGCACCTGAAACACATGGATGTACACAACGCTGAGACCAAAAGAAATTTTACCATGATATACCACGGTACACTAAGACTGAATGTATCATAGTTCATTATGGTGCACGCTATTGTAGAATGTAGGATGTACCATAGTACACTACAGAAGTACCATAATATGTACCATGGTACAATGGATGTACCATAGTGCACTACAGTATGTACTGGTGAAAATGAATGTACCATAATATACTACGGTACACACCATGGTAGTTCCACAGGATGTACCATTGAGCATTTATGTACCATAGTGCTCTGTGGTACACATATGGTAGTAAAATGGTATGTACCATAGTACAATGGATGTACCATTCAGAGGTACATACCATGGTACAACTATTCTACAATGTGCCGTGATACTGTCAAAATACAATTGTACATATAGCATAGTTGTACCATGGCACAAGTACCACAGTTCAGCAATCATAGTCCAGTACCATAGTAAAATGTATTATGGGTGGTTACCTCCATGTACTGCATGGTGGTCTCTTGGAATTTTAACCAGAGGTATGGCAGATATTTTTTTATTTATAATAATTTACAAAAAGCTAGTATTTGGCACTCCCTTACCAGACATGTTAAGTCCTGTGTCATTTTGTAAGATGTCAGTTCTGCCTCTGTTCCAGTGCTTCATATTATGGTGTTTGACAGACTTCCACAGAGAACGGCCTCGTCCTTCACGCATCCAATTTCTACGGGGCACGCTGTCCATGCCATTGCTACTGTAGGAGTCGACTGCTTCGCCATCAAGCCACAGGACACAAGTGAACTCATCAGTATTCACTGCAGTGTAGGTACCCAGAAGGGAGTGAGGAACTGGAAGAGAGACACGGGGAAAGACAGATGTCACAAAGTGCCAAATATGATGTTCGACACAAAGCATCCCTGATCCCGGACAGAACATTTTGACCCTATCTGGCAACTGCAAAAAAAATTTTTTATTTTTTTTTTAAACCCCGGCTTACATTTTTAAGGCTTTGGTATTACTGATGACATTACATGAAATAGTAAATACTGCTCCACTTTCCATTTTGGAAAATAAAAAATCTCTGGTTTTTTGGCCCAGTATAAATTTGGGAACCCCCGTGTGCTGGTCAACATAACTGCCTTGGAGAAGTGTTACATCTGAGGAAATCATCCAGTTACTACTGAGCCCCCTAGACACCACACTGATATATTTAGTGATTTGGGTGTGTAGGTCATGTGACCAAAAAACTATTGAATTTCCAAATTTTGAAAAATTCATATAAAATAGCATGAGAAGAAAATGGACAAAGCAAAGGCTGTGCAACATGTGTCAGTACTCGGCGAGCAATCCAATAGGGATTTGGGGTGTCTAGGTCATGTGACCAAAAAGCTATTGAAATTCCTAGCTTTGAAATATTCATATAAAATTGCATGAGATTAAAATGGACCAAGCAAAGGCTGTGCAACCTGTGTCTATTGTTTGTGAACAATTTAAACGTGGTTTGAAGTGTCTAGGTCCTTTTGTCTAGGAGCTATTGAAATTGAAAGAATTTGTAACCTGTAATTTGTTGACGGTCCCTAACCACTTGCATTGGCTAAGCGGAAAGTAGGGAACAGTCGGGGATATAAAACGATACGAGACTGGGTGTCTGAATATCTGTCTGAATGTCTGAATATCCAAGGCTGTAAGGACCGTTGCATTGTGTCTCTAAACCCTGGCACAAAGCGGGAAAGGGTAGGCGGGACTGGGTGTCCGAATATCTGTTGAATATCCAACTTGAAACCAACTTCACCTCCGTCCAATACCGAGAAAATCTGGCTGACGACCAACCGTACGAAATGTAACTAGTGTGTACAATAGAAATGTAGACTATGAGTAAAAAAGTACATACGTTTTTTTTATCGATGTAGTGGAGTAGAAAGTGAAAGCTGCTAATATTGTTTATACTCAGCACAAGTGCAAAGTCGCCAATATCCTACTTGTACAGTGACGAAGTACATGTAGGCTACTTTTACCTCGGTCCCTCACTTCCTTGCGCACACTTCGGGAGGAAAAGAGACTGGTATGAACCGTATTAACACTCGGTAGGGTAGCTTAGAGAGCGTACTTCAGAACTGGAGAACTTTTGCCCACAACATTGTGCATAAAAACATTTTGCTAAAAGCCAGCTTATCAGTGAAGTCCATAGACCGTATAAAAAACCGCTTTATTTTACCCCCAAAAAAGTTCCTGCTCGGGGGGTAGTACTTTCCAAAAGTACCGGAACCTTTGGGGTGGGGCGCACGCGCTGAACATTTCTGATTGGATTAGAGATCCATTGTGCATGTTGTGGGCAAATGAGCGAACGTGTAGAAAACCAAGGAGATTTAGCTACCAAAGAAAACCGCATCGGTCAATTTTTTTTGTGATCATAAATTTCATTATGTGTACGAGTTTGTGAAACAATGATTGTTTTGGTCCACAAGTCTTGGGAGACTATTTATTAAAATGTACACATTTCATTAGGCTACATATTTATACAATCTGAAAACGTAACGACCATTAACAGAGTTTCATAATACCATTGGAGAAGTTTTACGTAGAAGTAAGCGGCACATGCTTCTATCTATTTGCTTCACAAATTGGCTTTGCTAAAAGCCAGCTTGTCGGTGAAGTCGAAAATGTCACTGAAATTGCCCTGACTGCATGCCATGTACCAAGTCCTCACTACGGACGTTCGAGTAAACGGAAAACCTAGCCTACATTAGCTGGACAATAAGTATCTGCACCAGCAAAGCACGTAGCGCAATCAAACCAATACACCTTGTGTTTTAACTAAGAAAAATAAAAATAAAATAGTCTAAACTTTACTTATTTCGAAAGGCACTGTTACCAATTTTTTGATATTCTGGAAGAGTGATGAGAGTGCAGACCCAGCTCACAGGCAAACTATTACGGCCAGGGCGACGACAGATACAAACAACACACACACAGGTTTTACCGTTTAAAGTTTAAAAAAATTAAATGACAACGCTAAATGACACATAACAAAAACATAAATATATCACAAGCATATATCATACCTGCCTACCTGGAAGAAAAACTCAGTAAGGTAGGTGAAAGCGTCAATACGTACCTGACACCGTCCGCCTAACAATGTACGAAAACAATAAAATGCTATAAATGCGAAACATTTTACAATACAACTTCAAAAACTATATCCACTCTGGTCCATTAGTTATCAATGAATAGCCTTGTGAAATCTTTACACCATGCTGTTACAGCGAGAGTAGCAGGAGCTGGTTAGAGTACAAGACGGCAGAACCGCCTACCTGTGTCCCGAACCGCCTACCATGGTCTCCGTTCTCTCGTTGGTTGGCGTCACCCTGAATTCCGCCCCTTTGGTAGCAGAAAGTTGGCTCTCTGACAACGACAGATACCGGTCTCCTTGCTGCTTGATGCGCTGAAACAGCGTGAAAGAGAGATTTCCCAAAGGCTGTTGGCAACAAATAGACCAGAGTGGATATAGTTTTTGAGGTTGTGTTGTAAAATGTTTAGCATTTATGGAATTTTATTGTTTTCGGACATTGTTTGGCGCACTGTATCGGGTAGGTGTGGCTAGCAATCATCCTCGAATGTCAAAGGGAAACCTTTGAAATTTTAAGCGTTGTTTTCTTTAAAAACTACGCAGCTCGTGACAGGTTTGGTGCAGTGCACGTCTAGTAGTGTGCGCTCAAAAAGCGGAGGATTACGAACTATATCCACCCTGGTCCATTAGTTATCAATGAATAGCCTTGTGAAATCTTTACACCATGCTGTTACAGCGAGAGTAGCAGGAGCTGGTTAGAGTACAAGACGGCAGATTGGCTGTGTCCCAAACCGCCTACCATGGTCTCCGTTTTCTCGTTGGTTGGCGTCACCCTGAATTCCACATGGGCGTGGTTTGCAGAGTTGCGCTTACGCCCCTTTGGTAGCAGAAAGTTGGCTCTCTGACAACGACGGATACCGGTCTCCTTGCTGCTTGATGCGCTGAAACAGCGTGAAAGAGAGATTTCCCAAAGGCTGTTGGCAACAAATAGACCAGAGTGGATATAGTTTTTTGAGGTTGTGTTGTAAAATGTTTAGCATTTATGGAATTTTATTGTTTTCGGACATTGTTTGGCGCACTGTATCGGGTAGGTGTGGCTAGCAATCATCCTCGAATGTCAAAGGGAAACCTTTGAAATTTTAAGCGTTGTTTTCTTTAAAAACTACGCAGCTCGTGACAGGTTTGGTGCAGTGCACGTCTAGTAGTGTGCGCTCAAAAAGCGGAGGATTACGAACTATATCCACCCTGGTCCATTAGTTATCAATGAATAGCCTTGTGAAATCTTTACACCATCCTGTTACAGCGAGAGTAGCAGGAGCTGGTTAGAGTACAAGACGGCAGATTGGCTGTGTCCCGAACCGCCTACCATGGTCTCCGTTTTCTCGTTGGTTGGCGTCACCCTGAATTCCACATGGGCGTGGTTTGCAGAGTTGCGCTTACGCCCCTTTGGTAGCAGAAAGTTGGCTCTCTGACAACGACGGATACCGTCTCCTTGCTGCTTGATGCGCTGAAACAGCGTGAAAGAGAGATTTCCCAAAGACTGTTGGCAACAAATAGACCAGAGTGGATATAGTTTTTGAGGTTGTGTTGTAAAATGTTTAGCATTTATGGAATTTTATTGTTTTCGGACATTGTTTGGCGCACTGTATCGGGAGGTATGCTTTCATCTACCTTGTTGAGTTTGGCTTTCAGGTAGGCAGGTAGGATATGCTTGTGATATCTGCTTTGTTATGTGTCATATTGCGTTGTTATTTAATTATTTCATGCTTAAATTTGTAAAACGTGTGTGTGTTGTTTGTCGTCATCCTTGTAATATTTTCTTAACTTACGATAGCTTATGCATCTGTATTTATTATCTATTCATACAACTTATTAATTAATTCACTGAGACTGTCAGATTTAGCCAGTGTGGCTAGCATTCATCCTCGAATATCAAAGGGAAAACCTTTGAAATTTTAAGCATCGTTTTCTTTAAAAACTACGCAGCTTGTGGCAGGTTTGGTGCAGTGAACGTCTAGTAGACTTACTCACTGGCCTGCCCCCCTCTGATGGTAACACCACCATCCTCACTGTTGTCGACCGGTTTTTCTAAATCCGCTCATTTCATTCCCCTGCCCAAACTGCCGTCAGCCAGGGAAACAGCCCGGCTCATGGTCCAACATGTGTTCCGTCGCCATGGTCTCCCCACTGACATTGTCTCAGATCGAGGCCCTCAGTTCACCTCCCAGTTCTGGAGGGCCTTCTGTTCACTCCTCGGTGCCACAGTCAGTCTCTCATCCGGATTCCACCCCCAGACCAACGGCCAGTCTGAGCGGGTCAACCAGGACCTGGAGACCACCCTGCGTTGCCTCGTCTCATCCAACCCAACCACCTGGAGTCAGCAGTTAGTCTGGGTCGAATATGCTCATAATACACTCCCCTGCTCTGCTACCGGCCTGTCCCCTGTCCAGTGTGCGTACGGATACCAACCCCCACTCTTCCCTGACCAGGAGAAACAGGTCAGGGTACCCCCAGCCCAGGAGTTTGTTCAGCGCTGTCATCGGACCTGGAGGAAAGCACGCTTCACCTTGCTTCGCACGGCTTCCAGGTACCAGCGACAGGCGGACCGGCGCCGTGTTCCTGCCCCTCGGTACCGCCCTGGCCAGAAGGTGTGGCTCTCCCCCCGTGTCCCACCGCTTAGGGTGGAGTCTCGGAAGCTGGCTTCCAAGTTCATCGGCCCGTTCCCCACTGCAGAAGTCATCAACCGCTCTGCAGTCCGCCTCCGGCTCCCCCGCTCCCTTCGTGTACATCCCACATTCCATGTCTCCCGTGTAAAGCCTGTTCCCTCCAGCCCCCTGGTTCCCGCCCCCCGACCCCCACCCCCCGCCCCCTCCCCCACCCCGCGTCATTGAGGGCTCTGAGGCTTACACTGTCAGGAGGCTGCTGGACGTTCGCCGTCGTGGCAGGGGCCTCCAATACCTGGTCGACTGGGAGGGCTACGGTCCTGAGGAGCGGTGCTGGGTGCCTGCCATCTTGGACATCTTGGACCCAACACTGATCACTGACTTCCATCACCGTCATCCTGGTCGGCCTGGTGGGACGTAGGGAGCCGACCCTAGGGGGGGGGTGCTGTCATGGCTGTGACGCCCAGCTCTTCTACGAACCCTGTCTCCCTCTCTCCTCCCTAGTGTCTCTCCCTCTGGTGTTCTACCCAGGTGTATAATTGCTAAATTAATGCAATGATTGATTAATTGATTGTTTGATTGTTTCCCTCAGGTGCAGTTCTATCTCCCTGTGCGTCACCGCAATTTTGTATATTGTATTATTCAAGTATCAATGAACACTTAATTCTAACGTTCATGGACAATCATGCACCTTACTACCATAGTAATATCCACCTGACTTGCACTAATGTACAGTGTACTACACTGTAGCATATTAACATAACTGAACAGTGTATACTCAGCAAATAGTATATTATAGTTATGGTTCTCCAGTCTCTATTCCAGTTTTAGCTATTCTATTTAGTTTTTATATTTGAGTCTATTTAGTTATTGTATATAATTCAGCCTTTAATTGTATTTGTTTCTTTTACCTACCTCATTGTTTTTGTATTTTGATTTATGTCAAGTGGCTGCTGTAACACTTTAATTTCCCTTTGGTATTAATAAAGTACTCTATATGATTGGCAGTTTAAAAAGTGGTATTTTTATTAGGCCCACTATGTACTAGTAGCTACATAAATTTCAAGCAAATCATTTTGATTAACCGCCATACTTTGTTTTTGTAGAGACTTGCATTTTTGTTGTACCCTCTGCTTGGTAAATGTTAAAAACTACAAAAGTCATATTTCAGAGTAATCTAAACTTTTCAACTTTTCCTCTGTTCCCTCATTTTTCCCCACCTCTTCCCTCTTATATGTACTGTATTGTTTAAGTATTTAAATTTGTCTTTTGCACCCCTTCCCCCCCTTACCTTCCCACGCTTAATTTTATTTATTTTCTGCCAACAGACAGTGAAAAATGTGTAGCTAGCTAGTGGTTAGCCGTTGACAAGTTGCTAGCTGGTGTTTGCAGACTCCACTGAATTGTGATAATTAGCTTGGTTGGCGATGGCTGTGTTAGCTTATTCGGGAATCACCTGGATGTGTGTTCTTAAATTAGTAAGCACCTGAACACATGTTGCCAAATGTTGCCGCACCAAGGGAGCTGATCGAGGGTCAGCTCCACGAGGTGCAGTGGGACCTCCCTTCCGGCAGCAGTCGCCAGGCGTTGATCCAAGTGGCTGGTCTCGTTGGATCCGGGCGCCGCCGCCGTCGTTGGGGGGAGGTCCTCGGGTCCCCCTTTCTGCCTGCTCCTCGGCCTCGTCCTCCGGGTCCACCCGATGGTCCTGCTGCGGCCTGGAGAGCAGAAGAAGGGAGCCAGGAAGCGAGGGCGAAGTCTCGATGAAGATGGTGTGGCCCGGAGAGCGAGCCGCTAGGGCCTTCCCTCCGGGCAGCGCTGCACTCCCCTCTGGTCTCCGGCGATGGGCGTCCGCAGCAGTGGTGTGGTCCCCGGATGGCGGGAGTCTTCTGGCAGGGGGGCCTCCTAGCGCTGTCCTGGCTTCGGCGTTGGGGAATCAGCAGGCCGCGGTCACGCCACTGGTACCTGCCTATCCCCAACGCTATAAGGTCCGGCCTGGTCCGCCGGCCTGATGCAGTGGACACAGCCGCGGTCAAGCCACTGGTACTGCGCCACTACACCAGACCTTCAGAAGGAGAGAGAGATGGAAGGAGAGAGAGAGAAAAAGAGAGAGAGGCACGTCCGCTCCGATTACACGCCAAAACACACGAGCCCACTGTCCTCAACTGGCTGACCAGTAGAGGGCAGTAGACTCGTGCACGATGAAGAGAAACCCGAGCACACGTCAAATTTACAAATTTAAGCATGAAATAGTTAAATAATAACGCAATATGACACATAACAAAGCAGATATCACAAGCATATATCCTACCTGCCTACCTGGAAGCCAAACTCAACAAGGTAGGAAAGCGTATAACTACCCGATACAGTGCGCCAAACAATGTCCGAAAACAATAAAATTCCATAAAGGCTAAACATTTTACAACACAACCTCAAAAACTATATCCACTCTGGTCTATTTGTTGCCAACAGCCTTTGGGAAATCTTTCACGCTGTTTCAGCGAATCAAGCAGTAATAAGGAGGCCGGTGGTTGTCAGAAAGCCAAGTTTCTGACCACGCCTCTTTGTGTTTATCCGCCTACAGAGACTGCGCATGCTCGGATGGAAAGGGGCGTAGCGGGGAAAACGGAGTAGCCTATGACTTCATGACCTTTAGAACAGATGACAGGATTGCATGACAGCCAGCCCTCCTGTAACCAGTCTAGTAGTTCACACTCTCGCTGTAACAGCGTGGTGTAAAGATTTCACAAGGCTATTCATTGATAACTAATCGTTTTTTTCAAGTTGTTTTGTAAAAATGTTTCGCATTTATAGCATTTTATTGTTTTGGGACATTGTTTGGCGATCTGTGTCAGGTAGGTAGCCTACAGACGATTTCACCTGCCTTATTGAGTTTTAGGCAGGTATGATATATGCTTGTGATATATTTAATGTTTTTGTTATGTGTCATTTAGCGTTGTCATTGAATTGTTTCAAGTTTTAAATGGTAAAACCTGTGTGTGTGTTGCTTGTAGCTGTCGGCATCATTTTCGTAATATTCTGCATGTGAGCTGGGTCTGCACTCATCACTATTCTAGAATATTAAACACTTGGTGACAGTTGTTCCTTAATGTACGAGTGATTATGTATATGTATTTATTATCTATTCATTCAACTTATTAATTAATTCAGTGAGGCTGTCAGAATTAGCAATGTCAAATGGTAAACCCAGGGTGTGTTGAAGATGTGAACTATTAAGCGTTTTCTTTAAAATTGCAGTAGCTACACGTTAAAGTAGTGTGGCCGGCGCTCAGACACGTCGTGAAAAGTTTTGATTCTGCTCGCCACTCCCGCCACGCCCCGTCCCGCCCCTTTCCCAGTTTCTACTCTTTCTCTCTCAAATTCAAAATGCTTTATTGGCATGAAGTACATTTGTACTTATTGCCAAAGCGTACACACACAAATAGGAATACAAACAGTGGAATACAATTCACAACAGTGAAATACAAACAACAATGCAATTAACAGTGTGGTAATGGCCACAGCGAGTAGGCTATACAATAACAATAACAATAACAGTAATAATAATAATAATAATAATAATAATAATGTAGAAAAAAGAAAATGGGGGGGGAAAAAAAAAAAAAAAAAAAAGTTAAGAAAGAATTAATAATTAAAATATATTTGTGGTGGTCAACCAGTGTCCCTCAGAATATGGCAGGCCGAGATGTACTTTGCTGCTAGTGGAGCTGTTGTCCTTTCTCCTAGCAGGATTTGCATTTTTGTCTCATTTGTTTGGGAAAGGAAGTCCTTTATAATTAAAGAAAATTTGTTGAAATAATGTGTCCTAATTTCTGAATATTTTTCACAATGTAGGAGAAAGTGCATCTCTGTTTCCACCTCTCCTGTCTTACAGTGACCACATATACGTTGTTCTTTTGGTAACCATGTATTCCGGTGTCTGCCTTTTTCAATTGCAAGTGTGTGGTCACTGAGCCTGTACTTGGTCAGGATCTGCCTCTGCTTTGTATCTCTGACAGAGAAGAGATACTCAGCCAATTTGTAGTCTCTTTTTAGGGTCCGATAGCAATCTAGTTTGTTTTGTGTTTTGGTTACATTATCCCAATATTCCAGATAAGAGATTTTGGTCTGTTTCATTACTTGGTTTACTTTGATTTGTTGGTAAGCAGTGCTGGTATGAAGCTGGTCTGGGATTTGTGTTATCTGGGTTAATGGGTTAGTCAGCTTCATTACCAGCTGACTGAGGGGACTCTTTTCATGACTGAGCTCTTGGGCTTTCATTGCCTTAAATTGCAATGTGTCTTGAGGACTTGAATTGAGGTGCATCCAGAATTTTAATGCTCTTTTTTGGATGTGAATCATTAATGGATAATGGCCTAATTCTGCCCTGCATGCATTATTTGGTGTTTTCCTTTGTACTTGTAGGATGTTTCTACAAAATTCTACATGCAGGGTCTCTATTGGATGCTTGTCCCATTTGGAATAGTTCTGCTGGCTGAGTGGACCCCATACCTCACTTCCATACAGTGCAATGGGCTGAATAACACTATCAAATATTTTTAACCAGATTTTAATTGGTATAACAATTTTTTGAAGTTTTCTTTTTATAGCATAGAGTGCTCTTCGAGCTTTTTCTTTTAAAGCATTCACTGCCATGTTAAAGCTTTCTCTCTCTCTCTCTCTCTCTCTCTTCGTTTCACTCGGTTTACGGAACGTCACGTCTTCGCGGAACAGGCTACTCACTTCTGATTGGTCCAAGGCTGGGCATTAACTCTCAGTAACAGGACACAACGGTCTTTTAACAGTTTTAAAATCAATGCGCTACAAAATTCAACATTCTAAAGCAGCTTGTTTGGACCGTAGAATAGGTGTTCCATATTTAACTCATGGCTACGGGACGCATTTTCATCCGTATAGTTGTGAACGATTGCGTTATAAGCGCTGTTTTGAATACAATTCAACAGTTAGCTAGCTAGCTAGCTAGCTAGCCGGGATAACAAGCATGCCGTAAAACCCATAAGTCACGGCGAACCATAAAGCTAGCTGGCTTCGCCTCGGCTGCACCAACCCCGTCTTACATTATTTTTCTATATCTAGGGTACTAGACGTGAAATGGCATGTGAGATCTTCACGCACGAGTGCATTATGTCTAATTGCATTGACAAAAACTAACGTGGTTTATAACTATCCCGTTACAACCCATTACAAAAACGATTTTCCTTAAAGATATAAACCGTTTTATAAGTTATAAGTATATCTTTAAGTCTAATTTGCCTTCATTCTTCCGTAAGCTAAAGGCCACTGCCAGGGACATCCGTTTCCCCTTTTTTTCTGAATTATCGTTGTTTCACCCAATCACACATGCTTGGGTGGAGTAACAGGTTTTTTAATGTGTCCTATGGACATCATACAAATGCATGTGTGTATAATGTCATCCAGTTAATAGCCCTACGGAGCCCTAGTAAATTACCATATGCAGTGGAGCGTGTTAACGCTTCTCCAAGGCAGGTATTCTGACAGCGCAATAGGGTTGCCGCATTTTCACTGGGCCGAAACCGGCATTTTTCCCTATGTGGTTCAATGTGTTTTATGTAGCATTCAAAAACATCATCAGTAATGCCAAACTTAAAATAATAAATCTCATAATATATCATTCTCGATAGTTCGCACAGATCTTGATTCACCACTGTGAGCAGGCGGAATATTACTGGCTGCAACTAGAGGCAGCAGCAGCATTGTATAATACTAAAATATAAATAATTGTGTGTACTTGCGTGCGTGTGTATTTATTTATTTATTTTGTTTGTTTTTTCGGCTGCCAGATGGGGTCAAAAAGTTGTTTCCTGGCTCAGGGACAGTTTGGGTTGAACATCATATTTGGTACTTTGTGACATCTCTCTTTCCCTGTGTCTGTCTTTCAGTTCCTCACTCCCTTCTGGGTACCTACACTGCAGTGAATACTGATGAGTTCACTTGTGTTCTGTGGCTTGATGGCGAAGCAGTCGACTCCTACAGTAGCAATGGCATGGACGGTGTGCCCCATAGAAATTGGATGCGTGAAGGACGAGGCAGTTCTCTGTGGAAGTCTGTCAAACGCCTTAACATGGAGCACTGGAACAGAGGCAGAACTGACATCTTAAAAAATGACACAGGACTTAACATGTCTGGTAAGTGAGGGCCTTTATATTTCAGCTTTTTAAAAATGTTTTTTTCTCTCCTGTACCTCTGTTTAAAGTTCCAAGTAAAGACCATGCAGTACATGCAGGTATAATCACTGCATCGTGTACATCCATGTGTTTCAGGTGCTGCCGTCCTGCAGGGGAGGTTTGGCTGTGAGATCGAGCTAAACCCTGACTCTGGTGTAAGTCTTACGAGGGCCTTTGCTCAGTACGGATGGAATGGAGAAGACTTCCTGTCCTTCAACCTCAGCAGGATTCAGTGGGAGGCTTCAGCAGGATCTGCAGTCCCCATGGAGAGGAAGTGGAACAGGGACCGGGACAGCACTGTGGAAACTAAGAACTACATAGATTTCATCTGTGTGCATCACCTGAAGAGAAGTTTGCCCTTTGAAGCAGAGGAGAGCCAGGAGACAGGTTAGTACCATGGTCCCATACAAAAATGGAACACACTACAGTATAGTGGAAAAATTGGATATATTATCAAGTTGTCAGAATATGCCAATATTTTGGGAACTATTCACATTTGCTCCTGTCATTCCAATATGTGTGTATGCGTGTATGCATTTTCCTAAAAAACGAAAAGGCACATCATTTCAGTATTTAGCATTATGTTACATTTCCCTAAGGGGTTCACACATCTTAACGTAAAAAAGGTGCAAAGAATTTATTGAAGAAAGGATGGTACCTTACTTAAAATGTGAGCTTATATGTCATGGGGATTTACTCAGGAAAACAAAATTTTCAGAACAGACACACAGTAAAAAAATGTGCATTTTCCCTCTTCCAATTCCAATGCAAGCTGCCTGAACATTTATGCCTGAATACAGACCTGACAGCCTTTACACATTTTCACATCCAAAGTACAATGGTACGCCTCATTACTTGAACATACACAAGAGGCCTTCCCTTGTGTATAAAAAACTTGCCTTTTCTCTTTTTTCCCTATTTTAGCTCAGCCCACAGCTGCAGTATTCGCTAAGAGATCCCTGAATCCTGGGAAGGTTATTCTGACCTGCCTAGTTTCAGGATTTCACTGCAGTAACACAACAGTGGAGGTTTATTGGGATGATGACATCATCACTGAAGAAGATGGCCTTTTGTCCTCTGGGATCAGACCAAACGGGGATGGGACCTGCCAGCTGAGAAAGAGTTTGGATATCTCTAACAGCATTGAGGCATCGTATAGCTGTGAAGTCCTGTTCGGAAGTCTTAAACGACTGGTCAAATGGGGTAAAACTGCTCACTGTGACCCGTTTCCATTAATTCTGGCTTGCAAAGTCAGATGAAATTATTAGTGCTGTGGGAACAAAATCATAACCCCTATAAAAGTGTGTGGCATGAACCATCAGTGTGGCTGTCAAACTATAATATTGCTGCTTTTTGCCTTTGCAGATGGGAAGATATGTGACCAGGCTGAACCAAAACAAGACTATGACACTGGACATCAGTACTGGTGGCTTTTGGAAGTACTTGCTTTTGTCATTGGTTTATCACCTGTGTTTTTAAGTGTCCTACTGACACTGAGGCACAGATTGCACACACGTGAGAAATGGGAAATTCACCTTGGATTTAAGTCCCTGAAGGAGCACTCCTAGAATCTTATCTTGTCTCTTACATTGAGGGGTACCTTGGAAAAATTGTGTACATTTATATCAGTCCGAATTGCCATAAAGATGACCATAAATTATATGTGCAGTAAGAGGAGAGGAGGCTGATGGGAATTCATCTTTGTTGATTCTTCCATTTATTTACTGACCAAAAAGACAAGTGAGAAGAAATACAGTTTATCAGTTTGATAGAGAAGCATTCCATTTGCAGAGATACTGCTGGTGCTAAACCAGTGAGTTTTATTTTGTGAAGGGCAAGCATGATGCCCACTTGCTGATTTCTGAAGGGTTACATTCACTTTCTTTCCCTTGTAGGCAAACCAGTGCAGGGAGGACTTGGCTTCAACGGTTATTTGACATGCCGTTGGAGCCCTTGGTTTATTTTCGGGGGTGGGGGGGGATGGGGGGGGTGGTGGCTACTGGATGTGTAATAATATTTTTTATGTAATAAATATTTAAATATTTTCTATGGGCTATAATGTTTTATATAATAAATATTTTAAATAAAAATATTTTAAATAAATACCTGTTCCTTTTTTTGTGGTGATGTTTGTTAAAAAAAAAAAAAAAAAAGAATATAAAAATGTGTCTGGCTGGGGGCCAAAAAGTTCATTTCCCACGCTGTCATGATATCACAAAAGTTACCAATTTAAGTTGCAATACGGTAAGGGCAGCAGTGTAGTATAATGAGTAAGGAGCTGGCCTTATAACCTAAAGGTCATAGGTTTGCTACCACTAGGACTCTGCCGTTGTCCCCTTCAGCAAGGTACTTAACCTGCATTGCTTCAGTATATATTCTGCTGGATAAATGGATGCAATATAAATGCTATGTAAAAAGTTGCTCAGGATAAGAGCATCTGCTAAATCCCTGTAATGTAATGTAATGTAATGTGATGTAATGTAATGTTAGAGCCACAGACACCACAAAGAGACCACGCACGTAGATAGCCAATCAACACAACAATAACACTAAAACATTTTTGGTTCTCTGGACTAAAAAATTTGAAGTAAGTGATTACATTATCACTTTCAAGTGTTCTCAGCTTTTAAGATTTGAGGTTCTGTGGATTACAAACAACCACTCTTCTGGCTCTGTTCCAACGCATCAAACATCCTGTCAGCTCCTGTAGACGATCCCTGGCCCAGATTAGGAGAAACCCTTTTGACACTGGCCTGTTCCACAGCCTCTGTCTCAAGTTTTAAAGCTTAAAGTATTTCTAAAATGTATTACTTATTTTAAAGGTTTAAGTATTTCAAAAATGTATAATTTGTTTGATTATAATGTCCCATTAGCTCGCTTTATTCACTGCCGTTTTAAAGACAAGGTTTTAAAGTATTTCTAAAATATTGTTATTTGTTGTTGTATTGTAATGTTTCATTAGTTGCCTAACTTTATCCACAGACAATCCAGGCTGTGTTTTGAAGTATTTCTAAAATGTATTTAAAGTAGAAGATGCTAGTCTCTAGGTGGCCAGCAGATGGCGAGCCAGTCCTGTATTCTGAAATGTGAACGGTACAAACCCTGCTCAATCTAGGTCAACAGATTTCAACACCGCTGTTTGATCAGATGGTCAAATTACCGCGATCGTGTGTGATGAAGAACTGGGCAAATGGAATACATTGAGGCAATCACTCAGACTTACCGTGATCAAAACTACTCCAAAAACTGAGAAACCTTTTCAAATGCAAATTTCCTTCTTTCTTGCTTTTCCTTCCTTAAATATTTCACTCCACTTGGCAATGATACGTGTAAGTTTTTGCTAGATATCCTGGCAAGTTTCCTTTGTACCTGTATTTTAGTTGGTTAGACTCTTGTAATACTAATCTCAACTCGGCATAATCTAGAGAAAATCACAGGATGTTTCTTAAATCAAAGATTAAATAAAAGCAGACGATGTACATGTACTCTAATCTGGGCTGCAGAACTCTAATAAACTTAATTGGTTTTTTTCTTCCTTTTTTCAAAAATATTCTCCTGCTAGAAATTACTTTTTAATACAATGTAGCCTGATCTATTTTTTTTTTTTTTTAACACATTGTATCATTATACTTCTCAAACGAATCTACGGTTATCACAAGAGCAGTTGAGACAATGGAATTAACCAAGATTAGAAACAAACTGTAAAGCAAGCCAAGGGAGAGGAACATCACAAAGCAAATTTTGTTTTTACGTAGTCTCACTCAGCACACGGCAGGGGCCTTTTGAAGTCAAGGGCTCGCGCAGGTGTTCACGGAAAATTGGGATTGGAATTTAAGTATTCCGAGTCAGAGACCAGTGTGCTGCTTCCGTCTTTGTGTATTCAAAGTTTTAGGAAAGCAAGGCTCACTAAGAGATAAGACATTTTCTTCTTGTTCTTGTTCTTCTTGTTCATATTTTTCTTATTATTATTCTTTGTAGCTGAACCGTTTCAAATGTAAATAATTTTCACGGACACATAATGACGTTTTTTTCTCAATTATTTGCCCATAGCTTGTAATAATAGGAAGGAGAAGTTAAGATAACGTAACCCAGAACAAGCGCAATTGATTATTTGTGAAAAGAGGTCTGGTCATCCTCCATGCAATACTATACATTTTCAGTGTTATTTTAGATTTAAATCTAGGCTAATCATATCAACAATAGTGACTGTGCATTGGTCATGTGGCTTGTCCTCTGGCTAGATGACATGACATGGCACAAATAGGCCTACGTTTATTGTGAAACGTCTGCCCCAAAACCTTCACAACAGAACGTAGACTGATAAAAGAAGAGAAAAGATCGAGCACGGAGAGGTGCATGGGAAAGGGTTGTTCTCACGCATTTGAAATATGCGTTCCTTCATTCTGAGGGTCGAAAAATCCCAGTGGACAAGTTTGTCATGAAAAATCGGTGGAACGGCAGGCGTTAAAGTGAAAACACAGCTACATTTGGTTGAAAAGAGGAAGTTTCCTACATGACTATACGGTATAATATGTGGCCAGGATAGGACCTGAGCTGAGCTATACAGAAAAAAAAAAAATACAATTATACAATTTTTAAAAAATGCATATGTTATATATTTTAGCATTCAAACATTTTTATCTGCAGAACATGCAACTGCTTGAACAATTTTGGTGTCTGAAATGCAAGTAGCCTACAATTGACAATTCAAACAGTCTACCTTCATCTGTGCAACAGGACCCCTTCATGAATTTCAGCCCGAGACTCCAATTCCACGTTTGTGCTTTATTACCCATTATGAACACTGAATAAACTGAAAGGAAATATGGATATATGCACAGACATGCATCGCGAAGTGTGAAGTATGGATTTAAGAAAAATAATACATAGCAAATAACTGTAAACAGGGGCATTAGAACCCCCCCCCCCCCCAATAAATAAATAAATAAATAAATAAATAAATAAATAAAATAAAAATAAATAAGTAAGTAAGTAAATAAATAAATAAATAAATAAATAGTAGGTCCGCAAGGCAGAATTGGACGTCGGGACATACAACTTGTCTCTTACAACTTGGTCATCTCGCGTGAATTTGTGTGAGTCCTGCACAGTGGGAACTGCTAGTCCGCCATCACTGTGCATAGATAACTAGCCCGGAGTTGAGTGCAGTCTGTGGTGGCTAAGTGACTATATCAAGCAAGAGACTCGGGGAAAGGTCGAGGGGAGGAATTGTTCAGCTTTCCACCTGCATGCTTCCCTGCAACGGCCCAAACGAAGTCTTTCATGTGAACACAGAGACGACCGAATAAATCACTATAAATGTCCAACCTCAGCAAAGGCGGCACCAAGAAGGACACCAAGATGAGGATACGAGCCTTTCCTGTAAGTTGTAGCCGGAGACGGGGCTCCGAAGAGGGCGGGCGTGGAGACGCGAGAGCCGGGGATTTGATAGGGTTATGCCGAAGCAGAGGCCTATTTCGTAGTAAACAATGGCGTATGGAGTTTCCAGTCACCAATTCACTTGTTATATGGGAAGGGATGTCACTACATTGGCTAGTTAGCCAATGTTTGTCAAAAGAAAACGCAAACGTTTAGCTTGTTAGCTAGCTAACATTAGCCTGACTCAGTTTGGCTTGCTTAGCTACTGGTTAGCTAGTTTGCTAACCTGGCTACTTCAGTTTCGGGGTCATAGCTTTGTTGACTAAGCTAACATTACCTAGCCGTGTGGCCTTTTGACACTTGTTATGAATAGATCTGTCAGTTAGCTAGCTAGCTGCATGAACGAGGAAGTGGGAGTTGTGAATAGCCTGCTTTATTTGTTTTTGAAGTTCTATGACACATGTCTGTTCATTTTAGTCTAGAGCATATTACTGTTTGCCAAACATTGTCCTATTTAGCTGGCTAGCTAAATGGCTAACTAGCTAGTTGCGTGTCAGTCGTCCACTGTGCCTGGATTACCGGTAGCTAAGATAAGGTTTGTGAGCTATGAATCCGAGCAACACTACGGAACGTTGTTTTCGTTCTCGTTTGAAAAAGGATAGTCATGTGAATAAATGGCTAACGTTAGATGGGTCATATAAAATTTCCGTAGCATGTATTAGGCTAGGTAACATTTGCATTATTGGATATTTGGCCTATGTGGTTATGGGGTTTTCGTTTGTAAGAGCAGCAAACATTTAATTTAGTATCTAACGTTATCTCTAGCTGGCTAGCTAACGCACCGTAACCAGAATGCATCCGCAAAATGGTTGTCGCATGCAGGGCATTTATTAGTCTAGCTAACTCGCTAGCCAGGTGAAGCGCGCGTCTAGTGTAAGCTCTGAAATGGCTAAACCAATGTATTCAATGCCATGGATGAACAGCTGTGTTTTTAATAATCTGTGGCCTCATGTGCCAGCATTGTTTCATTCAGTTGCAGCGTGTTAGGCAGTTGGTGCTACTAGGCCAGGTAGGAAGTGTAGCTAACTGTTTATTTTTGAAGTTTTCCCCCCACCTCCCAAGACATTCATGAACTCAGTTCAATACGTGATATAATGCCAAATTGTTTTGCTGACGAGTAAGCTAAATACATGTCAATCCTGTAAAATTGGTAGTATTCAGATAACAAGGAACATTTTCTTGGCAGTATGGTAGACTAGTCCCGGCGTTCTTGCATGTGGTGCGATTTTTTTAAAAACGCGTATGAAAAGGTGATTGCACACACCTGGCTCAACTATAAATTGCAGCACAGTACCGAAATAGATACCTTGGTTCTAACCGGACGGGTTTCGTAATCCTTCTCTTAAAATGCAGTCAGTCACGCTGTCTGTGAAGTGAAGCAAATGTTACCTCGTTATGTAACTTTATACCTTTAAATATATGTATGACATGGGCATGAATGAACCTCGCTGCTTTCTTGTACTGCATTGTAACGTAAAAACCAGTTGTCATGTTTTTAAAAGTCAGCTGCCCTGCTAATATTTTGCTTTTTATGGCTAATTCGGCGTAATGCCAGTTAACAATTGCCTTTACCCACGGTGCGTTACCACAAACGAGCAGTCTAGACCCTCATTTATGATTAAAGTGCGTTTATTTTCGGCCACGATTTCACCAGTTTTTTTAGCGTTTCCTTAAAGTTATGCGTCTGTTACGACTACTGAACGTTCAACGTTACATTCTGGTTTTAGGTGCAGATAATGCACCAGTCTAACACCTATTGAATTGCACGTTATCCTTTTCGCAAGCGATTGCCTGTCATTTTAAGGAAACGCTTTGTTCGTTTAGCAGTGAGTGAATGAACTTGTACGTGTTTGTCTTGGTTGACAACCACTGCCGTGTAGCATGTGTGCGTGAAACCCTTACTTGGAAAAATGACTGATGGTTTGACAGGTTTCGTTACACGGAGACAAAAAGAATGCTGGAATTCGTGGAGTTGGAGAATCAGTGTAAATTTTAATTGGGTTTTAAGGACTCTCAAACCAGGCGCCATGTTTCCATGGTTTCAGACCTACTTGGAGTACTTTTTTAATACATTGGTTCTGTTGTGGGGAGTCTTCGCGGCTTTGCGCACAGGGGAACTGCTAATGAGCCCAGTCCCTGCGAACAGTGTTTTTTTACGGACACGTGCAATAACCGTTAGAGCCGGTTTCTAGCTTACTCGACATTTGCAGAAGTCTTAGCGCTGCCCCCCATTTTTGGCCCCTCTGAGCCGCCGTGCCAGCCATTGGCGCTTGGAGGCCGGTGCAGTCAGACCCGGGCCGATTCCAGTTCTTGCTACAGAACCGCAGTTAGGTCTGATCTGACCATGTGTGAAGATACGGGGACTTGTTTATGTTGAACCCACAGTATGTGGAGACCAGGGTTTTTAGGTCGGTCTCAGAGAATTTATGGGTTTTTTTTTTTGTTTTTGGGGGGGGATCTCCGAGACTGAAAGTACAAAGATGATAAGGGGGGAACTTGCCCCCATCTTCTGCTGTTTCCCGTAAAGGCAAGCTGGAGGGTACAAATGTAATCCAACCCCAAGTGAAAAGACTGGGCCCAGAGAACGAGAAGAGCTGGAGCTTGCGTGAGCTTACGAACCAGCTGCCCATGGAGATGGATGGAGCAGAGAAACACAAACATTTTTAACATCCATTGGGTCTTCCTCAACATTCATGAGGTCTTCTTCCTCAACATCCATTGGGTCTTCCTCAACGTTCATGAGGTCTTCTTCCTCAACATCCATGAAGTCTTCCTGAACTGCAGGGTTGTGAACGCTGACAGTGTCTGGCTATGCAAGCTTGGCTGTGCTTATTTTTTGACCCCCCCCCCCCGCTTTATTTTTGATAACAAATCAACACCCACAGGGGGTGCGAGAGCTTATGTCATTTTGCCTCCCCGATAGGTGATATGAATGTATACATTGCTCGAGTCGTGTTTTTTTGTGTAGTTGTCCCACTCCCGCCCCCCCCCCCCCCCCCCCCCCCTCATCCCAAACGCACGCACCTGTCCCTGCAGGGTTTAAACTTGCCCATGAGTGGCTTGAGGGGGCTGTGGAGGGTGCTTAACATAGAACTGGAATATCGTTTCCACCGGGGGGGTCGGAACAGGAAGTAGCTTGCTTTAGTCCCGACGCGTGATGTGGGCGATTTTAGACCATGTCGGCGTTGGCTGTATTAACCCAGTAGTGAGCTCCAACACCCTTATTTTTCCCCACTAATATTAGGCAGGTAAACCACTTATTAAATCTGCATTCATACGGTTGAATTTATGAATTCAACAGTGGTTTTGGACAGACTATTCATTGAATGGATGGAATGGAATGGAGTGGAATAAATATATTTATTTGTAAAGTGCTGTATATTAAGGAGTATTGTCTTGACCGGGCAGTTGCTCACTTAGCCTAGTTGTTTCGATGTTTGTGAACTTGTCACCCTGTATTTTGTTAAGCTGCTGAGGGCGGAATGAAACATGGCGCTCTGCTCCCTGTTTGCGTGTCCTGCTCTCTCTTGAGAAGGGCCCTTGCCAGGACATCAGGCTTTGTGCCTTGATCCTTATAGGCAATTAAAGCATATAATTTGTCATGTAATAATAACGATAATAATAATAATAGTACATTTATCCCACTCATTGTTTTGAGGTGATTTGGATTTGCGCACCGCGTACGTTGTGTATCGTCTCCTTGGCCTGCCCTTTGCTGCGGAGGTCTTGTTGTTTTCTCAGCGCTACCAGGGGGGGAAAAAAAACAGGCTCTGCTTTAATCATTTGTTGATGTTGAGTCCAGGAGGCCTCCAAAAACCACGTCCTCGTTTGACCAATCAGGGGCATAGTCCGGTTGCCTGCTGCCGCAGATTTGCTTCTGCCACTCGGTGTGAATAGAGAGGGCTGAGCGTTCCCCCCTGGCTTGAGGGCCGATGTTCTGTCTGCTAGCTCATCGGCGTTGTAGACGCACGCTGATCCATAATTTGTTGGGGGGGGGGGGGTCAAGGTAATGATATGCGCCCATACGCCAAAATTTGTGAACCTTCGTGTTTCATAAAAACAGCGTGGTATAGCTGTTGGGCAACTGGACTTCCGACCTACTGAGGTTCGCGGGTTCATTTCCCAGGTGGGACAAAGCGAAGGTACCGACGTGATGACGGGATGTCCAGCTTTATAATTGGATTGCGTGTATTGAAGAACGTTAGGCACAGAATGCAACAACGTCGGAAAAAAAAAAAAGTTGTTAGTCTACGCAACCCCTGCACCGTAGACGCTAAATTTAAAAAAAGAAACAGTTTAGATGACCGGAGCCCTTTCTGAGCTAAACAAAACCCAGTTGTTTTTTTTTTGTTTTTGTTTTTTTACTTTACTATAGATTCTCTTTCATGTTCGTGGGGCAGTGGAGTCGGAGAAAGACGACGGGTTGAAACGGGGGCTTTCTTTGTGTGCTCTCTTCGCGCGGTTCATTCAAGCCCATCGCACGGGGTAAAGCAGCCATCACGATTTTTTTTTTTTTTTTTAAAAGAACATCCTCTCTGGTGCGACTTCCTGTTCCGCACGCGTCTCGGTGTTTTGGTGACGCGCCGTTCTGACGCACAGCCGCCCCCCCCGCCCCCACCCCCCACCCCCCCCCCCCCCGGCGCCGGTGCCCGTCTCCCTGGCGATGCGATGCGGGTGCCAGGGCTGCAGTCCGCTTCAGGGGGAGCGAACTCATCCACCCTTCCTCCTGCTCCTCTGCGGCCCGTTCACACAGCTGTAAACTAATTAGATCCTCCTTTAAGGAGATACTGCCGGGGGGGGGGCATGAGGGGGGCAGGGGAGGCAGAGGCGGGGGGATGTCTGTTAACCTTGCTGAGTCATTTCAGAGTTTTTTTTTTTTTTTTTTTTTTTTTTTTTTTTTTTTTTTTTTTTTCCTTTTTGGGGACGAGGAAGAGGAGGCTGCAGGGCTCTACAGTGCTCCCATTTTAGGAGCATTTGTGTGGCTAACTGGAAAAATGATTCAGGAGCGCTACTAATCTACTAATTGGGATGCATTAGCGTGCTCCTAAATTTTTCAGCTTGGGAGGCCCTGTGCCCCTTGGATGAACTGTTTGCGTAGAGCCCTGGGAGGGGGGTTGAAGGTGTTCCACCAGGCTCAGTAGACTTGCTCTGAGCGGCACTCTGCTGATAAGTGGCCCCGTAATCTCCCTGCGCTTTCCCCTTCCTTTCTGTTTGCTGTACGTCTTTACGCAAATCATAGGGGCTGGGGAGTTGCGGCCTTGGCACTTACAGTGTTGGCTTTCGGCTAACGCGCTTATCCAGAGCGGCTTGCGCGAGGCCTGCGTTCAGCGCGTGCAGTCCATTCCTGGAAGGAGGATGTAGACCGAAGCCCTTCAGGTTTGGTGCCTTCCTCCACGTCAGTGCTCCTCCGGGCGGGGATCGAACCGGCAAACCTCAGAGTTACAAACCCAGTTACCCAAAATTTAGCCTGTCATGACTCATGTTACATGACGTGACTGCTGTAGAGGGGAGCATATTTGCATACAGCATGGCTGCCCAACCGTGTGCCTGGAGGTCCTGGAGATCTACCGCCCTGTAGGTTTTCAACCCAACACTGACAAAGCGCATCTCATTCAACAGCTAGAGATCTCCTTGAGCTACTAATTAGAAGTATCAGGTGTGCCAAATTAGGGTTGGAGTGAAAACCTGCAGGCCGGTAGATCGTCAGGTACAGGGTTAGCAGCCCTGGCATACAGCAATGGGTCTAGATCATTTTTAAGAGTCACATTTTAGTGAGGGCACACCTAGTTCTGTTTTATAGCAAGTTCCATCAAGTCGTTAGAGTTTATTCGATTTTTTTTTCTTCGTTATATTGCATGTGCATCAGTGATGGAAGTGCAAAAGGGACTGAAAGTGTTGAGCATCGGTTTTATTGTTAATTTGCTGAGTCATGGGACCACAAAAGGCACTTCTTTCGAGCTTCCTTTTGCCGGGGGGGGGGGGGGGGAATTCTTGGGATTACCCAGAATTCCACATTCTCTGGTGTCAGCTGTGGGTGAGCCATGGCTTGGGGGGAAGAGTTTGGGCGGTGGGGAAAAAAAAAACCAAAAAAAAAAACCAGTTTCTGCAAACTTCCCTGGAAGTCAGTTTGCCCTCAATGGAGGGTCAACTCTGCATGTCTCGCCTATCGTTTGAAATGTTGGAATTTTTGCGCCCATTGGAAGGCCATTCATGCCCTTTGTTGACTGCAAGGGCCAGATATAATTGGGTGTTAAGGCTCGGCCTCTTCCGTCACTCTAGTATGTACATTTGTGCTTAGCGGGGATGACTTGCTGTCTGACACTTTCATTCAAATAGCCTCAGCTTTAGCTTTGCTAGTCAAACCCCTGTACGATCAGCAGTGTCTCCTGTAAGAAGCGCGCTGATGCTAAAGCTCTTTAAGTGGGGGGGGAAAAAAAAAAAACTGCTTTCCCATCACATTCTGCACGTTGGCTGACTAGGTAGTCCTTCTGCAGCGCTTCTGTTGCTAGCCGCCCAGTTAGCACAGACGCTAGCCTGCAGCTACAAGTGACATTTGCATGTGGTTGAATCTGTTGTTGCGTGTTGGATCGCCCGTACCAGCTTGATTCAGTATTCGCTTTTTGCGGCCTTGTTTGGCACGAGATGCACCTCCCCTACCAATACCGATTGAATGCTAAGGAGAAGACTGCCATGTAATGCTGTAGAGCCACTCTCCTCGTTTCAACAGGTGAAGGACAGCATTGAATTGGAACTGTTAGGAAATCGGATCATGTTACCTACTCCCTTATGGATGGATTTAAATGGGCATAGCCAGATGATGGTCACAGATCAGGCCATTTTAGAAGGAATATCTTTTTATCCCCCCAGGATTCAGGATGTTTTTCTTTCGTGTGATTGTTCATTTTGGTTAGTGACCTGTTTTCTTTAGGAGGTCAGTTTGCAAGATGGTGAGTCGTGACGCCGTGTGAAGATCAGTGGCTGGTCATCCCGTTGCCCTGGCAACCACTGCTGCATTATTTAGCTGAACACTTGGGGAGGCAAGATTGGGGAGGAAGTTCTGGAACTGATGTGCGGACAAGGATCTATGGATTAGAAGCATGGCTGCATCTGTTAAGCTTCCTTGAACACGATCTTTCACAATTATGTTGGGGAAAACATTGATGCTTGCCTTATTTTATTTCATACCTGCGTTGATAAGTGGTGTGATTTAATAAAATAATGTTCAATCCCTGTGTTGGACATCATTACGATTCAGAAGTATCTGCAACACGGTTTATTATTATTTTTTTATTCCCCCCCCCACAGATGACGATGGACGAAAAATATGTCAACAACATATGGGACCTCTTAAAAAATGCCATCCAGGAAATCCAGCGCAAGAACAACAGCGGGCTGAGTTTCGAGGAGCTGTACAGGAACGCCTACACCATGGTGCTCCACAAGCACGGGGAGAAGCTGTACACGGGCCTGCGGGAGGTGGTCACAGAGCATCTCATTAACAAAGTAAGGGAAGGCCTGCTCCCCCAGGGTCGTTAACACTGAAGAGGAGGTCTTTATGCCTCCGCGTAATGTTTTCGGGTTGTCCATCCGTCCGTCGTCCGTCCTTCCGTCCGTCCCGATTTTCTTAAATGCGATATCTCGGGACCGCCTTGAGGGAATTTCTTCAAATTTGGCACAAGCGTCCACTTGGACTCAAGGATGAACTGATTAGATTTTGGTGGTCAAAGGTCAAGGTCTCTGTGATCTCACAAAACACGTTTTTGGCCATAACTCAAGAATTCATATGCTAATTATGACAAAGTTTCACACAAATGTCTAATTGGATAAAATGATGTAGTGATGACATTTTATATCCAAACTGGCTACATGTTGGCGGAGGCATACAACTGCAAGGCGGTATTTCTAGTTTGTAGTGTTTTTTTTTTTTTTTTTCCCCCCAAAATTCTACATCGGTGTTCTAGAACTCCATTGCTTCCAGTTACCGGAAGTGATTGTGACATCAGCGTTGGAATGTTCGGTTAAGAACAGTCTAATGCCGATGGTAACAATCACTTCCTGTTAACTGAACGCAGTGGAGTTCAGTTAAGAACGTTCCAGTCGCATATTTGCGATTTCACGCCATAAAGGGTTGAATACATAGCGGTAAAAGTCATCAGCGACTGGTCCAACAATGAGCTTTAGCTGGCCGTGTGTACGTATGCACGCACGAGTGGAGCGGCTTTGCTCCGGTGCAGTTCTGATAAGCGCGTACGTCGCAGGCTATCCAAGCTCTGCATTTAGTACGGCGGTGGCTAAATTATGCTCAGTATAAGAAGAGCATTTCTTGTTTTCCTGCTTGAGTTGATAAATAAACCAGCTGGAATGGTTACGTTTTATGTGAATGTTAGACATATTAAACTCATACACTGTGCTTTAGCAACGTCTGTGCACCTGTTTAAGGTGCAGCACAGTGCCCTCTGTGTTTCACCTGGGGGCTTTTCTGTTCCTTATACTGGTGCACAGACGTATTAAACTCGCAAACCGTGCTTTAGCAACGTCTGTGCACCAGTTTAAGGTGCAGCACTTGTATCCCTTCTGAATTTTACCTGAGGGCTTTTCTGTTCTACTCTTGGGGCTAGTACAGGCAGGTTTCAGGCAGGTAACGTGTATGCGTTCAGATGGTGAGGGCTTCATAACATTTACCTGTATTAAATTTACAGATACTCCAGATAGGCTCATGGAATAGCATGTATGATAAAGCCCCAGTGAGCAACTGTATGAAACTAGTTTGTTGTACTGTGGGAATAATGTTTGACAGTGGAAAATGATGCCAGTCGGCATCAGCCAATCCAGTGCTTGGTGCTGCAGCATCAGCACCTGAACAGCCAATCCATTGTTTGGTGCTGCAGCATCAGCAGCTGAACAGCCAATCCGGTGCTTGGTGCTGCAGCTTCAGCACCTGAACAGCCAATCCGGTGCTTGTACGGTTGGTGATGATTCGCGGTGCGCGGAGGACCCCCCCCCAGCCTATAATCAGGGCTTCTCTTTCCCCTCTCTGTGCAGGTACGAGAAGATGTCCTCAATTCGTTAAATAATAACTTTCTACAAACCCTGAATCAAGCCTGGAACGACCACCAGACAGCCATGGTCATGATCAGAGACATCTTAATGTACATGGTATGTGTGTCTGTCTCTGTTCCTCCCTCCCTGCGTGTGTGTGCGTGTGTGTGTGTGTGTCTGTGTGTGTGATTGTAATTTAATTGTTGTCCGATAGTTGCTGAATGCTTTTTAAAATTTTTGTGAATAAACATGGCGCTGCAACCCTGGTGCTGCAGAACTGCAGGGGGCGCTGGTTTTCGAGTTTACTCGGTGTTTAATAGGCCACTTAAAGCAGCTGGTTACACAGTTACCTTGCCGGAGTTCTTGGATCAGAATTGATTGCAGATTTTCATACTGAGGACCAGGGTTGCAGACCCCTGATTGTTCTGACTTGAGCTAAATGTTCCGATATTGGCAATTTTTTAGAAAGCACGTAGGCGATGATCTGTGGTGGCCTCTCCAAGCTCAATCAGAACATCAGCACATATTGTACCACGTTACATAATTACATTACAGGCGTTTAGCAGACACTCTCATCAAGAGTTTTAGTATTTTTTTTACGTATTAACCATTTATACGGTTGGATATACTGAAGCAGTGCAGGTTAAGCACATTGCTCGTGGGTACAACGGCAGTGTCCTACTTGGGAATCGAACCTGCAACCTTTAGGTTAGAAGCCCAGTTAATGTAATGCTACCTAACAGCAATCGCTGTTAATATTGGCCTGTTGAAGATGGTGCAGCCTTGGCCCAAAAGGGCTCTGGGGCGTTTTTTGGGACGCGATCCCGCCCAGAGCTGGGGTCACGGCGAGACGTGCCATCGCTCGGCCAAAACCGCGTCATCGCTCGGTCACACCGCGTCATCGCTCGGTCAAACCGCGTCATCGCTCGGTCAAACCGCGTCATCGCTCGGTCAAACCGCGTCATCGCTCGGTCAAACCGCGTCATCGCCCGGTCAAAACCGCGTCATCGCCCGGTCAAACCGCGTCATCGCTCGGCCAAAACCGCGTCATCGCCCGGTCAAACCGCGTCATCGCTCGGTCACACCGCGTCATCGCCCGGTCAAACCGCGTCATCGCTCGGCCAAAACCGCGTCATCGCTCGGTCAAAACCGCGTCATCGCCCGGTCAAAACCGCGTCATCGCCCGGTCAAAACCGCGTCATCGCTCGGTCAAAACCGCGTCATCGCTCGGTCAAAACCGCGTCATCGCCCGGTCAAACCGCGTCATTGCCCGGTCAAACCGCGGGCTCCTTGCGTAACGTTCTAACCGGTCCAGAGTTGCGAAAGCGGCCTGGCTGCCATCGTGAGAATGAACAGCGGGAGGACTGGAGTGGATTTAACGTAAGCCGCTGAGTGTTTCCTCCAAATCCCCACCATTCACCTTAAAGAGGTGTGGTCATGTGACCTTGGGGTGTGGTCACTGGCTTGTAGTGCCTAAGTGCCGAACTGGACTTTGGGAGTAGAATGCCAACTAAAGAGAGCCTTGCCTAACGGGATTGGGGGGTTTTAAACTCCTAATGACCCCCCCCCCCACCTTCCAATTTGCTCATCTTCTCCACAAACTCAAACATTCATGTCTGTGTGTGTGTGTGTGTGTGTGTGTGTCTGTGTCTGTGTGTGTTTGTGTGTGCGTGCATGTGTATATAAGGAGGCATTGGTCTGATATAAGTTTTCATGGCTTTTTTGGTAAATATTTTCAAGTTTGCTCTGCTTGTTGTGTGAAATATTTCAGTTTAAATGTGTGTTAACAGAAAAGATGGTGTTCGCCCCCTTGGTCTGGGGAAACTTCCCTTCAGGGAGGTGTGATAACCGTGTCTGATCACCGTCCTCTTCCTCTTCCTCGGGTGGCCCGCAGGACCGCGTGTATGTGCAGCAGAACAACGTGGAGAACGTGTACAACCTGGGCCTGATCATCTTCAGGGACCAAGTGGTCCGCTACGGCTGCATCCGAGACCACCTCCGACAGACGCTCCTGGACATGATCGCGCGGGAGCGCAAGGGCGAGGTGGTCGACAGGTAAAAACAAAAATATGAAAAACAAAAATGAAACGGCACTGTTCTGCGTTCCCTGCCCCCTCTCTGCTTGCCTGTTTCTTCATTGACCCTTTGAAGAGTAGAATTTGAATGTCTTTTTTTTTTTTTCTTCCTCAAGTCAGTGTTCTAGAACTCCCGTCGCTGCCACCAGCAGTGATTGTGACATCAGCATTAGAATGTTCAGCTAAGAGCATTCTAATTGCATATTTGTGGCCCTACGCATTGAAGGGTGAAAATACCATTGTAAATAGAAGTGTCACTGCTTGCACAATGTCACCCATTTTGTCATCACAGGAAGTGGGGGTTAAGAAAATGTGGTTAAGTCTTCAGAACGTCGTCATTCTGAGTAGTTTGACGGTTTCGTAGACAATGTATGTGGCCATTGCTGAGGTTTCACAGATACTACCCGTGGATTTGAGTATGAGTGAGTATGAATCATAAAAGCAGTAACGTGAGGCCCTGAAATACAGCCCTAAAACCTGACGTTTCTCTGTGCCGGGGTTTTGGTGGCCTGCGGTGGCCCAGTGTATTGATTTTACAGGAAAGTATCACCTGCTCACTCGGCTGTGCTCGAATGAAATCTGCCGTAAAAAGGTGACGTGTAGCCATTTCGTGAGCATCGTTGTATTTTGCGTGAACTCACTCCGATGGCTTGTACAGTGTTCCCGGGTAGCTGAGAGCTCTGCGTTCAGTAGCCGGTTTTTTCACACGCTTACGTGTTACTCGCCGTGAAGTTATGGGCTAGTAAGCCTTTCAACTTTAATTAAAGGAGTTGCCAATAAAGCCTTTCCCTCTAATAAGTGATTGCTGTTGATGAATCTGGTTGGATTCATTTTTGATTGGACCGCTGATTGATTGATTGATTGATTGATTGATTGATTGATTGATGTAACTGCCGATGCTGGTGCGTTTCCGGCGGAACGGCACGAGCGAATCCCCTCGGCGGCGTTTCCATCACGACGCTGAGGTGGCAGTATCCTGTCCCCTGATTGGTCCGTGGAACAGGACACGACTTTCACTCGTTGGAGCGAAAAAGAACGAATTTGAGTTCTGTCCTTTCAGGGGCGCCATTCGCAACGCCTGCCAGATGCTGATGATCCTGGGGCTGGAGGGGCGGTCCGTTTACGAAGAGGACTTCGAGGCCCCCTTTCTAGAAATGTCCGCGGAATTTTTCCAGGTTTGTTCAAGATAAATCCCCTAAATTTGCCAGCTGTCGTAGTGATTTTATTACATGTATATACTCTATGGCAGTGGTCTCCAACCCTGGTCCTGGAGAGCTACAGGGTCTGCTGATTTTCATAGTGAATCAATTAGAGCAGTTGATTACACAGTTAGCTCAACTCACCTGGTGTCTTGGGTCTCAATTGGGTGCTGATTTTAAGGTGAAAACAGAAACCAGTAGACCCTGTAGCTCTCCAGGACCAGGGTTGGAGACCACTGCTTTATGGTATTGTATGAAGAGACCGTTTCGTTTTCATTGTTGTAATAGCGTTTGAAATTGGCACGTGCGGTGATGTTGGATGATTTTTTTAAAAATAGCGAATGCTTATTTTAAAGAGCAGCACTGATCTGTTTGATCTCCAGATGGAAAGCCAGAAGTTCCTGGCAGAGAACAGCGCCAGTGTGTACATTAAAAAGGTGGAGGCCAGGATAAACGAGGAGATTGAGCGAGTGATGCACTGCCTGGACAAGTCGACGGAGGAGCCCATCGTGAAGGTGGTGGAGAGGGAGCTCATCTCCAAGCACATGAAGACCATCGTGGAGATGGAGAACTCCGGCCTCGTGCACATGCTCAAGAACGGCAAGGCGGAAGGTACGTTCCTCGCTCTCTCTCTCTCCCCGTTTCGTTGCGTCCGTCTGGAAGGAGGCTGTCTTTCGTTTTTCAGTTTTGTTGGATTTGGCGACGTCTGTGGTGACCGGTTCTCAAAAAAAAAAGTTCATTTTCACTCATGGAATGCCAGCGTTCCATTCAAAAGGAATCCATTACTGGGAGCACATGGAGTGCCTGTTCTTCTTAGAAGACAGCCCAGCAGTTTTTTTTTTTTTTTTGTGGGGGGTCGGGGGGTGGGGGGGGTGGGGGGGCAACCAACAATGTCGTCTGACACGGTGATATTGAGCAACGTGTCAAACCCAGTTTCTAAATTCGTTTCAGATCGGGTTTTAGACTCTTGTTCTTTCGCGTTCAGGCACGCGAGTCCCTGTGCGAGCGAGCGAGCGTCATCGCGTTTGGGATACTTGGCGGGATCGTGCCCGCCGAGCGCCGTCTCTCTCTCTCTCTTTGCGCACACGGCGCGGAAAGTTCCCTCGTGTCCGTCTCACACGCCCATCCCCCCTCTCTCTCTCTCTCTCCCCCCCCCCCCCCCCCCCCCCCCCCCAGACCTGGCCTGCATGTACAAGCTGTTCAGCCGGGTGCCCAACGGGCTGAAGACCATGTGCGAGTGCATGAGCGCCTACCTGCGCGAGCAGGGCAAGGCCCTGGTGTCCGAGGAGGGCGAGGGCAAGAACCCCGTCGACTACATCCAGGTAAGCTCCGCGGGGCGGGGCCTCGCTCTCCGTTCAGCTGGGGCGGCTCGCTTGCTGGACTCCCGGTGTCGCTGTGTCCGCGTAGTCCACGCTGTGTCCTTGTCTGTGTCCTTGTCTGTGCCGTTGTAACGTTTTGCTTGTCTAGCGTACGGCCAAGTTCTGTAAAAAAAGAAACTCGTTTAACGAGCGATCGCTGTGAGATCACTGGGCTCGGCTTCAGTGCAGAGATCTACCAGCTCTTCGGTTGCCGCCATTGGGCGGTTGACCGCTAGGCCCTCAGAATGCAAAGCGAAGGTTGAAGTTGAGTGGCTGGACGCACGCGGTCCTTGCTTGTATTAGCGGCGGTTGTTGGAGTGAGAGATGCGTGGCGTGTTTGGCATTCTTTGAGTTTACGAAGTTGTGTTTTGACACACACACAATTGATGCGTCTGACTGTCACTGTGTGCAGGGGTGTTAGTGTAGCTGTTCAACATCTCTCTCTCTCTCTCTCTCTCTCTCCCGCCCTCACCCTCTCCCCTTGATCTCTCACTCTCGCTCTCTCTCATACTTGGTCTCTGCCCCTCACTCTCCCTCCCTCCCTCCCTCTCCCTCTCTCTCTCCCCCCTCTCTCTGTCTCTCTCTCTCCCCCCTCTCTCTGTCTCTCTCTCTCCCCCTCTCTCTCTCTCCCTCCCTTTCTGTCTCTCTCCCCCCTCTCTCTCCCCCCCTCCCTCTCCCCCCTCCCCCTCTCTCTCTCCCTCTCCCCCCTCCCCCTCTCTCTCTTCCTCTCCCCCCTCCCTCCCTCTCTCTCTCTCTCTCTCTCCCTCCCCCCTGTTCTCTCTCTCTCTCTCTCTCTCTCCCCTCTCTCCCCTCCCTCACTCTCTCTCTCTCCCCCCCCCCCTCCCCCCTCTCGCTCTCCCCCCTCTCCTCTCTCTCTCTCTCCCCTCCCTCTCTCCCTCTCCCCTCTCCCTCTCCCCCTCCCCCTCCCCTCCCTCTCTCTCACTCTCTCTCTCTCCCCCCCCCCCCCCTCCCTCCCCCCCTCCCCCCCCCTCCCTCCCCCCCTCTCTCTCAGGGGCTGCTGGATCTGAAGACGCGCTTCGACCGTTTCCTGCAGGACTCCTTCAATAACGACCGGCTCTTCAAGCAGACCATCGCCGGGGACTTTGAGTACTTCCTCAACCTCAACTCGCGCTCGCCAGAGTACCTCTCCCTCTTCATCGACGACAAGCTGAAGAAGGGCGTCAAAGGAGTGAGTTGCACCTTACCCCGCGTTCCCTATCGTCCAATCACTGTTCGTCCAACCTGCCTATCGCCCAGTCACTGCTCCTCCACCCTGCCTATCAACCAGTCACTGTTCCTCCACCCCCCATCATCCAATCACTGTTCCTTAACCCTCCCAATCATCCAATCACTGTTCCTCCACCCTTCCTGTTGTCCAATCACTGTTCCTTCACCCTTCCTTTTGTCCAATCACGCCATTCCTTCACCCTTCCTGTTGTCCAATCACGCCATTCCTTCCCCCTTCCTGTTGTCCAATCACGCCGTTCCTTCGCCCTTCCTGTTGTCCAATCACGCCGTTCCTTCGCCCTTCCTGACGCTGCTGTTGGACACGCCATGCCCTCGGTCACACGCCACGCACGGTCCGTGTCCGGAGCAGCGAGCTGCAAACTTCCGGAACATTCTTTGAATATTTTTTGCTTTCCCCTTTTCCCCTTTGCTACACTTCCACTTACATCTGTGAAGGTGTTTAAATTCTTCCGTGAAACGTCAAATTACCGCCATTTTTTTCCAGAAGCATGCGTTTGGACTACGAAATTGAAGAGTATTTTCACTGTTTATTCATGGCACTTAAGTTGTGTGTGCCTGCTTGTGAGAGAGTGAGTGTGTGAATGACTATATGCGTAAACTTGCTTGTGACTGCATACGCGTGTCTCTGTGTCTGTACGTGTGTGTGTGTGAGTGATGTGTCTATGTGTTAGTGTATCTGTGCGTGCATGTATCTATGTGACAGTAACACCCCCTCCCCGTGTGTGTGTATGTGTGTGTGAGAGACAGAGAGAGAGAGAGAGAGTGTGTCTGTGTGTTAGTGTATGTGTGTGTGCATGTATCCATGTGACAGTAACACCCCCTCCCCCGTGTGTGTGTGTGTGTGTGTGTGTGAGACAGAGTGTGTGTGTGTGTGTGTGTGTGTGTGTGTGTGCGTGTATTTGTGTGTGTGTGTGTGCATGTATCCGTGTGACAGTAACACCCCCTCCCCCGTGTGTGTGTGTGTGTGTATGTGTGTGTGTGTGTGTGTGTGCGTGTATCCGTGTGACAGTAACACCCCCTCCCCCGTGTGTGTGTGCAGCTGACGGAGCAGGAGGTGGAGTCCATCCTGGACAAGGCCATGGTGCTGTTCAGGTTCATGCAGGAGAAGGACGTGTTCGAGCGCTACTACAAGCAGCACCTGGCACGCCGGCTCCTCACCAACAAGAGCGTGTCCGACGACTCGGAGAAGAACATGATCTCCAAGCTCAAGGTGAGGCTCCGCCCACCTCCCGGCGCTGCGGCGCGGGGCCACGTGTCCCATGGGGCTTTGCGGCCTGGGGGTCTGAGACCGCCACGCGTGGCTTTCCGCGTGCAGCGGTTACTGTCAATATCTGCTAACTGCTAAATATGCTACAGTTAAAGGATATTGAACCTGGGCCTTTTGTGTCAGGTTAAGGGACAAGAGTGTGAGTGTGTGTGTGTGTGTGTGTGTGTGTGTGTGTGTGTGTACAGTATGTGCGTGTGTGTGTGTGTGTGTGTGTGTGTGTGTGTGTGTGTGTGTACAGTATGTGCGTGTGTGTGTGTGTGTGTGTGTGTGTGTGTACAGTATGTGCGTGTGTGTGTGTGTGTGTGTGTGTGTGTGTGTGTGTGTGTGTGTGTACAGTATGTGCGTGTGCGTGTGTGTGTGTGTGTGTGTGTGTGTACAGTATGTGCGTGTGTGTGTGTGTGTGTGTGTGTGTACAGTATGTGCGTGTGTGTGTGTGTGTGTGTGTGTGTGTACAGTATGTGCGTGTGTGTGTGTGTGTGTGTACAGTATGTGCGTGTGTGTGTGTGTGTGTGTGTGTGTGTGTGTACAGTATGTGCGTGTGTGCGTGTGTGTGTGTGTGTTTATGCGTGCGTGCGCGTGCAGGGTGTGAGTCACAGTTAAAACGCGCTGCCCTTCTCTGGGACAGACGGAGTGCGGCTGCCAGTTCACCTCCAAACTGGAAGGAATGTTCCGGGACATGAGCATCTCCAACACCACCATGGACGAGTTCCGCCAGCACCTGCAGTCCACGGGGGTAAAGAGGCCTGAGCGCTCAACACTGCTCAACACCGAACACTACTGGACACTACCGTCAACACTGCTCAACACTGGACTACTGCTGAACACTGGGCAATGCTTAACACTGGACACTGCTGAACACTGCATATAACATGACACTGCTGGAGACTGGTCCCTCTGAGTGTTGTGTGAGTTCACAAATAAAGCCCTTTGTAGCAACAGCACTCTATGCTCACTCTTTCCCTCCCTCCCTTCTCCCACGCCCCCCCATCCCTGCCCTCTGTCCCTCTTTCCCTCTCTCCTTCCTTCTTTCCCCCCTTTCTCTCCCTGTCCTCTGTCTCTCTCCCCTTCCCCACTCCCCCACTCTCTATCCCCACCTTCTCCCCCCTCACCTTCCCTCTCTCTCCCCACTCCCCCTGTCTCTCCCTCTCTCTCTCCCCCCTCCCACTCCCCCCTCTCTCTATCCCTTCCCTCTCTCCCACTCTCCCTCTCTCTCCCTCTCTATCCCCTCCCTCTCTCTCCCCCACTCCCCCTGTCTCTCCCTCTCTCTCTCCCCCCTCCCACTCCCCCCTCTCTCTATCCCCTCCCTCTCTCTCCCCCTCTCCCCCTGTCTCTCCCTCTCTCTCTCTCCCCCACTCCCCCTCTCTCCCCCTCCCTCTTCTCTCCCCCCTCTCCCCCTGTCTCTCCCCTCTCTCTCCTCTCTCTCTCCCCCCTCCCTCTCTCTCCCCCTCTCCCCCTGTCTCTCCCTCTCTCAGGTGTCTCTAGGTGGTGTTGACCTCACAGTAAGAGTGCTGACGACAGGCTATTGGCCCACGCAGTCAGCCACGCCCAAGTGCAACATCCCCCCCTCTCCCAGACACGCCTTTGAGGTCTTCAGAAGGTATGACCTTTAACCTTTGACCTGTCACTGGAAGGACAGCAGTCTGTGTACATTAATGCTGTCTCTCAGTGTTCAGACTTGAGTTCAGTTGTTCATTTATCAGCATCAATCAGTCCTCACCGAGTATGTATGACACAGTGTACCTTATGTAATGACACGTGCGCACACATACACACCTCACGCCACACACACACCACGCCGACTCACTCATGCACACACACTCTCTCACCCACCCACACACACACACACACACACACACCACGCAGACTCACTCGTGCACACATACACACCTCACGCCACACACACACACCACGCAGACTCAATCGTGCGCACACACTCTCACCCACACACACACACACCACGCAGACTCACTCGTGCACCCACACACACACACACACACACACACAAAGAAATGTTTTTTTTTTTTTTTCAAATGCAGAGTGTATGTTTTGCTGGAACATTTTGGCTGTGCCTTCTTCAGTGCACACACTGTTTCACTGAGAAACGGCCGCCCTGTGCCCTGTGTGGTGCGTATGGCCGCGTTCGTGTCCGCGTGTTTGATTGACAGGTGATCCCGCTGTCTCCGCCCCCTCCCCCCCCCAGGTTCTACTTGGCCAAACACAGCGGCAGGCAGCTAACGCTCCAGCATCACATGGGCTCTGCGGACCTGAACGCCACCTTCTACGGGCCAATCAAAAAGGTGGGAGAGGAGCGCCAGCCTTCAGTGCATCCTGGGAAATAAGGGCACTGGAAGTGGAAGATGTGATTGGCTGTTTGAATTAATTGGCTCCTCCCGCAGAGCTGGGAGCTCAAACTCAAATCCTGGAGCGCTGCTGTGTCTGCTCGAGTTTGGTGTGTTCCTACTCGTAATTTCTCAGCCCTGATTGGCTAAAGAGTTTGCACATCTCGTTTCCAAGGCCGATACTGGCTGCTGATTGAACAGAAATCACATAAAAACCAGCAGAGACTGCAACCCCCCAGCAGTTTGTCTCCCCTGTCAGAGAGTATCCTAGTTTCTGTTTTTGGCTTTTGAAGTTCACATGCAAGTTTATAATGTCCCTCTGATCCCTCTCTCCCTCCCCCCCCCTTCCTTCCCTCTCTTCCCCCCCCTTCCCTCTTTCTCTCCTCCCTCCCGTGTAGGAGGACGGGTCGGAGGTGGGTGTAGGGGGGGCACAGGTGACCGGCTCAAACACCCGAAAGCACATACTGCAGGTCTCCACCTTCCAGATGACAATCCTCATGCTCTTCAACAACAGAGAGAAGTCCACCTTTGAGGTGTGTGGGTGTGTGGGTGTCTGTGTGTGTGTGTGTGTGTGTGTGTGTGCGCGTGTGTGTGTGTGTGCATGCGCGTCTGTATGTGTGTGTATGTGCGTGTGTGTGTGCATGCGCGTCTGTATGTGTGTGTGTGTGTATGTGTATGGTGTTTCTGTGTGTATGTGCGCGCACGTGCTTCTTCGTGTATCTCTGTCTCCCCCTGCAGGCTATGACATGAAACTGCCATTGGCTGTTTCAGCCAAAGCCCACATTCCCAGACTCCAAACGCATGCGTGAATATGGTCTCAGATGCATCCAGGCACCGAGCCTTATGGCTGTCCTCTAAAGCACAGCTCCCAGACTGAAGCACATAACTCCAAGTATACACACCTGGTTCTGTTTCTGCATACTTGGGGGGGACCGAGGCCTCTGGCTAAGACTGTCTTAGTCCATCTTTCTCCGTCCTCCGACTCTCTCTCTCTGACTCTCGCCCCTCTCTCTCTCTCTCTCTCTCTCTCTCTGACCCCGCCCCTTTCTCTCTCTCTCTCTGTCTGACTCTCGCCCCCTCTCTCTCTCTCTGACTCCACCCCTTTCTCTCTCTCTCTCTCTCTCTCGCTCTGACTCCACCCCTCTCTCTCTCTCTGACTCCACCCCTCTCTCTCTCTCTGACTCCCCGCCCCCCTCTCTCGCAGGAGATCCAGCAGGAGACGGACATCCCCGAGCGGGAGCTGGTGCGGGCGCTGCAGTCGCTGGCGTGCGGGAAGACCACGCAGCGCGTCCTCACCAAGGAGCCGCGGTCCAAGGAGATCGAGAGCGGCCACGTCTTCACCGTCAACGACCAGTTCACCTCCAAACTGCACCGAGTCAAGATCCAGACCGGTGCGGAAGGGGGGGGGGGGGGGGCGACACCCATGTCCCAGAGTCTGCCCCGTGTTACCGTAGAAACGGAGGAGGTCCCGCGGCCTTGTGTGCAGATAAAATAAAAAGATTTTATTGAACCAGGTGTTTTCAGCCATGAGGGCTTTGTCACTGTTGATGCAGGAATTGGGGAAGTAACGGGCTGCTTAAACTTCTCAGAAGTGAAGTACACGCGTGGGGTTTTGCTCCAGTTTTGTACTATTGTGCCGCCTTAGGGAAAGTTTCCTAGATGTTACTTTAAAAATGTTAAGCTTTTACCTTTTAAAGCTGGGCCTTAAAAATGGCGACCTCCTTCCCCCTTGATAAGGTTCAGCTTCATTCATGGTTGAACAGCCATAATGGTTTTAACCATGGTAAATGGACTGCATTTATATAGCGCTTTTATCCAAAGCGCTTTACAATTGATGGCTCTCATTCACCTGAGCAGTTAGGGGTTAGGTGTCTTGCTCAGGGACACTTCAACACGCCCAGGGCAGGGGATCGAACCGGCAACCCTCCGACTGCCAGACAACCGCTCTTACCTCCCGAGCTACGTCGCCCTGTTGTGTTTGATGTTTATGACTGAGCTGAACTGGGGAAGCAGCGGTGTCCGGACTCATCCTGAGTAGGGTTAAGGTTTTGGGGTTTTTCCTTAAGTACCGCTGCCTGGCTGTTGTTAACCAATTGTGCCCTCCCCCCCCCCCCCCCCCCCCCCACAGTCGCTGCTAAGCAGGGGGAGTCGGACCCCGAGAGGAAGGAGACGCGGCAGAAGGTGGATGACGACAGGAAGCACGAGATCGAGGCGGCCATCGTACGCATCATGAAGTCCAGGAAGAAGATGCAGCACAATGTCCTAGTAGCAGAGGTGAGGCACGGAGGAAAAACTTTCTTCACCCCCCCCCCCCCCGCCCCCCCCGCGAAACTAATGGTACTCCTGTTTGGAGTAGGTGAGGGGCCACACTCCAAAGCTTGGCAGCACCCGGTTTCTGACCCAAAAAACGCTTCTGGAATATTCTGTTACTTACTCATGTTGTGTCTTCCCTGTTTCTTCTAAAGTCTCTTATGATAGTTTACGACAAGCTTGTATGATATGGTGGTAACCAGACAGTCTTCAAATGTGAAATTCTGACATGAACTTTTTGAATGTGCTTGTAGTTGCTTGATAAGGAGGTGATCGTATGCCTACTGTGTGATTGCATGGGAACAGGATTTTGCTGTCTGTCAAGTGTAATCTTACTGGTGTGCCAAAGGGTTTTTTTGTTTTTTGTTTTTTCGACATGAGGCAGCCTCAGCTGGCTAGGCCAGGCCAGGAGCTGATTGGTTGAGTGACTCATTTCTTATCAAACAACTCATAAATATGAGTGAGGTAGCACATCCATAAATAATGAAAAATACAGATTACAATTTTTACTATTAATTATAGGCACATGACGCGTTGCTGACGCGTTTCGGGATTGCTGCCTTCATCAGAGCATCTGATTCATTTCTTGGTTTGGGCGGATGGATATATATACCCTGTACACTACAGTTAAGTGCATGACTCCCTTAGTGTTCATATGGATGGATATTGAACAGCTTAGTAGGCTTTTGACTGGTCTCCTTTAACTCTTTGAAGAGCAGGTTTTTTTGGAATGTTTTTTTTTTTTCTCAAAATTCTAAGTCACTGTTCTAGAACTCAGTTCTAGCTTTCAGCCACCAGCAGCGATTGTTACATCGGCATCAGAACGTTCAGCTGAGAACCTTCTGATCGCGCGTTTGTGACCTCATCACGCCTTCGGAGGGCGAAAACCACGCCGCGGTGGTGAAACGGCGCGAGTCGTGATCGGTTTCGTTTGTCTGTCTCCCTCGTTTCCCAGGTGACCCAGCAGCTGAGGGCCCGGTTTCTTCCCAGTCCTGTGGTCATTAAGAAGCGCATCGAAGGACTCATTGAGAGAGAATACTTGGCACGAACGCCCGAGGACCGCAAAGTGTACACTTACGTAGCGTAAAAAAGGAGCGTCCGCAAGGAGGCGAACCGGAGGCGGGCACGAAGAGCGGGAGGGAGAAAAGAAGGAAAGGAAGAAACAGGAAAAAAAATCCCTTTGGACTGTTTTGCGCATGGACTGGGTAGTCCCTTTTACCTATAAATACCGGAAAAACTGACTTTCCCTTCCATTAAGAACAAAACAAAACAAAACAAACAAACAAAAAAAAAACTACAGAAAATAAAAAATAAATGTAAAATCTGAAAGGAAAAAAAAAAAGACAAAAAATCCACTAAGTGTTCTAGATTATTTAAAAAATTGGGCCTCTTCTCCCAGTGTGAATTTAGACTCTAGAAGGACGGGGCTGGCCTCAAGGCTGCACAGTGTCTCGTCCTTGTAGAGGTCGACTTCAAAAAGAATTCCTTGGGGAAAATGTGAATGCTCCACATTTCTTTTTCTTTTTTTTTTTTCGTTGTTGTTTTCAATACTGTATAATAAAACAAAAAAAGGAAAAACAAAGAACATAAAAAGGTGAATAAAAATGTAAATGCCGAGCATGGGTTGCTGCTGACGAAGTGAAATCGGAATCGGAGGGTTAAAGGAAAACATCCCCCTAAAAGGGGGAATAGGAGGGTTAAACGGGAACATCCCCCTAAAAGGGGGGATAAGGGGGTTAAAGGACAACTTCACCTCAATTCCACCTTTACTGTGTTTTGTTGATCCCTCTCTTTTAAAAGCAAAGCATTTTCCTCATTTGCAGTTGTTCGCGTCTCGCTCCCTACTTCCTGAATCCTAAACGCGCTTCTGACTCAGTGTTTTTTCGCTGTGCGGACTGACAGCGGGTGTTGTCAGGGCAACGGCAGACTTGTCATTCAGATGTGTTTATTTTTTTTTAAACCCCAGGTCAGATTAATCACTCCTTTTGGTTTCATTTTTGTCTTTTTTTTTTCTTTTTTTTGAGCATTTGCGTTCAAGTGCTCATTGGGTTGTTTGTTTTTTTTCCCTCTTGTTTTAAAGGACTGATTTTATTTTTATTCAACCTTTTATTGAACCAGGAAGTCAGTTGAGGTATGAAATCTCTTCTTCAAGTGAGACCTGGCTAAGACAGCAGTTTTACAGTGCATACAATGCTTTCAAATCAAAATGGCACATATACAGTATACAATAACATGAATCATGCCTCATTGAAATGGTTAACATGGTAAGAAAGCCACTGTACAAGAAAGAAAGATGGGTGAAGCTACAGCCAAATCAGCAACATCTTAAAAATGCTAATGTCCTGCCCAATGACATTCCTGGGCCAGTGAACTTAAGTGAAAAATCGATGAAGCACTTAATATAAATGTTAGCAAACTTAATGCCAACCAAGAACTGTAATACAAATCAGCTCCGTATAGCTAATGTCTAAGACAGGATTGAAACCCCCCTATACTATAATAATCATTTTAAAGAAGTGTGGGGGAAGGATGGGAGCCAAGATGCAGCCTCGAGAGGTGGGTCCATCAGTGATGTTTCCCCTGGTGTTCTGGTGTGTCTAAATTCCCAATCTGGCTCTCTCCAACTTGCCACCTAATCATCCCCTGATTTAATTGGCTAAAAAAAATTGTTCTCTCCCGCTCCACCTTATGCTAATGTTTGGTGAGCGTTCTGGCGCAAAATGGCTGCCGTGCATCACCCAGGTGGGTGATACACATTGGTGGTGGGTGAGGAGAGTTCCCACTCGTCACTGTAAAGCACTCTGAGCGTTCGGAAAAGCGCTATATAAATGCTACGGTTCATTCATTCATTCATTCATTCACTGATTTCTGCTGAGCTGCGTAGCTGACTATGACGGCCTGCAGGCTAGGCTACTCAATGCCAGCAGTGCCTAGCTCTGACTGCTTTGAACAATCCAGCGTCAAGCAGGAGGGGGTATGAGCGGCACGTTATCAGAACGCTGATAACTCGCTCTCACGCGGAAGACGAGGCCTTGAATATTACTGTGCCGTGCGGCATGGGCTTCATTAGCCAATGAGATACGCCGTACACTACTTTGTGGGGATACGGTCCGAACTGATTGTAAACGAATCTTTCAGTGCCCGATTACAAGTTCTGGGACACAGAGTTACTTGTTTTCAAAAACTGATTTCGTAAACTTACCCGGGGACAGATATTCCGGATGGCAGTTTTTTGTTTTTGTTGGTTTGTATCAGTAAAAGGTTGTCTGGGAACAAGACGCTTAAACGCTGACCAACTCCTAAGGTTTTCATCAACCTTGTTTAGGCTATATAGACTTACCCAAGGTCGTTTTAAGTATGTTGTCAGTTTGAATCGTGCCTGTTGGTCTTCCTGATACTACGTCTTAAAGCAGGAAAAAGGGAGGGGGGGGGGGGTACACCTTTTTTAATACGAAGACAGGAGAGCATGCAGCGGGCAGTAGCTGTTCCACGGATTTCCTCTCGAGACACTGGAGAAGGCCGACGCTCCTTCCTTTTTCACTCGGACTAAAACGAGAGAGAGAGAGAAAGAAAGCCGTTGAGTTTTGAGGCTTCCATCTCACAGTTTTGCTGCAGGTAATCGCAGGGCATTTGGCCGCCCAAATATGTCTGTCCGTGTGTCACGCGGGTGTCCGTTTGTTTCTTATATTGTTTCGAATATTGAACTTGCTGCAGCGGGTACGCTTCACCGCTCTATGTTCTGACGTTGTTTTAGGTCCCGCGTTTTTAACAGGGGGGTTTGTGGACCCCTGGGGCTCCTTGAAGGTCCCTGGCAAGACTCGATATGCAATGACTTATACATAGATTTGGGAAAAAATGTTTGAAATATTAAACCTTTTTAAAAATGTAACCCTTTATAAATTATGGGGGGTCCCCTGGATGCGTTTGACCCTGAGTGGGGATTCCTTGGATCAAAAAAGGTTGAAAACCCCTGTTATAGGTCACTGTAATCACTAACTGACCCGGAACCTAAGAACATGAGCAAACTCATGTTATATACACTCACTATTTCGAACACTCAAGGTACATACAAGTTATATATCAGCCTCCTAACTACTGTTCTCAAAGTTTGTGGACTTTGTGAATGATATTTTTTTCGATGGGCAGTATGTGAAAAATATGCTCCATACTATTTTCCACCCTACTGTATACTAAACAACTATACTCGTCAAATGACCTCGATTACAGGCACCGTGACCTCTGAACTTTGTCTCCTCTCCTCGGCAGTTCGACCTCACGATGACCTCGCTGCCGTATCCCCGTTTCTTCCTCGCCCTCGCCCTCGTCCTCCCCCTCGCCCCCGCCCTCCCCCTCTCCCTGTCCAGCCCGCCCTCCGTTGGGGAGCAGGGGTCTGAGCTGGGGGTGCAGATGCTGCAGCAGTTGGCGCTGTTGCGTCCGAAGCAGAACCTGCTGGTGTCCCCCCACGGCGTGGCCAGCGTTCTGGGGCTGCTGCTGCTGGGTGCCGACGGCGACACCGGACAGCAGATCCTCACCGCGCTCCGCTACGAAGCCGCCAGCGGTAACCGCCATCTTTTTCAGCTTTAATTCACAGCTCATACTCATCTGTTCTCTTTACTTTTATTGAATGAATGAATGAATGAATGCACGGATGTAAATATAATTAATGTCAGCGGTAACCGCCATCTTTTTCAGCTTTAATTCACAGCTCATACTCATCTGTTCTATTTACTTTTATTGAATGAATGAATGAATGAATTAATGAATGCACGGATGTAAATATAATTAATGTCAGCGGTAACCGCCATCTTTTTCAGCTTTAATTCACAGCTCATACTCATCTGTTCTCTTTATTTTTATTGAATGAATGAATGAATGAATGAATGAATGAATGCATGGATGTAAATATAATTAATGTCAGCGGTAACCGCCATCTTTTTCAGCTTTAATTCACAGCTCATACTCATCTGTTCTCTTTATTTTTATTGAATGAATGAATGAATGAATGAATGCATGGATGTAAATATAATTAATATCAGCAGTAACCGCCATCTTTTTCAGCTTTAATTCACAGCTCATACTCATCTGTTCTATTTACTTTTATTGAATGAATGAATGAATGAATGAATGCATGGATGTAAATATAATTAATATCAGCGGTAACTGCCATCTTTTTCAGCTTTAATTCTTGGCTCATACTCATCTGTTCTCTTTACTTTTATTGAATGAATGAATGAATGGATGTAAATATAATTAATATCCATTCCTCAGCATGTGTGTTTAGGCAGAAGTTATTTATGGGCACAATCTACGTCCCTCACTTAGCTTTCAAGGGTATTTTCCGACAGGGTGACATGGCTGCTGGCATGAGTGTAAGAGCTCCCCCCCCCCCCCCTGCATTCCCTATGAAACTCAGGTGTGGATTGGCTTCACTTTCTGATCTGTGATTGGTTAACCCATTTTCTCCCGCACTCCAATAGGCCTGGACGAAATGCTGGGGGACCTGCACAGGAGCCTGGACAAGTCCGGGCAGGGCGCGACCGTGACCATCTCCAACGGCCTCTTCGCCCAGAAGGGTTTGGAGATGAAGGTCCCCTTCCTGTCCGCCGTCAAGAGAGCCTTCCGGTGCGAGAGCAGGAACCTGAATTTCGCCAACAGGGTCAGCGCCGCCAGAACCATCAACGTCTGGATCAGGGACCGCACCAACGGTCGGACCGGCGGCCTCCCCTTGGACCCGGGTTCACGGCAAAGACACGGGACCCAAATCAATTCACACTTGTTAGCATTAGCATTAGCCGAAAACCGTTTAGGTGTCCAGCAACTTCGGTTTGCGCATAAATACCAGTGTTATATTTCTTCACAAATGCAGCTTGGTGATTTAACCCTTACAGAAGTGAAATATACTGTGTTCATATTGGAATTTATGATGAGTAAATGATGCATTTCACAGCAGTATATTTGTATATACTACAATATCTGAAAGTGACTATAATTTGCGTATTGGCCAGATCAGAGATCTGCAGCCCCGGTCTTGGAGATCCACAAGCTCTGCTGGTTTTTGTGTTCACCCAAAAATCAGCACCCAGTTCAGTAACCGGGTAAAGTGTGTTAAATGTGTAATCAACTGCTCTAATTGATTCAGTAAGTTCAGGGTAACCTCGAAAAACCAGCAGAGCCTGGGCACATATTTCATAAGCTGTGTCGCATAAGTTTCGCGATTCGATATTTCAATACATTCTCAGGATATTCCGTTTCCATAAGGGGAAATTGGCAATGATTGCTGAAAGTGAAAAACTGCGTTTGCTGAAACAACTACTGACATTTCCATTTAATTGTGAGCCAATATAAAGGACACATGACCCTTGATTCACTGGATTACTTGCACACTGAGATACCATAAGGGAGACTAATTGTTTTAAATGTTTTAATTGAAGCTGTACTGTTATTTTAAAGGAGGGCAGAGATATTTTTATGCCAGCCTGGGTTAAATAATTATTTGAAATACACTTAAAATTCTTCAGATTTAGAAGAAACGTTACCTGCCTGTGTCCGTGCTTCAGGAAAGATCTCCACCCTGGTCAGGCCAGACATGCTGGATGGGGCCCTCACCCGTCTGGTGGCGGTGAATGCCATCTACTTCAAGGGCCTGTGGAAGTCCCGCTTCCGGCGCGAGGACACCAAGATGGGCAACTTCACAGCGGGTGACGGCAGTGAACACGAGGTCCCAATGATGTCACAAGTGTCCGTCCTCAACAGTGGTGAGTCCCAGGTCGGTAGACAATGCCTCTGTGATGTCACAGTTGTCTCTCTTCAACAATGGTGAGTTGCAGGTCAATAAACAGTGCCTCTGTGATGTCACAGTTGTCTCACTTCAATGCTGGTGATTTCCAGGTTGGTGAACAATGCCTCTGTGATGTCACAGGCACCTGTGTAGCACCCAGGCAGGCTGGGGGAATGAATGCAAGCAACTGTGGTGGCGACTTCAACACTTACTTTCGGTTTTAGTGAAAAAGAGGGGTCCTTGCTCACACTGGTCTGCCTTAGAATGATCAGTCTGCCCTTCATGGATGGCAGTAGACTATACAGCACTGGAACCCCTCTCGTTACCAACCCAGAGCGCCGCGTAGTGAAAAACCAGAGAGGACAGAAGGAAGGAGCACAGACGCCAGGTGTCTGAGGAGTCTAAATAATCTGCGACGAGGCCTCACCCAGCCTCCGCCTCCCCGCACAGGGACCGCCAGCACTCCCGCCGGCCTGCGGTACTCCGTCATCGAGCTGCCCTACCACGGCGACGCGCTCAGCATGCTGATCGCCGTGCCGCCCGTGGGCACGCCCCTCTCCGCCCTCCTCCCCCATGTGGGCGTGGCCGCCGTGCGGAGGTGGGCGGAGCTCCTGAGCCCCGGTCTCATTACCCTGTCGCTGCCCAGGTGAGGCCGGTCGTAAGGACCGCGTGCGTTCTAACCTGTGACCCCCAGAGACCGTGCCGTTACATCACTCATGTTCTTGCAATTGTGTCTTTCTCCAGGTGTGTCAGATTTTTTAAACCATGGTTACATAGTAATAATAATAATAATAATTAATATATTTTTTAAAGCATTCCATTCGCTCTTCCCTCTTCCCACTAATCATATGATTTTGTTGTATTTTTCTTCAGTAATTTGAAGGTTGTATTTCCTTTTATCTTAAGTAAGAGTAAGCCCTGGACAAGAGTGTAAACCTTCCGATGTTCAAACCCTTGGATCACAGAGCTGTATTACAGCTGGAACAGCTGTTCCTTTTCACATAGATTATAGAGCAGCTGATCCAGCTTTAATGCAGCTCTGTTAGCTAAATGATTAGCCCCTCTTTGTGTTCCAGCTTGCTCTCCTTCACTGAAGTCTGTTTTCTGTCCCTCTGTCCCTCTCCGTGTCTGTCTGTCTGCCTGCCCTGTAGGTTTTCAGTGGAGGCCGAGCTCGATATGAAAATTCCTCTCTTAGCTTTGAATGTCACTGACATTTTCGACCAACATAAAGCCGACTTCAGACACATATGTGAGTAAGGTGATACTGAGTCACAGTTTTACGGCTGTACTGTAAGTCTGCCTGCTTCTCTGTCTGTGTATTAGTAAGTGATTTTAGTGAGGGAGGGGAGACAGTGTCAAAAAGGTTCAAAAGATTCTCTTTATTTTAAAGTTTACTTGACATTTAGATCGAACTGCTGACACAGTATTCAAGTTTACAATGAGGGAAAAAAACAACCACTGCTACTAATTCTGTGCCATTCCATTTTAATGAAAATGGCTCTCCAGCACCCCCTCAAGGCAGAAAAGAAAATGACAGTTAATACTATCAGCAAACACACTTGATATATTTCAAAGGCTGTGTTACTATGACATGTAACTGTTAACTACCACCCCCCCCCCCCCCCCTCCTTAGGCTCAGAGCCAGTGTATGTCTCCAAGGCTGTCCAGAGAGCCAAAATGGAGGTCAATGAAGACGGAACCAAAGCATCAGTCGCCACAGGTGAGGGGGTTTCCCTATGACAGTGGCCTGCGACTGCAGTCCCCAGAGAGCCGCGGAGCGTGCTGCCGTTTGCTGGTACTGAGAACTCAGTGTCAAATGTCACTGAGGTGGTCACTGGAAAACAAACAGGGAGGCCCGTTCCATCGGGGGTGTGTTTTAATTCAGTGCATTTTGCTTCCCCCCCCCCCCCCCGTTTCAAGCTTCGGTCCTGTTAACCAGATCTTCCCCACCACCAGTGGCCATAGACAGACCTTTCCTCTTCCTCATTCGACACAACCCCACAGGTATGTCACCCATTTTTGGTTTTTAAAAAAAGGGAAAGAATATCAAATCTAAAGGTTGTGTTGCGGCTAAAGTGCTGTTACCGTTGATGTAAATTTAATGCGCTTTAATAAGCTGTGTGTCTCTTCACCACTAACCTGGTGAGAAAACGCTACACCCAGCGTCGCCTAGCTTCAGAAAATTCCATGTGACATCACAGAAAAAGCACAGCCAATCCAGTCTCCTCTCAGTCAAACAAAATGCAAAAACAAAAATAGGCCACCCGGCGTGTGTGTGTGTGTGTGTGTGTGTGTGTGTGTGTGTGTACACAATTTGTTCTTTTTTTGTGTCAGATTGTGTTCTGGGTTCTGGTTCGCGCCAAATCGGTAAATCCTAACGGCAGTGGCGGTGACTGAATGTGTTCTGCGGAACATTGAAACTCTCTCTCATCTCTTAGGGACTCTGCTTTTCATGGGACTGATCAACGATCCCTTGGCGCCATGCCAACCGACTCCCGAACCGGAACTGCCTGTGTTTCCACCTCAAACACCAAAAATAAAAATAAAAATAAAATAAAAAAATTTATACTGGTTTTTCAGGCAGACGTACAAACAGATGTAATGTTGCACATCATTTAACTGGTAATAAAATCAGTTCCCCATTTCTGTATTAGGTGTTGTGTTTCCTTTTAAGAGAATAACATTTTTTTTTTGAGAACATACTGTTTTTCCCAAGGCATTCTGAAATTCTGTGTTAATGACAGGGACCGTGTATCAGACAGTTCTCCAGTGTCTTCTTAAGCCACCCTCCTGTACCTCACTAGCCAGTTTTCTTGTGTTTTGTAATGCTGGATTTAACCTTTTGAAGAGTAGGGTTTTATTATTTTTTTGGGAATTTTTTTTGTATGAATTCTTTTTGTATGTACACCACTCAATTATAGCTGCTGCCCAATAGCGATAGTTCTCTCAGTATAACATGTGAATCCAAGAAAAAGGGCACAACACTTTAAATACAAAACTGTTCCAATGTCCAGCTAGCTGGACGGTGGAACAGTTCAATTTTTGTTTCATCTGACCATGGAACACTCCTCCAAAAGGCTAGGCCTTCATCCTGGTGATCGCCTGCAAACTTCATTCTGGCTGTTTTATTTTATTTTTTATTTTATGAACTTTTTGGGCCATAATGATCAGCGCTCTGTATGTAGGAAAAATGGTGAGGCTTTTAATCCGAAGAACACCATCCCAACTGTGAAGCATGGGGGTAGCAGCATCATGTTGTGGGGGTGTTTTGCTGGAAAAGGGACTGGTGCACTTCAGAAAATAGACAGCATCATGAGGAAGGATGATTATCAAGAAATACTGAAGCAACACTTCAAAACATCAGCTAGAAAGTTAAAACTTGGTCCTAACTGGGACTTCCAGCAGGACAATGAACCTAAGCATACGTCCAAAGTTGTGGCTTAAAGACAACAAAGTGAAAGTATTGGAGTGGGCAGTACAAAACCCTGAATCCCATAGCAAAATGTGTGGAATGAACTGAAAAAGCATGTCCGAGCAAGGAGGCCCACAAACCTGACTGAGTTACACCAGTTCCGTCAGGAGGAATGGGCAAAAATCCTGGCCAAGTATTGTGAGAAGCTTGTGGAAGGCTACCCCAAGCGTTTGATTCAAGTTAAGCATTTAAAAGACAATGCCACCAAATACTAAGTGTATGTAAACTTTTGACCCACTGAAAATCTGATATAGTACATAAAAGCTGAAATAAATCTGTCTTTTAGCCATTATTTTGAAATTACCTCTTATGGAAATAAAGTAGATACCCTAATTGACTTAACACAGGAAATGTATGGTAACATGAAATGTGTGGAGTTGTGAAAAATTGAATTTTGAGTTTGAATGTATTTAGTCTAGATCTAAGTGTATGTAAACTTTTGGCCTCAACTGTAGCTGGGCTAACCAGCTAGTGTAAGCCAATTGCTTTTGATTCTATACTCAACTGCCGGGAAGTTCGCCATTGCAATACGAAAAAATCGTGCTTAATAAGCTACTGTTTGGCCAGCCGTCAGATTCTGGCTGAGAATGTGAATTGAGCTGCTGATTGTACGGCTCTGATATTGCCACGGACGAGTAGCGGATATGGACAGCCTGCATACGCGGTTCTATAGTATATTTTGGCGTCTGTGGACGCGGACGTGTTCCACGCATACGCACTTGAAAAATTGCTTACTGAATGAGGAAGCGGCAGTTCATAAAAATGAAGCGCCAACAGCAGTTAAATTTAATCTCTTTCTTTGGAGAGGGGATGAAAAGAAAGAAAGGAAATGCGAGTAGTGGTTGTGAAACCGCATGTTTTTTCTATTAACCTATGTAACTTGAAAACGAGTCCACCTTAAACCGCAGCAAGAATCCGTCAACAATCTTTGAAAAGCAGAGTCTCTCTCACTGCTAGTTTACTTTAACGTTAGGGCGTTTTTATCAGGGTCCGAATCAGTTGATGAGTTTGTAAACTTGGAGCGTTTTCCCCTTGGTTCGGTTTCTTTTCACACAGAGAAAAATCCTGTATTGTATATGTTTGCTGTGATTGAAGTTGCAAATGGTACATTATCTATCGATAGTGCCACAATAATGTACCATAGATCTATCAGTCCTATTCTTCAAAAATAAAGTAAGACAGTTTTTCTTATGCATATTTAATACTATTCTGACAGAATTTAGCATGATGACCAACTTTATTATTTCCCGCATTTTGTATTAGTTACTGTAGTCCCTAAATGTATGTAGAAATGCAGGAAATCGGATTCAAACTCGGATTCAAAACCCTAACCCTAACCACCACCCCCCCCCCCCCCCCCCCCCCCCCCCCCCCTCCTCTGCATGGAGGTGAGACAGTTCCTCTCCATTCACCAATAATTACTTTTCCTTGAAAAGTAGTTCCTGGGACTAAAAGTTCCGGGTTCTTTTGGTGGAAACGCGGCTTAAGATTAGTTCAAAAGGAACGAATCGTTCACGAACGACACACCACTGTGACTCAGCACTGTCAGAATACGGAACCCGAAACAGCCACAAATCACTCATCAACCTTAATCACTTAACAGTTACATTCGAGGGAAGTTTCGTTCGATATTGGTGAATTCAAATACCTCTGTATGAGTTTGTTAGTGGATCATTCAGTCAGCGTGAAAGAGAAACCACAACTCAATTTACAATCAATAACACATTTTAATAGAGAGTGATTAAACAGTGATTATGCACGATAAAATGCTAACCTAATACAACACACAAATAAATAATAATATATAAATAACAGAGGGGTCACAGAATGCAAGACTGTTTCAGCACACCCCAGTAAATACATGTATACACAAACCCATATTCGCACAAACATCCACATTACAGGTTACTGTACTCAGAAACTTATAGTCAAACATGGCAGCCTCCTTCATGTGCCACTGGGCCTCCCTCGTCTTTCGACCCGTCCACGGAGATGAGCCCCTCACTTTCAGAGAAGGACTCGGCCTCGGAGTCGTCCTCCGAGCGCGTCTCGTCCGGGTTCGACTCTTAGTGCCTCTCCTGCAGGGACGCCCAGATCGCCGCCTCCAGCTGGCTGTTCTCGCTGGCGAAAGTGAAAGAGAGAGGGAAGTAAAGAAGGAGAATGAAAAAGAAAAATTGAATAAGTGGGAGAGGTGAATGCAAGAAGTTTTTTCCTTGGGGGGGGGGGGGGGGGGGGGGGGGGTGGTGAGTGGCAACAGTGCATTGGATGCTCATGGACATTATCAGCCAAAATTTACTGAAAGGTGGGGGGGGGGCATGGATCATGGATAGCCATAGATCCATGCCCTCTAGTCTTAGTTCTCTAGCTTCTGGTTCTGCCAATTTGTTGTTTTGTATATTTACTCTTTGATTCAATGTAAGAACCCTGTGATTTTTGCTAGAAAATCAGGTTCTGCAAATCTGTTTCCTCGTGTTTTTATCTTTGTACCTGGGCCCTACTTCTTGTTTCTTGTGACACAACAGTAGTTCTGGAAATGGGGACTATATTGTCTTATTCTATATTGTGCTGATAAATTGCATTTTCAGAGCGTTTTGTTTTTTGGGGTAAGGAGCTGGTCTTGTAATCTAAAGGTCACAGGTTCGATTCCCAGATAGGACTCTGCTGTTGTACCCTTGAGCAAGGTACTCAACCTGCATTGCTTCAGTATATATCCAGCTGTATAAATGGATGCATCCTATGTAAAAAGTTGTGTAAAAAGTCACTCTGGATAAGAGCCTCTCCTAAATGCCAGTAATCTAATGTAATTCATGAAGACTGATTGCCCATGTTCACCCCCCCCCCCACCTGAGGACTTCCTCAATGAAAGAGACAAGCTGCTAGGAATGTTCCATAATTCTATGGCAAATCTCTCCTGCTTCTCACCTGTGTGCAGTGTACCATCTGTAGATCACTCCCAGTATCAAGATGAAAAACCCAAAAAGTGGCATAATAAGCCACCAGTAGTGACGTCTCGTGTTGTAGTCTTGTTTTTGTTCAGCCCGGTCCCATATTTTCCCATCTGCAAAGGAAAAAAGCTGCAATATTATAGTTTGACAGCCATAGGGGTCACCATTTTGTTCCCACAGCACTAATAATTTTATCTGGTTCTGCAAGTCAGCATTAATGGAAACGGGCTACAGTGAGCAGTTTTACCCCATTTGACCAGTTGTTTAAGACTTCCGAACGGGACTTCACAGCTATACGATGCCTCAGTGCTGTTAGAGATGTCCAAACTCTTTCTCAGCTGGCAGGTCCCATCCCCGTTTGGTCTGATCCCAGAGGACAAAAGACCGTCTTCTTCAGTGATGATGTCATCATCCTGATAAACCTCCACCGTCGTGTTACTGCAGGGAAATCCTGAAACTAGGAAGGTCAGAATAACCTTCCCAGGGTTCAGGGATCTCTTAGCGAATACTGCAGCCGTGGGCTCAGCTGAAATGGGGGAAAAAGGAAAAGGCAACTTTTTTTGTGCACAAGGAAAGGCCTCTTGCGTATTTTCAAGTAATGAGGCATACCAGTGTACTTTAGATGTGAAAATGTGTACGGGCTGACAGGTCTGTATTCGAATGGTCAGGCAACTTGCATTGAAATGGAAACAGGGAAAAGGCACATTTTCTTTTACTTTGGTTCTGAAAATGTTGTTTTCCTGAGTAAATCCCCATTGACATATAAGGTCACATTTTAAGTAAGGTACCTTTCTTCAAAAAAAGAAGCAAGAACACATTATCATTTGGAAGCTTTAATGTAAAAGACATTCTAACTAATTTTCAGATATACTCTAGGATGTTATGGCTAACAGATTTTTTTCCAAGCAATTTTTTTGCACCTTTTTTACATTACAAGATGTGTGGACCCCTTAGGGTAATGTAACATACTGCTATATACTGGAATTATGTGACTTTTTATTTTTAGGAATGCACGCACGCACATATATTTCAATTAAAGGAGAAATAATTCTTATATTTCCCCATATATTTGTTAATATATTCCATTTTTCCAGTATACTGCAGCGTGTTCCATTTCTGTATGGGACCATGGTACTAACCTGTCTCCTGGCTCTCCTCTGCTTCAAAGGACAAACTTCTCACCAGGTGATGCACACAGATGAAATCTATGTAGTTCTTAGTTTCCATGGTGATGTCCTGGTCCCTGTTCCACTTCCTTGTAATGGGGACAGCAGATCCTGCTGAAGCCTCCCACTGAAGCCTGCTGAGGTTGAAGGACAGGAAGTCTTCTCCGTTCCATCCGTACTGAGCAAAGGTCCTCGTAAGACTTATACCAGAGTCAGAGTTTCTCTCGATCTCACAGCCAAATCTCCCCTGCAGGACAGCAGCACCTGAAATATACAGATGCAGTGATTATACCTGCATGCACTGCATGGTCTTTACTTGGAACTTTAAACAGAGCTACAGCAGAGGAAAAAATTTTTTTTTTTTTAAATCTCAAATATAAAGGCCCTCACTTACCAGACATGTTAAGTCCTGTGTCATTTTTTAAGATGTCAATTCTGCCTCTGTTCCAGTGCTCCATATTATGGCATTTGACAGAATTCCACAGAGAATGGCCTCGACCTTCACACATCCAATTTCTACGGTGCACACTGTCCATGCCATTGTTACTGTAGGAGTCGACTGCTTCGCCATCAAGCCAAAGGACACAAGTGAACTCATCAGAATTCACTGCAGTGTAGGTACCCAGAAGGGAGTGAGGAACTGAAAGACAGAGCCAGGGAAAGAGAGATGTCACCAAATAGGATACCAAACAGGACAACACTCATCCCAAATCATCCCTGAGCTAGGAGACAACATTTTGACCCCATCTGGCAGCTGGCAAAAAGACACGCACACACATGGCTCTAGCCAAAGATATATTCAAAATTAAATTGTGATACTAATAAGCGTTCAGGAATTACACCTCACTTCCTGTTTGTTTGTCTTCAGCAAAATGGTGGCATGTGAACTCATGGCAAAATTCTTTTTTTTTTTTTTGCTGAGAAGAAAACAAGCCATGTTTTATCTGTGCAAGCAGATTTGGCCATTTGACAAGCGCACACACGTGGCGCTACTGGGAAGCAGTTATAAAACATTAACTTCACAAAAACAACTTCACACATCCCCACAAAGCTGCAAATTTTTCGCATTTTTTTCCTGCCAATTACACCATCAGAAAAAGCTCCAGGTCCACAAACAATAAGTCTTGGACATTTAGTGACATCAGCTAATAAAAACATTGGATATGCACGCAAATTGGACATATGTATTTTTTAACAAATTTATAGTAGAGAAAGGTAGACAAGTTGCCAGAGTTGGACGGCTTATTAAAAAAAACAATCGCTAAACCCACAACTCAACCATGTCAAAAAGTCTGTCTGACCATGGGTATATCAACAACCTTCCTTGCTCAACTGCTGTCATTCAGGCCATGTTTTAAAACTAAGATAGTCAATACAATACCCCACACCCAACCTTGCGGAGCTAAACAAAAAGGCCACTGCACGCATTGCAACCTCAGTAGAACAGGACATCACACAACCACTCAATCACCACCCTACCCTACTGCCCTCCGGGCACAGATACAGAGCACTGAGGTGCAGAAGGGCTCGCTTTGGGAAACAGCCATAGCCACCTTGAACAACAGGCCTGAATGTGTACTGCTGTCTGTCATTGTATGCTGTTACTGTGTGCTGTTGTATGTACTGTCGTCTGATGGGTACAGTGCTGTGGAAAGGAATTTCCCCTTGGGGACAAAAAAAAAAAAAGTCTAAAATCTAATACACACCTGTGCACACAAGTCATTAGAACTTGCTAAATCTAGGCTTGCCATTAAAAGTACTCCTAGCTCACACAAATTAAACAAGCAGTGTTCCAAAGCAATGCTGCTAACCAGTGTATCCTAAATTATTTCAAGTAACCAGGCCCTGTTTTTTTTTTATCATCTCATGAAGCTGGCAGCCAGTAACACACACCTACCGTAAGGTCTTTTTCATGTTCCCCTATGAGCTTAATCCATATTTCCTCACTAGACAAGCTGATCAATTTCTGGTATTTCCTGCACCTTAAATGGATCCTACCCCATTTCTGTGAAATTTTACTGTAGCAATTTTTAATAATCCCACTTCAAACTTTCCATGCAATCCAATAGACGCCTATTGAAAAATATGAAAGTTTGAATAAGAATTTCTCTCCGAATGTAAAGGTTCACAAAATTCTGACACTTGTTCCAGGCAGAAGGGGTCCTGGTCTACAACCTACCCCATTTCTGCGAAATTTTACTGTAGCAATTTTTAATAATCCCACCTAAACTAGCTAAATATAGCAAGTAATATTAAGCCCAAATGCACATTACTTTGTCTTACAGAGACAAACAGAACTAGCACGTCTACAGAAACATAAGTTACAATTAAAATCGCTCTTGTCGAAGTATCCTTTTACTTTGTTCTTAATTGTTTGTTCCAGTCGGTCATGTTGTGCCGCAATCAGTCCCCGGCCAGAATTCGACTCCACCTCGCGATAACAAGAAAACAGCTGATACAAGCTAACCATTTCAAAAGGCCAACTCAAAAAGCTAGATAAAAAGACAATACGTACCTGCCTGAGAGTCCCAAAAGAGGCGAAAAACCAAGAAAATACATAAAACAAACATTTAACAAAAACTTAAAACTTTGCGTCCACGACGAAGTGATTTGTAGCTGATGTCCACTGTCTTCGGAGCACAGGACACCCAATATTCCTGAATAATGTAGAAAGTCTTCAGTCTAAAACTCACACGATGGACATTCACCCTACTCTTACTGGAGTTATCGTAGAAAGAGGAACTTTATGCACACATGCACAGTTATATATGCACAGCTCACATGATGGACATTCACCCTACTCTTACTGGAGTTATCGTAGAAAGAGGAACTTTATGCACACATGCACAGCTCACATGACAATCTGACCACATCTCATTTGTTGTTACCATGGTCCACCCTACCGAACCTGCATTTCCTCATTAAGTTTTGCCTATGTAAAAATACAGTAATAAAGATTTACAAATTACAATTGAAAGCACACATGAGGCGCGTTTCCACCGCAGGAACTTTACCCCGGAACTAGGAACCTTTTGAGGAACTACGTGCGTTTCCACCGCAGGAACTAGGGTCTAAATTTAGTTCCGGGGGCTTTATTTTACCTCCAAAAGGTTCCTGCTCGGGGGGTAGTACTTTCCGAAAGTACAGGAACCTTTTGGGTGGAGCTTGCAGCGCTGAACATTTCTGATTGGTCGAGTACACGCAGCATTTTTTTGTATTTATTTTCAACCGCCATGTTTGAAAATATGCAGCCGCAAACCAATTTATTTTCATAATAACTTCAAATCAAACTTGTATGTTATGCGGCGCAGTAGCCTAGTTTTAGTTATAATTCCAAGACGTTGGCAGGCTATAACGTGTGCTCTTCTGTTCTTTTCTTGCTTTAGTATTCGTTTTATAAAATGCTAAGCATTCGTGCTGGGACAGCATATTACGTACCAAAACATTCAAACGGATTAATTCGGTTGCTGAATATTTTCTTCCGGATTTTCTTTGTTAGTCCGTTGTAATGGACTCAAAACGTTTGATACAGTTATGTGAGGTATGCGGTAGTTCTGCGTAATTCACATTGTTGATACAGTAAAAGCAAACTGGAAATCACCTTCCGCACTTTTTGTCAGAGAAAAATAACAGGTTAATTCTAGTAATCGTCGCTTTAGCTTTTTCCGACTGCCGTAATTTTACTCTGCCATTCTTCGTAGGAACCTTTAGTTCCTGGAAAAGTAGTTCCTGGGACTAAAAGTTCCGGGTAATTTGATGGAAACGCGGCTTTATTTCGTACACGTCAACAGTAAGACAGCGAATTCATGGGGTCTCTGGGGATGAACTTGTAACTATCTGAACTATCTTCGACTGGCGCCGATTGTTTTCCCCTCCAGTTGGAGTATGACGCGTTGCGCTTAAGGAAGATTGAGGAAGTTGGGGATATGTTTTTTTAATTTATTAGGAGGAAGTGCAACTTCGTTTCAACCTCACCTCTCTCTCTCCCTCCCTCCCCCTCTCCCTCCCCCTCCCCCTCCCCCTCCCTCCCTTCCTTCCTTCCTTCCTCCCTCCTCCTCCTCCTCCTCCTCCTCCCCTCCCTGCTAACAGGGTTTTGTTTGGTAGTGTTTTTGATTCTACTGGGATGGCAGGTATGCCATCCTGCCAAGTTACACCTTGGCGGGGGCATGCCCCATTCCTATACAGCACCGAGAGTTTGGCACTTTTCAGGGTTCCCCACAGAAATAACCACAACAGCCACAGACACTCAGCCCTTAAAAACATTAAATTCTGTAAGTTCTCACCCCATTTCAACAAACAGAATTCATAAACACACTTCACATGTCCACACAATAAAGCCCCTAAACTAAGGGGATTTCGCGTTTTCTCCTTCTTCTTCTTCTTCTTCTTTCATTCTTATTTTTCCTGCCGCCTATCCCACGAACAAAATATCTCCCCATTGGACATTTTACCGACACCAGCCAAATCTTCAGCTACACGACCCAATCAAATACTCGCATACACATGCAAAATACCCATACCTTTTTACTCTGAAACATTTTCAGTTTAAACAGCTAGTCTGCCTGTGGCCTAGTGGGCAAGGTTACAGTCTTGGGAACATGGGGTCTCAGCTTCAAGCCCAGCTAGGAACACGTTTCTTTTACCCTCACTAATAATTGTCTACTACTTCTCACTTACTGCTTTTGCACCATATCTACCCGCCGTTCACCGAACGTATACACTGCATTATGACGTACCGTCTGCACGTTCACTTATTAACCGGCTACAATATTGCAAAGCCATAAGGATTCAGCGGGAGCTCTTCTGTGCTTACTGGCCTGTGTTCTTTTTTAAAACCACGGACAGCTTTGCCAATGATACTTCACGCATTGCATAGCAATGTCATGGTGCTGCACTAACAAAGTCACAGACTGGTAAACCTCGGGTTTAAGGATTGTATCCCGCCTCGCCCTCAGGCAGATAATTTCCTCTTTTACACTAACGTTTTCTTACGCTTATATTTGCTTTATCAAATGTATTCCTTTTATTAAACAGTTACACCAGTTCACCACTGTGCCATTTCTACTAACTATATTTCTTCACTTGGCTTTTTTACTCGGACTAAAACGAGAGAGAGAAAGAAAGCCGTTGAGTTTTGAGGCTTCCATCTCACAGTTTTGCTGCAGGTAATCGCAGGGCATTTGGCCGCCCAGATATGTCTGTCCGTGTGTGACGCGGGTGTCCGTTCGTTTCTTTTCCGCGAATATTGAACTTGCTGCAGCGGGTACGCTTCACCGCTCTATGTTCTGAGGTTGTTTTAGGTCCCGCGTTTTTAACAGGGGTTTGTCTGGGGCTCCTTGAAGGTCCCTGGCCAGACTCGATATGCAATGACTTATACATAGATTTGGAAAAAAATGTTTGAAATATTAAACCTTTTTAAAAATGTAACCCTTTATAAATTATGGGGGGTCCCCTGGATGCGTTTGACCCTGAGTGGGGGTTCCTTGGATCAAAAAAGGTTGAAAACCCCTGTTATAGGTCACTGTAATCACTAACTGACCTGGAACCTAAGAACATGAGCAAACTCATGTTATATACACTCACTCTTTCGAACACTCAAGGTACATACAAGTTATATATCAGCCTCCTAACTACTGTTCTCAAAGTTTGTGGTCTACTAAGCATACTGCACACTGTTTAGTGTGAACTATATTTTTTTTCGATGGGCAGTATGCAAAAAATATGCTCCATACTATTTTCCAGCCTACTGTATACTAAACAACTATACTCGTCAAATGACCTCGATTACAGGCACCGTAACCTCTGACCTTTGTCTCCTCTCCTCGGCAGTTCGACCTCACGATGACCTCGCTGCCGTATCCCCGTTTCTTCCTCACCCTCGCCCTCGTCCTCCCCCCCGCCCCCGCCCTCCCCCTCGTCCTCCCCCTCGCCCTCGCCCTCGTCCTCCCCCTCGCCCCCGCCCTCCCCCTCTCCCCGTCCTGCACGTCCTCCGTTGGGGAGCAGGGGTCTGAGCTGGGGGTGCAGATGCTGCAGCAGGTGGCGCTGTTGCGTCCGAAGCAGAACCTGCTGGTGTCCCCCCACGGCGTGGCCAGCGTTCTGGGGCTGCTGCTGCTGGGTGCCGGCGGCGACACCGGACAGCAGATCCTCACCGCGCTCCGCTACGAAGCCGCCAGCGGTAACCGCCATCTTTTTCAGCTTTAATTCACGGCTCATACTCATCTGTTCTCTTTACTTTTATTGAATGAATGAATGAATGAATGAATGCACGGATGTAAATATAATTAATGTCAGCGGTAACCGCCATCTTTTTCAGCTTTAATTCACAGCTCATACTCATCTGTTCTCTTTACTTTTATTGAATGAATGAATGAATGAATGAATGCATGGATGTAAATATAATTAATATCAGCAGTAACCGCCATCTTTTTCAGCTTTAATTCACGGCTCATACTCATCTGTTCTCTTTATTTTTATTGAATGAATGAATGAATGAATGAATGCATGGATGTAAATATAATTAATATCAGCAGTAACCGCCATCTTTTTCAGCTTTAATTCACGGCTCATACTCATCTGTTCTATTTACTTTTATTGAATGAATGAATGAATGAATGAATGAATGCATGAATGCACGGATGTAAATATAATTAATATCAGCAGTAACCGCCATCTTTTTCAGCTTTAATTCACAGCTCATACTCATCTGTTCTCTTTATTTTTATTGAATGAATGAATGAATGAATGCACGGATGTAAATATAATTAATATCAGCGGTAACCGCCATCTTTTTCAGCTTTAATTCATGGCTCATACTCATCTGTTCTCTTTATTTTTATTGAATAAATGAATGAATGAATGGATGTAAATATAATTAATATCCATTCCTCAGCATGTGTGTTTAGGCAGAAGTTATTTATGTGCACAATCTACGTCCCTCACTTAGCATTCAAGGGTATTTTCCGACAGGGTGACATGGCTGCTGGCATGAGTGTAAGAGCTCCCCCCCTCCCCCCCGCATTCCCTATGAAACTCAGGTGTGGATTGGCTTCACTTTCTGATCTGTGATTGGTTAACCCGTTTTCTCCCGCACTCCAATAGGCCTGGACGGAACGCTGGGGGATCTGCACAGGAGCCTGGACAAGTCCGGGCAGGGCGCGACCGTGACCGTCTCCAACGGCCTCTTCGCCCAGAAGGTTTTGGAGATGAAGGTCCCCTTCCTGTCCGCCGTCAGGAGAGCCTTCCGGTGCGAGAGCAGGAACCTGAATTTCGCCAACAGGGTCAGCGCCGCCAGAACCATCAACGTCTGGATCAGGGACCGCACCAACGGTCGGACCGGCGGCTTCCCCTTGGACCCGGGTTCACGGCAGAGACACGGGACCCAAATCAATTCACACTTTTTTGGCATTAGCATTAGCCGAAAACCGTTTAGGTGTCCAGCAACTTCGGCTTGCGCATAAATGCCAGTGTTATATTTCTTCACAAATGCAGCTTGGTGATTTAACCCTTACAGAAGTGAAACATACTGTGTTCATATTGGAATGTAGTGAACTTCTTTAAATGATGCATTTCACAGCAGTATATTTCCATATACTACAATATCTGAAAGTGACTATAATTTGCATATTGGCCAGATCAGAGATCTGCAGCCCCGGTCTTGGAGAGCCACAAGCTCTGCTGGTTTTTGTGTTCACCCAAAAATCAGCACCCAGTTCTGTAACCGGGTGAAGTGTGTTAAATGTGTAATCAACTGCTCTAATTGATTCAGTAGGTTCAGAGTAACCTCGAAAAACCAGCAGAGCCTGGGCACATATTTTATAAGCTGTGTCGCATAAGTTTCGCGATTCGATATTTCAATACATTCTCAGAATATTCCGTTTCCATAAGGGGAAATTGGCAATGATTGCTGAAAGTGAAAAACTGCGTTTGCTGAAACAACTACTGACATTTCCATTTAATTGTGAGCCGATATAAAGGACACATGACCCTTGATTCACTGGATTACTTGCACACTGAGATACCATAAGGGAGACTAATTGTTTTAAATGTTTTAATTGAAGCTGTACTGTTATTTTAAAGGAGGGCAGAGATATTTTTTATGCCAGCCTGGGATAAATAATTATTTGAAATACACTTAAAATTCTTCAGATTTAGAAGAAACATTACCTGCCTGTGTCCGTGCTTCAGGAAAGATCTCCACCCTGGTCAGGCCAGACATGCTGGATGGGGCCCTCACCCGTCTGGTGGCGGTGAACGCCATCTACTTCAAGGGCCTGTGGAAGTCCCGCTTCCGGCGCGAGGACACCAAGATGGGCAACTTCACAGCGGGTGACGGCAGTGAGCACGAGGTCCCAATGATGTCACAAGTGTCCGTCCTCAACAGTGGTGAGTCCCAGGTCGGTATACAATGCCTCTGTGATGTCACAGTTGTCTCTCTTCAACACTGGTGAGTTGCAGGTCAATAAACAGTGCCTCTGTGATGTCACAGTTGTCTCTCTTCAACACCGGTGAGTTGCAGGTCAATAAACAGTGCCTCTGTGATGTCACAGTTGTCTCACTTCAATGCTGGTGATTTCCAGGTCGGTGAACAATGCCTCTGTGATGTCACAGGCATCTGTGTAGCACCCAGGCAAGCTGGGGGAATGAATGCAAGCAACTGCGGTGGCGACTTCAACACTTACTTTCAGTTTCAGTGAAAAAGAGGGGTCCTTGCTCACACTGGTCTGCCTTAGAATGATCAGTCTGCCCTTCATGGATGGCAGTAGACTATACAGCACTGGAACCCCTCTCGTTACCAACCCAGAGCGCCGCGTAGTGAAAAACCAGAGAGGACAGAAGGAAGGAGCGCAGACGCCAGGCGTCTGAGGAGTCTAAATAATCTGCGACGAGGCCTCACCCAGCCTCCGCCTCCCCGCACAGGGACCGCCAGCACTCCCGCCGGCCTGCGGTACTCCGTCGTCGAGCTGCCCTACCACGGCGACGCGCTCAGCATGCTGATCGCCGTGCCGCCCGTGGGCACGCCCCTCTCCGCCCTCCTCCCCCATGTGGGCGTGGCCGCCGTGCGGAGGTGGGCGGAGCTCCTGAGCCCCGGTCTCATTACCCTGTCGCTGCCCAGGTGAGGCCGGTCGTAAGGACCGCGTGCGTTCTAACCTGTGACCCCCAGAGACCGTGCCGTTACATCACTCATTTTCTTGCAATTGTGTCTTTCTCCAGGTGTGTCAGATTTTTTAAACCATGGTTACATAGTAATAATAATAATAATAATAATGATAATAATTAATATATTTTTTAAAGCATTCCATTCGCTCTTCCCTCTTCCCACTAATCATATGATTTTGTTGTATTTTTATTCAGTAATTTGAAGGTTGTATTTCCTTTTATTTTAAGTAAGTGTAAGCCCTGGACAAGAGTGTAAACCTTCCGATGTTCAAACCCTTGGATCACAGAGCTGTATTTCAGCTGGAACAGCTGTTCCTTTTCACATAGATTACAGAGCAGCTGATCCAGCTCATATGCAGCTCTGTTAGCTAAATGTTTAGCCCCTCTTTGTGTTCCAGCTAGCTCTCCTTCACTGAAGTCTGTTTTCTGTCCCTCTGTCCCTCTCTGTGTCTGTCTGTCTGCCTGCCCTGTAGGTTTTCAGTGGAGGCCGAGCTCGATATGAAAATTCCTCTCTTAGCTTTGAATGTCACTGACATTTTTGACCAACATAAAGCTGACTTTAGACACATATGTGAGTAAGGTGATACTGAGTCACATTTTTACGCCTGTACTGTAAGTCTGCCTGCTTCTCTGTCTGTGTATTAGTAAGTGATTTTAGTGGTGGGGGGAGACAGTGTCAAAAAGGTTCAAAAGATTCTGTTTATTTTAAAGTTTACTTGACATTTAGATTGAACTGCTGACAAAGTATTCAAGTTTACAATGAGGGAAAAAAACAACCACTGCTACTAATTCTGTGCAATTCCATTTTAATGAAAATGGCTCTCCAGCACCCCCTCAAGGCAGAAAATAAAATGACAGTTAATGCTATCAGCAAACACACTTGATATATTTCAAAGGCTGTGTTACTATGACATGTAACTGTTAACTACCCCCCCACACCCCCCACCCCCTTCCTTAGGCTCAGAGCCAGTGTATGTCTCCAAGGCTGTCCAGAGAGCCAAAATGGAGGTCAATGAAGACGGAACCAAAGCATCAGTCGCCACAGGTGAGGGGGTTTCCCTATGACAGTGGCCTGCGACTGCAGTCCCCAGAGAGCCGCGGAGCGTGCTGCCGTTTGCTGGTACTCAGAACTCAGTGTCAAATGTCACTGAGGTGGTCACTGGAAAACAAACAGGGAGGCCCGTTCCATCGGGGGTGTGTTTTAATTCAGTGCATTTTGCTTCCCCCACCCTCCCCCCCTCTCCCCCTCTCGTTTCAAGCTTCGGTCCTGTTAACCAGATCTTCCCCACCACCAGTGGCCATAGACAGACCATTCCTCTTCCTCATTCGACACAACCCCACAGGTATGTCACCCATTTTTGGTTTTTTAAAAAAGGGAAAGAACCTCAAATCTAAAGGTTGTGTTGCGGCTAAAGTGCTGTTACCGTTGATGTAAATTTAATGCGCTTTAATAAGCTGTGTGTGTCTTCACCACTAACCTGGTGAGAAAACGCTACACCCAGCGTCGCCTAGCTTCTGAAAATTCCACGTGACATCACAGAAAAAGCACAGCCAATCCAGTCTCCTCTCAGTCAAACAAAATGCAAAAACAAAAATAGGCCACCCGGCGTGTGTGTAGAATTTGTTCTTTTTTTGTGTCAGATTGTGTTCTGGGTTCTGGTTCGCGCCAAATCGGTAAATCCTAACGGCAGTGGCGGTGACTGAATGTGTTCTGCGGAACATTGAAACTCTCTCTCGTCTCTTAGGGACTCTGCTTTTCATGGGACTGATCAGCGATCCCTTGGCGCCATGCCAACCGACTCCCGAACCGGAACCGCCTGTGTTTCCACCTCAAACACCAAAAATAAAAATAAAAATAAAATAAAAAAATGTATACTGGTTTTTCAGGCAGACGTACAAACAGATGTAATGTTGCACATCATTTAACTGGTAATAAAATCAGTTCCCCATTTCTGTATTAGGTGTTGTGTTTCCTTTTAAGAGAATAACTTTTTTTAAAAATATTTTTTGGGCTTTTTTCAGCTTTATTAGACAGAACAGCATAGAGAGACAGGAAGAGCTAGGAGGAGAGAGCGGGAGAGACGTGCGACAAAGGTCTGCGGTTGGATTCAAACCGCTGACGTCGCGGCTCGCAATGAGTGTGTGGAAAGCGCTCTACGGGCTACGCCACTGGAGGCCCCAGAGAGTGACATTTTTGAGAACATACTGTTTTTCCCAAGGCATTCTGAAATTCTGTGTTAATGACAGTAAATCTCTCTCTCTCTCTCTCTCTCAAATTCAAATTCTTTATTAGCATGACATATTTAAAAATACATATTGCCAAAGCGCAGTGACAACAGCAATCAACTACAGTAAGAATATATAATCAAAAAGAAAAAAGAAGACAAGCAGCAATAACAATAACAGCACAAATGATAGGAACATAATACTTATTATCTATTAAGTTAACTGAATTAAATTAATTGAAAAAAAAAAGTATTTTCTCATCAAGAGTACCATATACTTATAATACTATTCTTATATAAAAAAATATTTTTTTATATGAGAATATGGAAGTGTATGTTTCTCTCCCTCTCCCTCCCTCTCTCTCCCTCCCTCCCCCTCTCTCCCCCTCCCTCCCTCCCTCCCTCCCTCCCTCCCTCCCTCCCTCCCCCCCCCCCCCCTCCCTCCCTCCCTCTCCCCTCTCTCCCCCCCCCCTCCCTCCCTCCCCTCTCTCCCCCCCCCCCTCCCTCCCCCCTCTCCCCCCCCCCTCCCTCCCCCCCCCCTCCCTCCCTCCCCTCTCTCCCCCCCTCCCTCCCTCCCTCCCCTCTCTCTCTCTCTCTCTCTCTCTCTCAATTCAATTTCAATTTCAAAGTGCTTTATTGGCATGACAAATATAGGCACTTGTATTGCCAAAGCAGTGGTTATAACATACAACTATATATAATTAATCCGTTATATAAAAAATATATACAAAAATATCAGTAAGTGATGAGTGAATATTATGTGTCTGCTTGTACGCGTGTATGCTGTGTGTAAATGTGTGCATGAGGTGGTCACACATTGTCCCTCAGACTATGGCAAGAGAACACAAATTGTGCTGCTAGTATGCAGCAACCTTTTTCTTCTCCTAATAGGTAGGGTAATCTATCGTCATTGGGTATATCATTGAATTGGGGACATTTCTGGATTATCTTTTGGTAGAATTTTTGGCGAATTTGGTCAAATTTTGTGCATTCCATTAGGAAGTGTTTTTCAGTTTCAGTTTGGTTGCCATTGCATTGTTGGCACAATCTTTTTTCTTCTGGCAACCATGATTTTCTGTGCCTGCCAGTTTCTATGGCTAAGTGGTGCTCACTGAGTCTGTACCTCGTCAAGGTGGTTCTCAGTTTTTTGTCAGTAACTGTGGTCAGGTAGTTCGCTACAGCATACTGTCTTTTTAGGGCCAAATAACATTTCATTTTACTTTGCAATTTTGTTTTAGTTTCCCAGTAGGTTATATAATTCTGTTTCAGCTGTGTTGCAATTTGGTTTATTCTAATTATGTTTGTAGTTTTGTTCTGATCCTGAGCAGGTGAGGTGTTAGTGTGTGTTAGTGTATGTGGGGAACTAAGGCTCAGGACCAGTTGAGTGAGGGGATCGTTTGCTTTACTCAACTCTTGGTATTGCAGGGCTTTGTATTGATGTGAGTGGGGGTCACTTTGTTTTAGGTGCTTCCAAAATTTGATTGACCTTTTTTGTATTTTGATAAGTAATGGGTATTGGCCTAATTCTGCCCTTCATGCATTGTTTGTTGTGTTTCTATGTAATTTCAGGATATGTTTACAGAATTCTGCATGCAGGGTTTCAATTGGATGTTTGTCCCATTTGCCAAATTCTTGACTGAGTGGACCCCACACTTCACTGCCATAAACAGCAATTGGTTCGATTACAGCTCCAAAGATTTTAAGCCAAATTCTAATTGGAATCTCTACACAAATTTGTCGTTTTATGGCGTAGAAGGCCCTGCGTGCTTTCTCCCTTAGTTCATTCACTGCAATGTTGAAGTTTCCTGTAGAACTGATTTTTAGCCCTAAATAATTATAATTTGAGGAATGTTCAATGTAGTGTGTTCCTAACATGAATTTGGTTTGTTCTCTGAGATCTGGATCTTTTTTGGAATGTCATAATTTTAGTTTTGTTAAGGTTTACTGCCAGGGCCCAGGTCTGGCAGTATTGTTCTAGCAGGTCTAGACTTTTCTGTAACCCCTGTTCACTGGGGGAAAGGAGAACCAGGTCATCTGCGTAGAACAGGCACTTGATCTCTGAGTTGTGTAGAGTGAGACCAGGCACTGCAGCTTTTTCTAATATGTTTGCCAATTCATTAATATAAATATTGAAAAGAGTTGGGCTAAGGCTGCAGCCCTGTCTCACTCCACGTTCCTGAGAGAAGAAATTTGTTCTTTTGTTGCCAATTTTTATGCCGCATTTGTTCCCTGTATACATTGATTTTATTAGATCATAGGTTTTACCCCCTACACCACTTTCAACAATTTTGTAGAATAACCCTTGATGCCAAATAGAATCAAATGCTTTTCTAAAATCAATAAAGCAAGCAAATATTTGTTTTTTGTTTTGGGTTACATATTTCTCAATTAGGGTGTGTATGGTGTAAATGTGATCAGTTGTGCGGTGATTTGGTAAAAATCCAATCTGACTTCTTCTCAAGACATTGTGTTTAGTAAGGAAGGTTAAAAGTCTAGAATTTATGATACTGCAAAGAACCTTCCCCAGATTACTGTTCACACAGATGCCTCAGTAATTGTTTGGGTCAAATTTATCTCCATTTTTGAATATTGGTGTTATAATCTCTCTCTCTCTCTCTCTCCCGCTCTCTCTCCCCCACCCATCCACCCCTCGGTGCCCACACACAGTTGTTCTCCAAATGGGGACTTCTGTATTGTGCTGATAAATTGCATTTTCAGAGCGTTTTTTTTTTCTTGGTCAGTAAATAAATGGAAGAATGAACAACATTGAATTCTCATCAACCTTTTCTCATTTACTGGGCATACAATTAAGACTGGAATAAATGTATGCAATTATTCCAAGGTACCCCCTCAATGCAAGAGACAAGCTGCTAGGAATGCTCCATAATTCTACGGTGAATCTCTCCTGCTTCTCACCTGTGTGTCGTGTACCATCTGTAGATCACTTTCAGTATCAAGATGAAAAACCCAAAAAGTGGTACCATAAGCCACCAGTACTGACGTCCAGTGTCATAGTCTTGTTTTGGTTCAGCCCGGTCCCATATTTTCCCATCTGCAAAGGCAAAAAGCGGCAATATTATAGTTCGACAGCCACACTGACGGTTCATGCCACACTCTTTTATAGGGGTCACGATTTTGTTCCCACAGCACTAATAATTTCATCTGGTTCTGCAAGTCAGCATTAATGGAAACGGGTCACAGTGAGCAGTTTTACCCCATTTGACCAGTTGTTTAAGACTTCCGAACGGGACTTCACAGCTATACGATGCCTCAGTGCTGTTAGAGATGTCCAAACTCTTTCTCAGCTGGCAGGTCCCATCCCCGTTTGGTCTGATCCCAGAGGACAAAAGGCCGTCTTCTTCAGTGATGATCTCATCATCCCGATAAACCTCCACCGTCGTGTTACTGCAGAGAAATCCTGAAACTAGGCAGGTCAGAATAACCTTCCCAGGGTCCCAGGATCTCTTAGCGAATACTGCAGCCGTGGGCTGAGCTGAAATGAGAAAAAGGAAATGGAAGTTCTTTTGTGCACAAAGAAAGGCATCTTGCATGTTTTTGTGCAATGATGCGTACTGTGTTGCATACTTTACTTTAGATGTGAAAATGTGTACAGGCTGTCAGGAGAGCTGCAAGTGAATGTATGTTCAGGCAATTTGCATTCAAATGGGAAAAAGGAAAAGGCAAGTGTTTATGTGTGTGGGCATGTTTTTAAAGTGTTGATTTCCTGAGTGAAACCTCTAAACATAATGTCACATTTTAAATAAGGTACCATCCTTTCTTTAAAAAAAAGCCAGAAAAAAACATCATTTGGAAGTTTAAATGTAAAATACACTGGGGATGCATCTTTTTTAACACTAAAAAATGGAAATTGTTTACAAAATAAAATAATGACCATCCCTATAGGGTTCACAAACTTTCGAGCAGCACTATAGTGTTTGTGTGTAAATATATAGCAATGAAAGCAGCATTAATTTAATAGGTCCCCATATATTGTGACATTCTGACATCTTGATACATATATTACATTTTTCCAATATACTGAAGTGTGCTTCATTTCCTTTGGGATCTTGGTACTAACCTGTCTTCTGGCTCTCCTCTTTAAAAGACAAACTGGCCGACAGATGCATCACACAGATGTCCTCCATGTATTTCTTAGTTTCCATGGTGATGTCCTGTTCCTTGTTCCACTTCCTTGTAACGGGGACAGCAGATCCTGCTGAAGCCTCCCACTGAAGCCTGCTGAGGTTGAAGGACAGGAAGTCTTCTCCATTCCATCCGTACTGAGCAAAGGTCCTCGTACGTCTTACATCGGAGTCAGGGTTTAGCTCGACCTCACAGCCAAATCTCCCCTGCAGGATAGCAGCACCTGAAACACATGGATGCACACGATGCAGTGATTATACCTGCATACACCGCATGGTCTTTACTTGGAACTTTAAACAGAGGTACAGCATATTTTTAAAAATCTAATAAAAGTTTTAAAAAGCTCAAATATAAAGGCCCTCACTTACCAGACATGTTAAGTCCTGTGTATTTTTTTAAGATGTCAGTTCTGCCTCTGTCCCAGTGCTCCATATTACGGCGTTTGACAGACTTCCACAGAGAACGGCCTTGTCCTTCACGCATCCAATTTCTACGGGGCACACTGTCCGTGCCATTGCTACTGTAGGAGTCGACTGCTTCGCCATCAAGCCACAGGACACAAGTGAACTTATCAGTATTCACTGCAGTGTAGGTACCCAGAAGGGAGTGAGGAACTGAAAGACAGAGAGACAGGGAAAGAGATGTCACCAAATAGGATACCATGGTAAATGGTAAATGGACTGCATTTATATAGCGCTTTTATCCAAAGCGCTTTACAATTGATGCCTCTCATTCGCCAGAGCAGTTAGGGGTTAGGGGTTAGGTGTCTTGCTCAAGGACACTTCGACACGCCCAGGCCGGGGTTTGAACCGGCAACCCTCCGACTGCCAGACAATCGCTCTTACCTCGTCTTCAGCAAAATGGTGGCATGTGAACTTTTTGCTGAGAAGAAAACAAGCCATGTTTTATCTGTGCAAGCAGATTTGGCCATTTGACAAGCGCACACACGTGGCGCTACTGGGAAGCAGTTATTAAACATTAACTTCACAAAAACAACTTCACACATCCCCACAAAGTCGCAAATTTTTCGCATTTTTTTCCTGCCAATTACACCATCAGAAAAAGCTGCAGGTCCACAAACAATAAGTCTTGGACATCAGCTAATAAAAACATTGGATATGCACGCAAATTGGACATATGTATTTTTTAACAAATTTATAGTAGAGAAAGGTAGACAAGTTGCCAGAGTTGGACGGCTTATTTAAAAAAGCAATCGCTAAACCCACAACTCAACCATGTCAAACAGTCTGTCTGACCATGGGTATATCAACAAACCTCCTTGCTCAACTGCTGTCATTCAGGCCATGCGTTAAAACTAAGATAGTCAATATAATACCCCACACCCAACCTCGGGGAGCTAAACAAAAAGGCCACTGCACGCATTCCAACCTCAGTAGAACAGGACATCACACAACCCACTCAACCACCACCCCACCCCACCCCACCCACTGCCCTCCGGGCACAGGTACAGAGCACTGAGGTGCAGATGGGCTCGCTTTGGGAAACGCCTGATCCCTGCAGCCACAGCCACCTTGAACAACAGGCCTCGCTGAACAGGCCTGAGTGTGTACTGCTGTCTGTCATTGTATGTTACGCTATCTTTTTGACGATTAACTGATTTTACTAAATATGATCATATAAATGTTTTGACGTGAATAACAAGATGACACGGGAATTCCCAATGGTTGATTATGGATTATTATTATTATTATTATTATCATTACATATTCTTCATAAAGTTGGCACGCTTGTTAACCAAGCAAATAAATTAATGCAGTTTGAGATTGATTATTATGTAGGCTACGTTGCGATTTAAGCTTATGGTAATTTTTTTAAGCGTTTACTTTCTCACGTATTTACATGTGTTAAAAAATATTACCATATTAACAGACTGAAAAAGGTCTCTCACCAAGTATTCACTTACCCATAATCAACAGTCGTGAACAAACGTGAAATACACGATGTAATCCCACTGCAGACTGCGAGAGCTACTAGGAATATAGAGCTTTAAGCAAGCCTTTGCGCGACACAAACGGAACCAGTGGAGACACGCTACGCGCCGCGCCGTGCTGCTTCGCCGTGCTGCTTACGCGCCGCTTACGCTACGCGTGCGGTGGGTGCCTGGCGTAACGGTGAAGCCACACTATACGCGGCCCCGCCGCGCGGCGGCGCCGCCTCCATTCACTTTGAATGAGAGGTGGCGGCCAGACCCCGCAATGCATGTTGGGATTGCCGGCGGCGCGGCGAGAGGCGGCGAGGCCGCAGGGGAGATGGCAAAAATTCAACTTTGACCCCTTCGCCGCGTCGCGGTAACCAATCTGATTTGATCTAATGATCCGTAAAGTAAATTGTCCTTTTTTTCCCCTAACTTTAGTTCCACATTATATCGTTCCACAATGGAGGACCTAACTCGTAATTTCCGTATCGGGTTTCCCGACTTAATAAAATCTCCTACAGAGACATTTATAAGAGGAACGCAGCGTGGAGAAAAGTCTCTGAAATTGTCGGTGGCTCTGCAATGTAGTTATCGCCGTTAGCTACTATCACTGTCCAGTCTGAATAAAAATCATTTTGCAGTAACCTAGCTCTGAAAAATGTTAATAAGCTGCCTAGCTAGGCTGTCTAATGTCTAGCTATAGTTAGTAACAACAAACAAAACAAATCTTCCTAATGTATTAGTTGCTAGTTGTTCGTGTCTACCAGCCACCTAGCTAGCTAACCAGATATAACTAATTAGCCAGACAATGTTTTTGTTGTTGGTTGTTATTCACTAGCTAGACAACCTCTTAAGGCACAGCCCCTAGTGGTCGGCACGCCGGCGTGCCTAGATTACTAAACTCAAACATTCGGTGCTACTGCAACCAAAGTGTGAGTTAAAAACAGAAACGCGTTGTTTTAGTTTCATTAGTAGACGATACACGACAACTATGCCGAAAACGGAGTTTCGCAGCCCCACCATTGTCGCTCTGGTCGTTCATTTAACACGCACCCCCTCCCTGCAGTCTCATCTAAAAAACACCCCCCACCCTTGACATAATGGACAATATTGTCTATCTTGGCATTCATAAAAATATTCTTTCACTACTAAAAAATCGTACTCCGTCATAGCAACAAGATAAACCCGACAATAGCCCTAAGACATGCCTATACAGCAGTGAAAACGCTGCTCACTGACTAACGAAATAAACGAGAAAAAGTTTTTTAAAATGATACCATGTCATTCTACAGTCAATATCTCGGACTAAATATTGAATAAATATACAACCTTACCGTTGGTTTTACGCGTAGATATGTCCCTTTTGAGACTGCGTGGTCATATATTGTCTTGAACAATCCGTTCGGGAAGTATAGGCGCATCTGTGACGCCTGGGTATCTTCCAAAATAGCTGTGCGTAACACCCCACCTGTTGTTTACGGCGTCGTCGCCCTTTTTAGTACAGTCTGGCTTGATTGACGATTCATTTATTAGTAGGTGAGAGTATAAGCTTTCTAACGATGTATAACATGTCTAATTCTGCTTTTGGAATAGCGTTTTATAGGTCAGCGTAACCGAAAATGTTCTTATCATCGCATTCAGTTACGCATTCTCCGTGGTAGCAGTAAAACAAAGACGCTGCTAACAAAACGTTGTCAACTATTTTTCGTAAATTCATGGAAAATACTATTATTATTGAGGACTTCTGAGCATAGCTAAGCCATATGTTTGCTGATAGACCTAGCTGACATCGTTTTCTGGGGCAAAACAAGCGAATAGAACAGTATCATTTATTTACTGTCTCTGTCTCCATCTACTGAACATAGATAAGATTTCATTCATTGCTATGTAAGTATTACTTCTCAAAATACTTCGGTTATATACGTTATTTTTGAAATTGAGAGTCTTTAAATGGGTTCTTGGTATTATATAATGTGGATATTTCACACTGTAGTGTAAGCGTTAGATGGAAGTGTAATAGTTTTTGCGAAGCATGCAACAGTGATGACGTCAGAGTTGGAACATTGCCAAAACGTGGTGGACGGTTGAAAATTGTTTTCATGTTGTCTCATCCCCATACAAGAAAACATACGAGAGCACAGAGTATAGAAATACATACGATAGTTCATTATTGCACATATAGGTACTGTACCGCATTGTGTGACAATATTTTTGCATTATTTTTTAATCTGATAGCAATGTTTCATCTTAAACCTTCATAAGGGGCTCATTTATATGCTTTATAATGGACAAAAAGCATTTTATTCAATTTTGAGAGATTTTGGATATGTTTCTGGACACCTAGCTATTTTAGACCACTGTACTGACTGAAAGCTTGCAATTCCCATTTGAAAATTATGCAACAGTGATTTTCTTGAGTCAAAACAATTGATTTTTAGTGAAATACGTGAATATGTTGTGATTTACAGCAATGCATAATTTAGACATTTTGGATAGATTTGGAGACGCTGGGTACACTGCTTAGTTTTTGCTTCACACATCTATAGTAGTTCTACATATCCACCATTAGATTTTATGAACTTGTGGTCAAGAAGTTTTTGATCTAGCACATGTATAGTTTAACCTCCTGTATATATGCAATCTCTCAGTATTTCATTGCAAACATAAAAAGAACAAATTTATTTTTGATTTTGTGTCAAAACAATTGCATTTGTGGCACTTTATTTCTTCCAAAATTATGAATATAAACTAATCTGCTAGTATGGTAAATTGTACAAATGTCTTGCTTCATTTAAGCCATTTTTCAAGTCTCTGTGGTGTTCACATCTGGAGTTATAAGGCTTTAAATAGGGTACCCCCTAAATGGGCAAGGATTGGCAAGATTTGGCTTGTGCCTTAAGAAGTTAAACAGCCTAGCTAGGCAGCTGACTAACATCTTTCAGATCTAGGTTACTGTAAAAATGATTTTTATTCAGACAGGACAGTGAATATGAAACACGATATTAAACCCGGTCAACATTTAACGAACACAGCTGTCTGTCAAAAATAGGTGACACGCCCACAAACAGCCGACTGTGGGGACGCGGCGCGGCGACAGGCGGCCGTCGCCGCGTATAGTGTGGCTTCACCGTTAGGCCTCTTCCACTACCGTTCTCTTCTGCTGATTCTCTCTTCTGCCGGTTTTCTTGCACCGTAGCAGCAAAGCTAGTGCTAGCTGTCATGCTAGCAGGCGAATTCCAGTTGTCTAAAGCTGTTTTTGTTTTTTTCAGCCCTATTCGCACGGGACTAGTATTACCTGGGGACCTCGTGTGATTTAGAAATTACCCCCCCCCCCAGTCTGTGTTTCGTCCGGCGCATTCGCACGGGATAAGCGAAGTCTGTATTTTACTCGAATTTACTCAAAGACGCCGCATTCACTGTGAGAAAACGAAGCCTGTCTACCCCGTCGGCAGCAGCGGTGGAACCAACTCCCTGTTCGTCTACGTAGCCACTCAGTCATTGCCCATTTTCCGCCGACTTTACCTGGATTAACTAATCACTACTCTGCAGGGCACTCCCAACCTAGGATCGCTCTTGTCTTGCTAACCATTTCAGAAGGCCAACTCAGAAAGCTAGATAAAAAGACAATACGTACCTGCCCGAGAGCCCCAAAAGAGGTGACAAACCACGAAAATCCATAAAACAGACATTTAACAAAAACTTTGCGTCCACTACGAAGTGATTTGTAGCTGATCTCCACTGTCTTCGGGGCACAGGACGCCCAAATATTCCCAGACAATGTAGAAAGTCTTCAAACATACCTTGTTAACCAACTAGTTAGTAAGATAGGTTAAATAATGTTAGTAAGTGTTGTCAGAGTTGAATTACTCAGCGTTTATAACGTGAATATCCAATGCTAGACCGAAAATGTTGTCAGCATACGCAGGAATAAAACTCAGGATGGACATTCGTTATCGTAGAGAGAGAAACTTCATTCATCATGCTCAGTGATAACCTATATGCACACATCACATGACAATCTCAGCACCTGTCATTTGCTGTTACCATGGTCCACCCTACCGAACCTGCATTTCCTCATTAAGTTTTGCCTATGTAAAAATACAGTAATAAAGATTTACAAATTACAATTGAGAGCACACTTATTTCGTACACGTCAACAGTAAGACAGCAAACTCATGGGGTCTCTGGGGATGAACTTGTAACTATCTGAATTAAAAACCGCACGTTGCTGATTGACCAGGGCAACTTTTCGAGCAGTGTGAAGCTAGCGACAGTAAGGACTTTCGCGCGGGATTGAAAATTTCAAAATAAAGGTCCGACGATAAAACCACTGCTACGTTCAGCAAAATGAAATTAATTAAGGAAAAACCGGACTGCAGTTGTCCTAAAATATGAACTATTCGTTTTCTAATTGTACAATATTAAAACAATTTCGATTTTAAACACAGACATTGTAAAACTAATCATAACACTAATATTAATTACAAACAAATCTGTCTTCCTTTTTTCTATTTTTTTCCCTACATTTTTAACAATGACAATCCAAAATTTTAAATGGAGAATAATAGATAAAATACACCCATTACTTTCAATTATTATTGCAATATCCAATACAACATTACATCAGTACATGAGTTTAACTGAATGGTAAGGGAAGAGTTAGAGTAATTTAAAATGCGTTACTTCAACATTCTGTGCTACCTTGTAACATGAACTATGCAACTAAAATATATATATATATATAAAAATGTGGCTGGATATTTCACTAGAATGGCAAGAATAGGAATAGGAGAATAGGACAGTATTAACACTTGTTTGTAAAGGTGAAAACATCACACAGAATATCATGGCTGGGGTATAAGCATGCAGTACATAGGGCGGATTTCATTCAATTAAATCCCAATTGCTTTCTGATAGCATGACATATATAATGCGCTGCTGCCACATTTTCTGCTGCCATTTTCTAATGCGCTGCCACAGCCACATTTTCTATGACGCTTATTTGATATAAGTGACACCATATCCGAAGAGTGGAGGGTCCAAGGTATTCAAAACACCCCCATATCATTGAGACAACATGTCCAGGGGAGGCAGCAGCGCATTGTATATGTTATGCTATCCGAAGGCAATTGGGATTTAATTGAATGAAATTCGCCTATGTACTGCATGTTCAAACCCCAGCCACATTTTCTATAACGCTTATTTGATATAAGTGACACCATATCTGAAGAGTGGAGGGTCCAAAGTATTAAAAACACCCCCATATCATTGAGACAACATGTCCAGGGGAGGCAGCAGTGCATTATATATGTTATGCCATCAGAAAGCAATTGAGATTTAATTGAATGAAATTTGCCTATGTACTGCATGTTCAAACCCCAGCCACATTTTCCATGACGCTTATTTGATATAAGTGACACCATATCTGAAGAGTGGAGGGTCCAAGTTATTCAAAACACCCCCATATCATTGAGACAACATGTCCAGGGGAGGCAGCAGAGCATGTTATCTGTTATAGTATCAGAAAGCAATTGTAACTTAATTGAATGATATTCGCCTATGTACTGCATGTTCAAACCCCAGCCACATTTTCTATGACGCTTATTTGATATAAGTGACACCATATCTGAAGAGTGGAGGGTCCAAGGTTTTCAAAATACCCCCATATCATTGAGACAACATGTCCAGGGGAGGTAGCAGAGCCTGATGTGCACGGTCCATTGACCTATACTAGCAGTAGAGAGGAATACACTGTTTAGTTTTCCACAACATTTTCTATCAAATTTTCTATCATGTTTATTTGATATCTTTGTCATCATATCAATTTAGTGAAGGGCTGTATGCAGTAAATGTGCATTGTTAATTCAAGTCTTGACAGATAACTTTTGGTCTGACTCTGGAATGTGGGTCCAAATGTTATCTATTTAGAGTTGAATTAGCACTGGACATTTAATTGTGTACTAACAAACCCATGCCACATAGTTTATCCTATAACAATTAGCCAGGAAGTTATCATCTAGAGTTGTTAGAACACCTCAGTGGTAACATGACCTATTAATTATGACAAATATGCTGGAATCAGTTTTATATTCTCCTAAAAAAAGCAAGATCATGGTATTTCATATTTAGACTTACTGCACTTACAAGAATCAACATGGCAGAAATATAAAAAAAGCTTTATAAAAGTACACTGCCTTTTTAATTGGCATTATAATTATAACGGAGTATTTTTACATGTCAAAACGTCGCTAGTTTCTAAAATAAACTTTGAGATACGCGTTTCTCGCTTTCGCGCAGGCAGACTTTTATTTTGAACGATTTCCGACGAATCTGCCGTCTTACTGTCGCTCACCGTCGCTCATTTCACGGTACTAACATTTCGACTGGCCCCGATTGTTTTCCCCTCGGGTGGGCGTGGTTTTCAGAGTATGACGTGTTGCGCTCTTCAAGATTGAGGGAGTTGGGGATATGTTTTCTAAATTTCTTAAAATATTTTTCTCTAATATCTTCATAGTTTTGGCATTTTAGAAGCAAGTGCACCTTTGTTTCAACCTCACCTCTCTCTCTCTCTCTCTCTCTCTCTCCCCCTTCCCCTCTCCCTCCCCCTCCCTCCCTTCCTTCCTTCCTTCCTCCCTCCTCCTCCTCCTCCTCCTCCTCCTCCTCCTCCTCCTCCCCTCCCCTCCCTGCTAACAGGGTTTTGTTTGGTAGTGTTTTTGATTATATTGGGATGGCAAGTATGCCATCCCGCCAAGTTACGCCTTGGCGGGGGCATGCCCCATACCTATACAGCACCGAGAGTTTGGCACTTTTCAGGGTTCCCCACAGAAATAACCACAACAGCCACAGACACTCAGCCCTTAAAAACATTAAATTCTTTACATTCTGACCCCATTTCAACAAACAGAATTCATAAACAACTTCACATGTCCACACAATAAAGCCCCAAACTAAGGGGATTTCGCGTTTTCTTCTTCTTCTTCTTCTTCTTCTTCTTCTTTCATTCTTATTTTTCCTGCCGCCTATCCCACGAACAAAATGTCTCCCCATTGGACATTTTACCAGCCAAATCTTCAGCTACACGACCCAATCAAAAACTTGCATACACACGCAAAATACCCATACCTTTTTACTCTGAAACATTTCCAATTTAAACAGGTAGTCTGCCTGTGGCCTAGTGGGCAAGGTTACAGTCTTGGGAACATGGGGTCTCAGCTTCAAGCCCAGCTAGGAACACGTTTCTTTTACCCTCACTAATAATTGTCCACTACTTCTCACTTATTGCTTTTGCACCATATCTACCTGCCATTCACCGAACGTATACACTGCATTATGACGTACCGTCTGCACGTTCTATTGTTAACCAGCTACAATATTGCAAAGCCATAAGGATTCAACGGGAGCTCTTCTGTGCTTACTGGCCTGTGTTCTTCTTTAAAACCACGGACAGGTTTGCTAATGATATTTCACGCATTGCATAGCTATGTCATGGTGCTGCACTAACAAAGTCACAGACTGGTAAACCTCGGGTTTAAGGATTGTATCCCGCCTCGCCCTCAGGCAGATAATTTCCTCTTTTACACTAACGTTTTCTTACGCTTATATTTGCTTTATCAAATGTATTCCTTTTATTAAACAGTTACACCAGTTCACCACTGTGCCATTTCTACTGACTATATTTCTTCACTTGGCTTTTTTACTCGGACTAAAATGAGAGAGAGAAAGAAAGAAAGCCGTTGAGTTTTGAGGCTTCCATCTCACAGTTTTGCTGCAGGTAATCGCAGGGCATTTGGCCGCCCAGATATGTCTGTCCGTGTGTGACGCGGGTGTCCGTTTGTTTCTTTTCCGCGAATATTGAACTTGCTGCAGCGGGTACGCTTCACCGCTCTATGTTCTGAGGTTGTTTTAGGTCCCGCGTTTTTAACAGGGGGGTTTGTGGGCCCCTGGGGCTCCTTGAAGGTCCCTGGCCAGACTCGATATGCAATGACTTATACATAGATTTGGAAAAAAATGTTTGAAATATTAAACCTTTTTAATAATGTAACCCTTTATAAATTATGGGGGGTCCCCTGGATGCGTTTGACCCTGAGTGGGGATTCCTTGGATTCCTTCATGGACGGCAGTAGTCTATACAGCACTGGAACCCCTCTCGTTACCAACCCAGAGCGCCGCGTAGTGAAAAACCAGAGAGGACAGAAGGAAGGAGCACAGACGCCAGGCGTCTGAGGAGTCTAAATAATCTGCGACGAGGCCTCACCCAGCCTCCGCCTCCCCGCACAGGGACCGCCAGCACTCCCGCCGGCCTGCGGTACTCCGTCGTCGAGCTGCCCTACCACGGCGACGCGCTCAGCATGCTGATCGCCGTGCCGCCCGTGGGCACGCCCCTCTCCGCCCTCCTCCCCCATGTGGGCGTGGCCGCCGTGCGGAGGTGGGCGGAGCTCCTGAGCCCCGGTCTCATTACCCTGTCGCTGCCCAGGTGAGGCCGGTCGTAAGGACCGCGTGCGTTCTAACCTGTGACCCCCAGAGACCGTGCTGTTACATCACTCATGTTCTTGCAATTGTGTCTTTCTCCAGGTGTGTCAGATTTTTTAAACCATGGTTACATAGTAATAATAATAATAATAATAATAATAATAATTTATATATTTTTTAAAGCATTCCATTCACTCTTCCCTCTTCCCACTAATCATATGATTTTGTTGTATTTTTATTCAGTAATTTGAAGGTTGTATTTCCTTTTATTTTAAGTAAGTGTAAGCCCTGGACAAGAGTGTAAACCTTCCGATGTTCAAACCCTTGGATCACAGAGCTGTATTACAGCTGGAACAGCTGTTCCTTTTCACATAGATTATAGAGCAGCTGATCCAGCTCATATGCAGCTCTGTTAGCTAAATGGTTAGCCCCTCTTTGTGTTCCAGCTAGCTCTCCTTCACTGAAGTCTGTTTTCTGTCCCTCTGCCCCTCTCTGTGTCTGTCTGTCTGCCTGCCCTGTAGGTTTTCAGTGGAGGCCGAGCTCGATATGAAAATTCCTCTCTTAGCTTTGAATGTCACTGACATTTTCGACCAACATAAAGCTGACTTCAGACACATATGTGAGTAAGGTGATACTGAGTCACAGTTTTACACCTGTACTGTAAGTCTGCCTGCTTCTCTGTCTGTGTATTAGTAAGTGATTTTAGTGGGGGGGGGGGAGACAGTGTCAAAAAGGTTCAAAAGATTCTGTTTATTTTAAAATTTACTTGACATTTAGATTGAACTGCCGACAAAGTATTCAAGTTTACAATGAGGGAAAAAAACAACCACTGCTACTAATTCTGTGCCATTCCATTTTAATGAAAATGGCTCTCCAGCACCCCCTCAAGGCAGAAAAGAAAATGACAGTTAATACTATCAGCAAACACACTTGATATATTTCAAAGGCTGTGTTACTATGACATGTAACTGTTAACTACCGCCCCCACCCCCTTCCTTAGGCTCAGAGCCAGTGTATGTCTCCAAGGCTGTCCAGAGAGCCAAAATGGAGGTCAATGAAGACGGAACCAAAGCATCAGTCGCCACAGGTGAGGGGGTTTCCCTATGACAGTGGCCTGCGACTGCAGTCCCCAGAGAGCCGCGGAGCGTGCTGCCATTTGCAGGTACTCAGAACTCAGTGTCAAATGTCACTGAGGTGGTCACTGGAAAACAAACAGGGAGGCCCGTTCCATCGGGGGTGTGTTTTAATTCAGTGCATTTTGTTCCCCCCCCCCCCCCCCCCCCCCCTCCCCCCCCCCCTCCCCCCCCCTCTCGTTTCAAGCTTCGGTCCTGTTAACCAGATCTTCCCCACCACCAGTGGCCATAGACAGACCTTTCCTCTTCCTCATTCGACACAACCCCACAGGTATGTCACCCATTTTTTGCTTTTTAAAAAAGGGAAAGAATATCAAATCTAAAGGTTGTGTTGCGGCTAAAGTGCTGTTACCGTTGATGTAAATTTAATGCGCTCTACCCGATTTGAGCAAAAAAAAAAAAAAAAAAAAGCTGTGTGTGTCTTCACCACTAACCTGGTGAGAAAACGCTACACCCTGCGTCGCCTAATTCCCCGTGACATCACAGAAAAAGCACAGCCAATCCAGTCTCCTCTCAGTCAAACAAAATGTAAAAACAAAAATAGGCCACCCGACGTGTGTGTGTGTGTGTGTGTACAATTTGTTCTTTTTTTGTGTCAGATTGTGTTCTGGTTTGCGCCAAATCGGTAAATCCTAACGGCAGTGGCGGTGACTGAATGTGTTCTGCGGAACATTGAAACTCTCTCTCGTCTCTTAGGGACTCTGCTTTTCATGGGACTGATCAACGATCCCTTGGCGCCATGCCAACCGACTCCCGAACTGGAACTGCCTGTGTTTCCACCTCAAACACCAAAAATAAAAATAAAAATAAAATAAAAAAATGTATACTGGTTTTTCAGGCAGACATACAAACAGATGTAATGTTGCACATAATTTAACTGGTAATAAAATCAGTTCACCCTTTCTGTATTAGGTGTTGTGTTTCCTTTTAAGAGAATAACATTTTTTTTTGAGAACATACTGTTTTTCCCAAGGCATTCTGAAATTCTGTGTTAATGACAGGGACCGTGTATCAGACAGTTCTCCGGTGTCTTTCTAAGTAACCCTCCTGCACCTCACTAGCCAGGTTTCTTGTGTTTTGTAATGCTGGATTTAACCCTTTGAAGAGTAGGGATTTTTTTTTTTTTGGGAATGTTTTTTTGTATGAATCCTTTTTGTATGTACACCAGTCAATTATAGCTGCTGCCCAATAGCGATAGTTCTCTCAGTATAACATGTGAATCCAAGAAAAAGGGCACAACACTTTAAATATAAAACTGTTCCAATGTCCAGCTAGCTGGACGGTGGAACAGTTCAATTTTTGTTTCATCTGACCATGGAACACTCCTCCAAAAGGCTAGGCCTTCATCCTGGTGATCACCTGCAAACGTCATTCTGGCTTTTTCATTTTATTTTTTATTTTATGAACTTTTTGGCCATAATGATCAGCGCTCTGTATGTAGGAAAAATGGTGAGGCTTTAAATCCGAAGAACACCATCCCAATTGTGAAGCATGGGGGTAGCAGCATCATGTTGTGGGGTGTTTTGCTGGAAAAGGGACTGGTGCACTTCAGAAAATAGACGGCATCATGAGGAAGGATGATTATCAAGAAATACTGAAGCAACACTTTAAAACATCAGCTAGAAAGTTAAAACTTGGTCGTAACTGGGACTTCCAGCAGGACAATGAACCTAAGCATACGTCCAAAGTTGTGGCATAAAGTCAACAAAGTGAAAGTATTGGAGTGGGCAGTACAAAACCCTGACCTGAATCCCATAGCAAAATGTGTGGAATGAACTGAAAAAGCATGTCTGAGCAAGGAGGCCCACAAACCTGATTGAGTTACACCATTTCCGTCAGGAGGAATGGGCAAAAATTCTGGCCATGTATTGTGAGAAGCTTGTGGAAGGCTACCCCAAGCGTTTATTTCAAGTTAAGCATTTAAAAGGCAATGCCACCAAATACTAACAAAATGTATGTAAACTTTTGACCCACTGAAAATCTGATATAGTACATAAAAGCTGAAATAAGTCTGCCTCTTAGCCATTATTTTGAAATTACCTCTTATGGAAATAAGGTAGATACCCTAATTGACTTAACACAGGAAATGTATGGTAACATGAAATGTGTGGAGTTGTGAAAAATTGAGTTTGATTGTATTTAGTCTAGATCTAGGTGTATGTAAACTTTTGGCCTCAACTGTAGCTGGGCTAACCAGCTAGTGTAAGCCAATTGCTTTTGATTCTATACTCACTGCGGGGAAGTTCGCCATTGCAATACGAAAAAATCGTGCTCAATAAGCTACTTTTTGGCCAGCCGTCAGATTCTGGCTGAGAATGTGAATTGAGCTGCTGATTGTACGGCTCTGATATTGCCACGGACGAGTAGCGGATATGGACTGACTGCCTACGCGGTTCTATAGTACATTTTTGTCATGGTTCTGTCTGTTTGTTTCTCTTTTTCCTTTTTTTGGCCGCCAGATGGCGGTAGTCTTGTTCCTTTTCCCTGCTTAATTGTTTTATTGGTTCCAATTATTCTATTATTGTTTTTTAGTTGTGTCTAGCTATCCCTTCCCTCTGTGGTCTGATTATGCCCTCCTGTGTCTTGTTAGGGTCTAGTCTATTTAAGTCTTCTTCTTCCCTGACTCGGGTGCTGGTTCCTTGTGTTTTCGCTTGTGTTTCCTACCTATGAGTTTGCCCTTGTTTCCCCGTGCCTGTTTTTGTCCACCTGTTTCTGCCCTTTTTGGATTTTCTGTTTTCTGTTTTTGAGTTTTTGTCATTAAATCTGTGAATTTCCGTTTTGGAGTTCTTGGGTTTTTTTTACTCTGCATTTGGGTCCATTCCCTCGACAACCCGTGACAATTTTGGCGTCTGTGGACGCGGACGTGTTCCACGCATACGCACTTGAAAAATTGCTCACTGAATGAGGAAGCGGCAGTTCATAAAAATGAAGCGCCAACAGCAGTTAAATTTAATGTCTTTCTTTGGAGAGGGGATGAAAAGAAAGAAAGGAAATGTGAGCAGTGGTTGTGTTTTTCTATTAACCTATGCAACTTGAAAACGAGTCCACCTTAAACCGCAGCAAGAATCCGTCAACAATGTTTGAAAAGCAGAGTCTCTCTTGTTGCTAATTTACTTTAAGGGCGTTTTTATGGCGTCAATAATCAGCGCGAGCAGATATTCACTGTGCGAGCACAAAACTACTTTAACGCACGCAAACTTCAACAATGAGCCGCGCTCAAAATATTTCTCCTCGCTCGCGAAGAGCCACTTCCTCTTCTCTTTTCTTATAAGGCACAGGAAGTGTATGGGTTTCGTATTTAAAGTGACTCATCATACCAGTGAATAAGTCTCCACCCCATCCCCGCCCCACACTGACAAAAATGAATTCTATCCTGTATTGTATATGTTTGCTGTGATTGAAGTAGCAAATGGCACATTATCTATCGATAGTGCCACAATAATGTACCATAGATCTGTCAGTCCTATTCTCCAAAAATAAAGTAAGACAGTTTTTCTTATGCATATTTAATGCTATTCTGGCAGAATTTAGCATGATGACCAACTTAATTATTTCCCGCATTTTGTATTGGTTACTGTAGTCCCTAAACGTATGTAGAAATGCAGGAAATCGGATTCAAACCGTAAATCCCCCCAAAAGGGGTAAAGGAACTAATCGTTCACGAACGACACACCACTATGACTGAGCACTGTCAGAATACGGAACCCGAAACAGCCACAAATCACTCACCAACCTTAATCACTTAACAGTTACATTTGAGGGAAGTTTCGTTCGATATTAGTGAATTCAAATACCTCTATGAGTTTGTTAGTGGATCATTCAGTCAGCGTGAAAGAGAAACCACAACTCAGAATTTACAGTCAATAACAAATTTTAATAGAGAGTGATTAAACACGATAATCACTTATTATGCACGATAAAATGCTAACATAATACAACACACAAGATGATAAAACCTATAGCTGTAACAAGACCTGCTGTATGCTTCTAAATATAAACACGATATGATCAAGAATGGTTCTCAACGTATATGGTTAACCTAATATAACACGCATGACACAGGAACTCCTTTCGCGGACATCACGGCCAGCACAAACCCGTTGGTATTCCAAGGCGTAGCGAGGACCAGTCAGTGTATTGGCCTTGTATGCGGCCCTGGGGTGACACTAAGCGGGTTGCCTCCTGGGCGTATCGATAGGTTCACTAGCCGACAGTGCAGCTGTTCCGGGATATCTGTTTGAGTCAGTATCCAGATGGACCCTAGTGTTACTTCATATAAATAATAGAGGAGTCACGGACTGGGATATTAAGATGGTTTCACTAACCAGACGGAGTAACCTTAGTTAAGGCTCCCTGGGATAGCTCAGCCTCCGTGAATTGGCTTCATGTGCCATCGTGCCCCCCTCCTTGTCCGACCCGTCCACGGAGATGAGCCCCTCGCTGTTGGAGCGCGTCTCGGTGTGGTCCGGGTTCGACTCGTAGTGCGTCTCCTGCAGGGACGCACCCGGATCGCCACCTCCAGCTGGCTGTCCTCGCTGGCGTCAATGAAACTCTCCTGGGGGGCGGAGTCAGGGAAAAGGAGCAAAATGAGACTTTAGATTTTCCAAATTTGAAAGGCAAAAACTTTCCACAATTACCTTAAAACCTACCCCAACCCCGTATTTTACAAACCCAAATCTCCCACCCTTAGAGAGATAGACCAAGGGAATTGGGGAATGTGAAAGAGAGAGGGAAGTAAAGAAGGAGAATGAAAAAGAAAAATTGAATAAGTGGGAGAGGTGAATGCAAGAGGTTTTTTCCTTGCATTTCCTTGCATGCAACAGTGCATTGGATGTTCATGGACATTATCATCAGCCAAAATTTACTGAAAGGCGGGGGGGGGGGCCCTACTTCTTGTTTCTTGTGACACAACAGTAGTTCTGCAAATGGGGACTATATCGTCTTATTCTATATTGCGCTGATAAACTGCATTTTCAGAGCGTTTTGTTTTTTGGGGTAAGGAGCTGGTCTTGTAATCTAAAGGTCACAGGTTCGATTCCCAGATAGGACTCTGCCGTTGTACCCTTGAGCAAGGTACTCAACCTGCATTGCTTCAGTATATATCCAACTGTATAAATGGATGCATCCTATGTAAAAAGATGTGTAAAAAGTCACTCTGGATAAGAGCCTCTCCTAAATGCCAGTAATGTAATGTAATTCATGAAGACTGATTGCCCATGCTCACCACCCCCCCCCGGGGACTTCCTCAATGCAAGAAACAAGAAACAAGAAGCTAGGAATGTTCCATAATTCTACAGTGAATCTCTCCTGCTTCTCACCTATGTGCTGTGTGGATCACTCCTAGTATCAAGATGAAAAACCCAGAAAGTGGTATAAGAAGCCACCTGTAGTGACGTCTCGTGTTGTAGTCTTGTTTTTGTTCAGCCCGGTCCCATATTTTCCCATCTGCAAAGGAAAAAAGCAGCAATATTATAGTTTGAGAGTCACACTGATGGTTCATGCCACACTCTTTTATAGGGGTCACGATTTTGTTCCCACAGCACTAATAATTTGATCTGGTTCTGCGAGTCAGCATTAATGGAAACGGGTCACAGTGAGCAGTTTTACCCCATTTGACCAGTCGTTTAAGACTTCCGAACTGGACTTCACAGCTATACGATGCCTCAATGCTGTTAGAGATGTCCAAACTCTTTCTCAGCTGGCAGGTCCCATCCCCGTTTGGTCTGATCCCAGAAGACAAAAGGCCGTCTTCTTCAGTGATGATGTCATCATCCCGATAAACCTCCACCGTCGTGTTACTGCAGTAAAATCCTGAAACTAGGCAGGTCAGAATAACCTTCCCAGGGCTCAGGGATCTCTTAGCGAATACTGCAGCCGTGGGCTGAGCTGAAATGAGAAAAAGGAAATGGAAGTGCACAAGGAAAGGCCTCTTGCATATTTTTGTGTCATGATGCATACTGTGTTGCATACTTTGGATGTGAAAATGTGTACAGGCTGTCAGGAGAGCTGCATGTGAATGTATGTTCTGAAAAGGCAAGTGTTTAAGTGTGTGGGTATGTTTTGAAAGTGTTGGTTTCCTGAGTAAAACCTCTAGACATAATGTACATTTTAAATAAGGTACCATCCTTTCTTTAAAAAAAGCCAGCAAAAACATTGTTTCGAAGCTTAAAGAAATGGAAATGGTTTACAAAATAAAATAATGACCATCACTATAGGGTTCACAAACTTTCAAGTAGCAGTATAGTGTTTGTGTGTGGATATATAGCAATGAAAGCAGCAATAATTTTAATAGTTCCCCATATATTGTGAAATTCTGATATCTTGACACATATATTACGTTGTTTCCAATATGCTGCAGTGTGCTTCATTTCCTTTGGGATCTTGGTACTAACCTGTCTTCTGGCTCTCCTTTACTTCAAAAGACAAACTGTCCGACAGATGCCTCACACAGATGTCCTCCATGTACTTCTTAGTTTCCTTCATGATGTCCTGGTCCCTGTTCCACTTCCTTGTAATGGGGACAGCAGATTCTGCTGAAGCCTCCCACTGAAGCCTGCTGAGGTTGAAGGACAGGAAGTCTTCTCCATTCCATCCATACTGAGCAAAGGCCCTCATAAGTCTTACACCAGAGTCAGGGTTTCTCTCGATCTCACAGCCAAACCTCCCCTGCAGGACGGCAGCACCTGAAACACATGGATGTACACAACGCTGAGACCATAAGAAATTTTACCATGATATACTATGGTACACTAAGACTGAATGTATCATTGTTCATTATGGTGCATGCTATTGTAGTACTACAGTTATGTACCATGGTAAAATGGATGTACCATAGTACACTATAGTAGTACCATAATATGTACTATAGTGCACTATAGTATGTACTGGTGAAAATGAATGTACCATATATACTACGGTACACACTATGGTAGTTCCACGGGATGTACCATTGAACATTTTTATACCATAGTGCACTGTAGTACACATATGGTAGTAAAATGGTATGTACCATAGTACAATGGATGTACCATTCAGAGGTACATACCATGGTACAACTATTCTACAATGTGCCGTGATACTGTCAAAATACAATGGTACATATAGCATAGTTGTACCATGGCACAAGTACCACAGTTCAGCAATCATAGTCCAGTACCAGAGTAAAATGTATTATGGGTGGTTACCTCCATGTACTGCATGGTGGTCTCTTGGAATTTTAACCAGAGGTATGGCAGATTTTTTTTATTTATAATAATTTACAAAAAGCTAGTATTGGTGCTCCCTTACCAGACATGTTAAGTCCTGTGTCATTTTTTAAGATGTCAGTTCTGCCTCTGTCCCATTGCGCCATATTACGGAGTTTGACAGACTTCCACAGAGAATGGCCTCTTCCTTCACGCATCCAATTTCTACGGGGCACGCTGTCCGTGCCATTGCTACTGTAGGAGTCGACTGCTTCACCATCAAGCCACAGGACACAAGTGAACTCATCAGTATTTACTGCAGTGTAGGTACCTAGAAGGGAGTGACTAACTGGAAGACAGAAACACAGGGAAAGAGATGTCACCAAATAGGATACCAAACAGGACAACACTCGTCCCAAATCATCCCTGAGCTAGGAGACAACATTTTGACCCCATCTGGCAGCTGGCAAAAAGACATGCACACACATGGCTCTAGCCAAAGATATATACAAAATTAAATTGTGATACTAATAAGCGTTCAGGAATTACACCTCACTTCCTGTTTGTGCGTCTTCAGCAAAATGGTGGCATGTGAACTCATGGCAAAATTCTTTTTTTTTTTTGCTGAGAAGCAAACAAGCCATGTTTTATCTGTGCAAGTAGATTTGGTAATTTGACAAGCGCACACATGGCGCTACTGGGAAGCAGTTATTAAACATGAACTTCACAAAAACAACTTCACACATCCCCACAAAGCCGCAAATTTTTCGCATTTTTTTCATTACACCATCAGAAAAAGCTCCAGGTCCACAAACAATAAGTCTTGGACATTTAGTGACATCAGCTAATAAAAACATTGGATATGCACGCAAATTGGACATATGTATTTTTTAACAAATTTATAGTAGAGGAAGGTAGACAAGTTGCCAGAGTTGGATGGCTTATTAAAAAAAACAATCGCTAAACCCACAACTCAACCATGTCAAAAAGTCTGTCTGACCATGGGTATATCAACAAACTTCCTTGCTCAACTGCTGTCATTCAGGCCATGTTTTAAAACTAAGATAGTCAATACAATACCCCACACCCAACCTCGCGGAGCTAAACAAAAAGGCCACTGCACGCATTGCAACCTCAATAGAACAGGACATCACACACCCACTCATTCACCACCTTACCCTACTGCCCTCCGGGTGCAGGTACAGAGCACTGAGGTGCAGAAGGGCTCGCTTTGGGAAACAGCCATAGCCACCTTGAACAACAGGCCTGAATGTGTACTGCTGTCTGTCATTGTATGCTGTTACTGTGTGCTGTTGTATGTACTGTCGTCTGATGGGTACAGTGCTGTGGAAAGGAATTTCCCCTTGGGGACAATAAAGTCTAATGTCTAATACACACCTGTGCACACAAGTCATTAGAACTTGCTAAATCTAGGCCTGCCATTAAAAGTACTCACACACTTAGTTCACACAAATTAAACAAGCAGTGTTCCAAAGCAATGCTGCTAACCAATGTATCCTAAATTATTTCAAGTAACCAGGCCCTGTGTTTTATCATCTTATGAAGCTGGCAGCCAGTAACACACACCTACCGTAAGGTCTTTTTCATGTTCCCCTATGAGCTTAATCCATATTTCCTCACTAGACAAGCTGATCAATTTCTGGTATTTCCTGCACATTAAAAATGTATTTTCATCCTCACCTCTCTTAATGGATCTATCCTTCCTAATGAGTATGTATATTATATTCATCCCCATCCTGCTCCCCAAGCCATGTCTCTGTAACCCCAATATGTCATAGCCCCCACCATTCATAGCAGCCTCAAGTTTTACTTTATAATTCTACCATTTAAACGAAGATATTTCAGATTATTACTTCTACACATCCACCATCACCCTCGCCATCACCCTCGCCATCCCAAGCCACCCTTACTAAAATGTAACTTAAAAAAGATTTAATTGATGTTAACACTATTATAGGAAGCCTTGACAGCTTCCATCCAGGCAGTCTGCACCTCCCTACCCTTTTCACTCTCTGACCTCCCTGCCCCTCAAATTCCTAGTTTAAATAATCCTGTGTTTAAATAATCCACATTGTTAAACCTGATTAGCGTTGTTTCCAATATGTTGATACATATGCGACAGCAATTACAAAACCGACGGGAAGCGGAAGGCAACCATCACAGCGGAGGACTACAGATTTTGCAGTGACAGGCAGGTGGAGTCAGAAGTTGTATGAGCAATAAAGTTCATTCAGCAGAATCGTGTGGCGGATGGATAAGTTCAAAAATGTAATCACAATGAGTGTTCCGCGCACGACCTTAACAAAATTGGCATATGGGCACACCTTAACAGGTCATTTAAGGCCGCTGTTTGAAACTGAGACATTTTGGCACGTATTGCTTTTGAGGGTACACTTTTCATGAAATGACGCATCTCATAACAATATACCAGTAAATGCGTACAGTATATTCGTTTTACTGTACGAATACCACAACACATTGGTCCATGTTGTTGAAGGAAAACAGATAACCCAACCCAGCAAGACGTCTGCCAGATGTGCAGATCATGTCTATTTTGTGTCAGTCGGTCCAGGACCATATCTGTATGTCTGCTCAACGTGCAAATCAGGTTCAGTATCTGGACGTCTGAATACGACCCCTCTTGGACGTAGACGTGCAGTTCAATATTTGAACGCCTGACTACGAGATTTTTTGAACATCTGTGGACGTGCAAGACAAGTGCAGGAAATCTACATGTGATTAATGAAATATTTTTTTATTTGTGATTAAACAAATAATATGTATAATTTATTAACAACATACTTATTGTTATTACTGGAGAGACAGAGAGAGCGCGCAAGAGAGTGAGTATGTGTGTTTTTATCAATCAAAAACCTAAATAACAGCATTTAAATAGCTTACACTGTAAAGCATGTAAATCCTTTGGTAGAAGGTAAATGCCTTCCGCACAATAAATCCATCTAAACTAGCTAAATATAGCAAGTAATATATAGCCCAAATGCACATTACTTTGTCTTACAGAGACAAACAGAACTAGTACATGTCTACAGAAACGTAAGTTACGATTTAATAGACGTTATGCAGAGGTATATGTGCTCACCTCGCAGAGGCCAGCCGTGTAACGTGTGACATAGAAACTATGGTTCGAATCCACCCATGGGCAAATAAATAATTGTTTATAATTGATTTGTTTTTTCACACGGGCCAGCCGTGTATAGGTGTAACGCATGACATGGAAACTATGGTTAGAATCCACCCATGGGGAAATAAATAATTGTTTATAATTGATTTGTTTTTTCACAGAAGTGTCTCAGATCCTGCTTCTTCTTTTTTTAGCTTTGATATTAACATGATATCTGTTCTCCACCTCCATTTTATTGTGGAGAGGATCAGGAAATCTTTTCTGCCAAATCAAAACATAGAAAGTTATCAAAGTACTTACATCAGATCAATTATTGCAACAGTACAAATAAGATTACAACAATACATATTACAATTCTTAATAAACATATAAACACACCAACAGGCAAGTATGAATGTAAAGCTATATTTGTATTTTTGTTCATAACAGTATTAGATGGGTTGATATACACAAGCATGAAATGGGAATTGGGCTGGGACTGGAGCAGGTGGATTTACCAAGGCTGCAAGGTGACAACTGGCACACATGCAGTCGGACTCCCTGCAGTCACATGCTGCCACAGCTGCTAGGTCTCCTGGGTGTTAAGAGAAGTACTGGCATTGGTCTGCTTTTGCCAAGTACTTCATGGGCCACTTCTGAAGCAGAAATTATATTTTTATATACAGTGAGCTCGTTAGGGACAAAATTATATTTTCTTTACTTGGTTCTGTATGTGGAATTTTTAAGAGTTCAATTTATTCCGCCGTACTTTTGTAAGTAGAAAAATAAATGCAGGCACGTCTTCGTTTCAAAATAGGTAGTTTAATGTAGCAAAGGAACTAGTGGGTCTGTTACCCAAGTACAGATAAACAAAAAAAACCAACAAATGACGGAGACAGTGAATACTTATACCCTGTTCCTTCAAGGAAACAAAGGGCCAAATGGTCATTGCCTTAAATAAATACGCATCACAGGAAAAGGGGGGGGGTAATCAGACTTTTGGGGGAGATAAACAAGGTGTGGGGGAACTGGACTGAAGTAGGGGGTAGAGGATATCACACAAAGGTACTGCATATCAAAGGGAGACAATTTGACTGGGCAAGGGGGTAGAGGATGTAGCACAAAGGGTGTGATTAAAAGGTCAATTTAACTGGGTTTGGTGGTAAACAATCAATGTTATCTGCAACTGGCCCACTACAATGTGAGACACCTCAGAGGGGTAAACTGTGGCTCCCATGTTTTCCAACATTGTACTTCATAATTTTAGATTTCTAATGAAACAATTCATATGTGGTTAAAGTGCAGCTATCAGCTCTCAGCTTTTATGAAAGGTTATTGTAATATATTTTGATTTCACCCTGTAGAAATAACAGCACTCTCTATACATACATACAACCGCAATTCCAAAAAAGCTGGGACAGTATGGAAAATGCTAATAAAAACAAAAAGGAGTGATAATGTAAATAGTATAAATTTTATTTACCCTGTACTATATTTAAAACACTACAACAGCACATTATTTGATGTTTTACCTTATGAATTTAATTGTTTTTTGAAAATATACAATCATTTGAAATCTGTTGACTGCAACACGCTCGAAAAAAAGATGGGACAGTCGTGTTTACCACTATGTAACATCACCATTTATTTTAATAACGCTCATTAAATATGGGCAATATTTTTCAAGTCAAAGCAAATTTACAAATTACTGCTTTCTGTTTTTATTTGCATTTCATTTGCCGTCCCAACTTTTTTAGAATTGGGGATGTACATACATATTTTCAGGGTGCCATAATGTTCAGGACAAATGGTTTCACATGTGTTTCTGATTAGTCAGGTGTGTTCAATTGCTTCTTCGGTACAAGTATAAGGTATACCAATGGAAGAAAGCCATTATGAGGCTGGGATATATGAAAAAACAGTCAGAGACGCGGGTTCAATCCCCAGCGGCGGTACCGTCCCCAGACCAAGGGAGAATAGCGCATCGACCAGGACGGTAATACACACCGGGGAATTGGTATAACGAGAAAATACACACGGGCAATTGGTATAACGGGAAAATGGCAACAACAAAAAAATAAGTTTTTTAATTTTCAACCTTGTACAGAGGTCCTGTGGACGTCAGCATTGAACGTTCAGAAGATGTCATAAAAACTTTCATTCCAGCTCTTCAGAGGACGTATTTTCAACGTGCGACAATGATTTTGGAATCCCCCACGACCTCATGTGATTTAGAAATCATGAGAGCCCCCCCCCCCCCCGGCAGTAGCAGTGGAATTAACTCTTTGTTCGTCTACGTAGCCACTCAGTCATTGCCCATCTTCCGCCGACCTGGATTAACTAATCACTACTCTGCAGGGCACTCCCAATCTAGGATCGCTCTTGTCGAAGTTTCCTTTTACTTTGTTCTTAATTGTTTGTTCCAGTCGGTCATGTTGTGCCGAAATCAGTCTCCGGCCAGAATTAGACTCCACCTCGCGATAACAAGAAAACAGCTAATACAAGCTAACCATTTCAAAAGGCCAACTCAAAAAGCTAGGTAAAAAGACAATACGTACCTGCCTGAGAGCCCCAAAAGAGGCGACAAACCACGAAAATACATAAAACAAACATTTAAGAAAAACGTAATCCTTTGCGACCACGACGACGTGATTTGTAGCAGATGTCCACTGTCTTCGGGGCACAGGACGCCCAATGTTCCTGAAAAATGAAGCGAGTTTTCAAGGCTTCAAACACATCTTGTTAGCCAACTATGTTGTAAGCATACGCAGGAATAAAACTCACACGATGGACACTCACTCAGCTTTTACTGGAGTTAGCGTAGAAAGAGGACCTTCTTATTTACAGCTATATACGCACAGATCACATGACAATCTCAGCACATCTCATTTGTTGTTACCATGGTCCACCATACCGAACCTGCATTTACTCATTATGTAAAAATACAGTTATAAAGATTTACAAATTACAATTGAGAGCACACTTATTTCGTACACGTCAACAGTAAGACAGCGAACTCATGGGGTCTTTGGGGATGAACTTGTAACTATCTGAATTAAAAACCGCACATTGCTGATTGACCAGGGCAACATTTCGACTGGCGCCGATTGTTTTCCCCTCCGGTGGGCGTGGTTTTCAGAGTATGACGCGTTGCGCTCTTCAAGATTGAGGGAGTTGGGGATATGTTTTTTAGATTTCTTAAAATATTTTTCTCTAATATCTTCATAGTTTTGGCATTTTAGAAGGAAGTGCACCTTCATTTAAACCTCACCTCTCTCTCTCTCTCTCTCCCTCCCTTCCTTCCTTCCTCCTCCCCCTCCCCCTCCCCCTCCTCCTCCTCCTCCTCCTCCTCCTCCTCCTCCCCCTCCCCCTCCCTTCTCCTCCCCTCCCTGCTAACAGGGTTTTGTTTGGTAGTGTTTTTGATTCTACTGGGATGGCAAGTTACGCCTTGGCGGGGGCATGCCCCATACCTATACAGCACCGAGAGTTTGGCACTTTTCAGGGCTCTCCACAGAAATAACCACAACAGCCACAGACACTCAGCCCTTAAAAACATTAAATTCTGTACGTTCTCACCCCATTTCAACAAACAGAATTCATAAACAACTTCACATGTCCACACAATAAAGCCCCTAAACTAAGGGGATTTTGCATTTTCTCCTTCTTCTTCTTCTTCTTCTTCTTCTTTCATTCTTATTTTTCCTGCCGCCTATCCCACGAACAAAATGTCTCCCCATTGGACATTTTACCGACACCAGCCAAATCTTCAGCTACACGACCCAATCAAAAACTCGCATACACACGCAAAATACCCATACCTTTTTACTCTGAAACATTTTCAATTTAAACAGCTAGTCTGCCTGTGGCCTAGTGGGCAAGGTTACAGTCTTGGGAACATGGGGTCTCAGCTTCAAGCCCAGCTAGAAACACGTTTCTTTTACCCTCACTAATAATTGTCCACTACTTCTCACTTATTACTTTTGCACCATATCTACCCGCTGTTTACCGAACGTATACACTGCATTATGACGTACCGTCTGCACGTTCAATTGTTAACCGGCTACAATATTGCAAAGCCATAAGGATTCAACGGGAGCTCTTCTGTGCTTACTGGCCTGTGTTCTTCTTTAAAACCACGGACAGGTTTTGCTAATGATATTTCACGCATTGCATAGCTATGTCATGGTGCTGCACTAACAAAGTCACAGACTGGTAAACCTCGGGTTTAAGGATTGTATCCCGCCTCGCCCTCAGGCAGATAATTTCCTCTTTTACACTAACGTTTTCTTACGCTTATATTTGCTTTATCAAATGTATTCCTTTTATTAAACAGTTACACCAGTTCACCACTGTGCCATTTCTACTAACTATATTTCTTCACTTGGCTTTTTCACTCGGACTAAAACGAGAGAGAGAAAGAAAGAAAGCCGTTGAGTTTTGAGGCTTCCATCTCACAGTTTTGCTGCAGGTAATCGCAGGGCATTTGGCCGCCCAGATATGTCTGTCCGTGTGTCACGCGGGTGTCCGTTTGTTTCTTATATTGTTTCGAATATTGAACTTGCTGCAGCGGGTACGCTTCACCGCTCTATGTTCTGAGGTTGTTTTAGGTCCCGCGTTTTTAACAGGGGGGTCTGTGGACCCCTGGGGCTCCTTGAAGGTCCCTGGCCAGACTCAATATGCAATGACTTATACATAGATTTGGAAAAAAATGTTTGAAATATTAAAGCTTTTTAAAAATGTAACCCTTTATAAATTATGGGGGGTCCCCTGGATGCGTTTGACCCTGAGTGGGGGTTCCTTGGATCAAAAAAGGTTGAAAACCCCTGTTATAAGTCACTGTAATCACTAACTGACCCGGAACCTAAGAACATGAGCAAACTCATGTTATACACACTCACTCTTTCGAACACTCAAGGTACATACAAGTTATATATCAGCCTCCTAACTACTGTTCTCAAAGTTTGTGGACTTTGTGAATGATATTTTTTTTCGATGGGCAGTATGCGAAAAATATGCTCCATACTATTTTCCAGCCTACTGTATACTAAACAACTATACTCGGAAACGACCTCTTTTACAGGCACCATGACCTCTGAACTTTGTCTCCTCTCCTCGGCAGTTCGACCTCACGATGACCTCGCTGCCGTATCCCCGTTTCTTCCTCGCCCTCGCCCTCGTCCTCCCCCTCGCCCCCGCCCTCCCCCTCTCCCCCGCCCTCCCCCTCGCCCCCGCCCTCCCCCTCTCCCCGTCCAGCACGTCCTCCGTTGGGGAGCAGGGGTCTGAGCTGGGGGTGCAGATGCTGCAGCAGGTGGCGCTGTTGCGTCCGAGGCAGAACCTGCTGGTGTCCCCCCACGGCGTGGCCAGCGTTCTGGGGCTGCTGCTGCTGGGTGCCGTGGCGACACCGGACAGCAGATCCTCACCGCGCTCCGCTACGAAGCCGCCAGCGGTAACCGCCATCTTTTTCAGCTTTAATTCACGGCTCGTACTCATCTGTTCTCTTTACTTTTATTGAATGAATGAATGAATGAATGCATGGATGTAAATATAATTAATATCAGCAGTAACCGCCATCTTATTCAGCTTTAATTCACAGCTCATACTCATCTGTTCTATTTACTTTTATTGAATGAATGAATGAATGAATGAATGAATGAATGAATGAATGCATGGACGTAAATATAATTAATATCAGCAGTAACCGCCATCTTTTTCAGCTTTAATTCATGGCTCATACTCATCTGTTCTATTTACTTTTATTGAATGAATGAATGAATGAATGAATGCATGGATGTAAATATAATTAATATCAGCAGTAACCGCCATCTTATTCAGCTTTAATTCACAGCTCATACTCATCTGTTCTATTTACTTTTATTGAATGAATGCATGGATGTAAATATAATTAATATCAGCAGTAACCGCCATCTTTTTCAGCTTTAATTCACAGCTCATACTCATCTGTTCTATTTACTTTTATTGAATGAATGCACGGATGTAAATATAATTAATATCAGCGGTAACCGCCATCTTATTCAGCTTTAATTCACAGCTCATACTCATCTGTTCTCTTTACTTTTATTGAATGAATGAATGAATGAATGAATGCATGGATGTAAATATAATTAATATCAGCAGTAACCGCCATCTTTTTCAGCCTTAATTCACGGCTCATACTCATCTGTTCTATTTATTTTTATTGAATGAATGAATGAATGAATGAATGCATGGATGTAAATATAATTAATATCAGCGGTAACCGCCATCTTTTTCAGCTTTGATTCACGGCTCGTACTCGTCTGTTCTATTTATTTTTATTGAATGAATGCATGAATGAATGCATGGATGTAAATATAATTAATATCCATTCCTCAGCATGTGTGTTTAGGCAGAAGTTATTTATGTGCACAATCTACGTCCCTCACTTAGCTTTCAAGGGTATTTTCTGACAGGGTGACATGGCTGCTGGCATGAGTGTAAGAGCTGTACCGGGCCTGAATCCCCCCCCCCCCCCCCCCCCCCCCCCTCCCCCCCGTTTTCCTCATGAAACTCAGGTGTGGATTGGCTTCACTTTCTGATCTGTGATTGGTTAACCCGTTTTCTCCCGCACTCCAATAGGCCTGGACGGAACGCTGGGGGACCTGCACAGGAGCCTGGACAAGTCCGGGCAGGGCGCGACCGTGACCGTCTCCAACGGCCTCTTCGCCCAGAAGGGTTTGGAGATGAAGGTCCCCTTCCTGTCCGCCGTCAGGAGAGCCTTCCGGTGCGAGAGCAGGAACCTGAATTTCGCCAACAGGGTCAGCGCCGCCAGAACCATCAACGTCTGGATCAGGGACCGCACCAACGGTCGGACCGGCGGCTTCCCCTTGGACCCGGGTTCACGGCAAAGACACGGGACCCAAATCAATTCACACTTTTTTGGCATTAGCATTAGCCGAAAACCGTTTAGGTGTCCAGCAACTTCGGCTTGCGCATAAATGCCAGTGTTATATTTCTTCACAAATGCAGCTTGGTGATTTAACCCTTACAGAAGTGAAACATACTGTGTTCATATTGGAATGTAGTGAACTTCTTTAAATGATGCATTTCACAGCAGTATATTTGCATATACTACAATATCTGAAAGTGACTATAATTTGCATATTGGCCAGATCAGAGATCTGCAGCCCCGGTCTTGGAGAGCCACAAGCTCTGCTGGTTTTTGTGTTCACCCAAAAATCAGCACCCAGTTCTGTAACCGGGTGAAGTGTGTTAAATGTGTAATCAACTGCTCTAATTGATTCAGTAGGTTCAGAGTAACCTCGAAAAACCAGCAGAGCCTGGGCACATATTTCATAAGCTGTGTTGCATAAGTTTCGCGATTCAATATTTCAATACATTCTCAGAATATTCCGTTTCCATAAGGGGAAATTGGCAATGATTGCTGAAAGTGAAAAACTGCCTTTGCTGAAACAACTACTGACATTTCCATTTAATTGTGAGCCGATATAAAGGACACATGACCCTTGATTCACTGGATTACTTGCACACTGAGATACCATAAGGGAGACTAATTGTTTAAAATGTTTTAATTGAAGCTGTACTGTTATTTTAAAGGAGGGCAGAGATATTTTTATGCCAGCCTGGGTTAAATAATAATTTGAAATACACTTAAAATTCTTCAGATTTAGAAGAAACATTACCTGCCTGTGTCCGTGCTTCAGGAAAGATCTCCACCCTGGTCAGGCCAGACATGCTGGATGGGGCCCTCACCCGTCTGGTGGCGGTGAATGCCATCTACTTCAAGGGCCTGTGGAAGTCCCGCTTCCGGCGCGAGGACACCAAGATGGGCAACTTCACAGCGGGTGACGGCAGTGAACACGAGGTCCCAATGATGTCACAAGTGTCCGTCCTCAACAGTGGTGAGTCCCAGGTCGGTAGACAATGCCTCTGTGATGTCACAGTTGTCTCTCTTCAACACTGGTGAGTTGCAGGTCAATAAACAGTGCCTCTGTGATGTCACAGTTGTCTCTCTTCAACACCGGTGAGTTGCAGGTCAATAAACAGTGCCTCTGTGATGTCACAGTTGTCTCACTTCAATGCTGGTGATTTCCAGGTTGGTGAACAATGCCTCTGTGATGTCACAGGCACCTGTGTAGCACCCAGGCAAGCTGGGGGAATGAATGCAAGCAACTGTGGTGGCGACTTCAACACTTACTTTCAGTTTCAGCGAAAAAGAGGGGTCCTTGCTCACACTGGTCTGCCTTAGAATGATCAGTCTGCCCTTCATGGATGGCAGTAGACTATACAGCACTGGAACCCCTCTCGTTACCAACCCAGAGCGCCGTGTAGTGAAAAACCAGAGAGGACAGAAGGAAGGAGCACAGACGCCAGGCGTCTGAGGAGTCTAAATAATCTGCGACGAGGCCTCACCCAGCCTCCGCTTCCCCGCACAGGGACCGCCAGCACTCCCGCCGGCCTGCGGTACTCCGTCGTCGAGCTGCCCTACCACGGCGACGCGCTCAGCATGCTGATCGCCGTGCCGCCCGTGGGCACGCCCCTCTCCGCCCTCCTCCCCCATGTGGGCGTGGCCGCCGTGCGGAGGTGGGCGGAGCTCCTGAGCCCCAGTCTCATTACCCTGTCGCTGCCCAGGTGAGGCCGGTCGTAAGGACCGCGTGCGTTCTAACCTGTGACCCCCAGAGACCGTGCTGTTACATCACTCATGTTCTTGCAATTGTGTCTTTCTCCAGGTGTGTCAGATTTTTTAAACCATGGTTACATAGTAATAATAATAATAATAATAATAATAATTTATATATTTTTTAAAGCATTCCATTCGCTCTTCCCTCTTCCCATTAATCATATGATTTTGTTGTATTTTTATTCAGTAATTTGAAGGTTTTATTTCCTTTTATTTTAAGTAAGTGTAAGCCCTGGACAAGAGTGTAAACCTTCCGATGTTCAAACCCTTGGATCACAGAGCTGTATTACAGCTGGAACAGCTGTTCCTTTTCACATAGATTATAGAGCAGCTGATCCAGCTCAAATGCAGCTCTGTTAGCTAAATGGTTAGCCCCTCTTTGTGTTCCAGCTAGCTCTCCTTCACTGAAGTCTGTTTTCTGTCCCTCTGTCCCTCTCCGTGTCTGTCTGTCTGCCTGCCCTGTAGGTTTTCAGTGGAGGCCGAGCTTGATATGAAAATTCCTCTCTTAGCTTTGAATGTCACTGACATTTTCGACCAACATAAAGCTGACTTCAGACACATATGTGAGTAAGGTGATACTGAGTCACAGTTTTACGGCTGTACTGTAAGTCTGCCTGCTTCTCTGTCTCTGTATTAGTAAGTGATTTTAGTGAGGGAGGGGAGACAGTGTCAAAAAGGTTCAAAAGATTCTGTTTATTTTAAAGTTTACTTGACATTTAGATCGAACTGCTGACACAGTATTCAAGTTTACAATGAGGGAAAAAAACAACCACTGCTACTAATTCTGTTCCATTCCATTTTAATGAAAATGGCTCTCCAGCACCCCCTCAAGGCAGAAAAGAAAATGACAGTTAATACTATCAGCAAACACACTTGATATATTACAAAGGCTGTGTTACTATGACATGTAACTGTTAACTACCACCCCCACCCCCCACCCCCTTCCTTAGGCTCAGAGCCAGTGTATGTCTCCAAGGCTGTCCAGAGAGCCAAAATGGAGGTCAATGAAGACGGAACCAAAGCATCAGTCGCCACAGGTGAGGGGGTTTCCCTATGACAGTGGCCTGCGACTGCAGTCCCCAGAGAGCCGCGGAGCGTGCTGCCATTTGCAGGTACTCAGAACTCAGTGTCAAATGTCACTGAGGTGGTCACTGGAAAACAAACAGGGAGACCCGTCCCATCGGGGGTGTGTTTTAATTCAGTGCATTTTGCTTCCCCCCCCCCCCCCCCCCCCCCCCCCCCCCCCCCTCTCGTTTCAAGCTTCGGTCCTGTTAACCAGATCTTCCCCACCACCAGTGGCCATAGACAGACCTTTCCTCTTCCTCATTCGACACAACCCCACAGGTATGTCACCCATTTTTGGTTTTTTTAAAAAAGGGAAAGAATATCAAATCTAAAGGTTGTGTTACGGCTAAAGTGCTGTTACCGTTGATGTTAATTTAATGCGCTTTAAAAAGCTGTGTGTGTCTTCACCACTAACCTGGTGAGAAAACGCTACACCCAGCGTCGCCTAGCTTCTGAAAATTCCACGTGACATCACAGAAAAAGCACAGCCAATCCAGTCTCCTCTCAGTCAAACAAAATGCAAAAACAAAAATAGGCCACCCGGCGTGTGTGTGTGTGTGTGTGTGTGTGTGTACAATTTGTTCTTTTTTTGTGTCAGATTGTGTTCTGGGTTCTGGTTCGCGCCAAATCGGTAAATCCTAACGGCAATGGCGGTGACTGAATGTGTTCTGCGGAACATTAAAACTCTCTCTTGTCTCTTAGGGACTCTGCTTTTCATGGGACTGATCAGCGATCCCTTGGCACCATGCCAACCGACTCCCGAACCGGAACCGCCTGTGTTTCCACCTCAAACACCAAAAATAAAAATAAAAATAAAATAAAAAAATTTATACTGGTTTTTCAGGCAGACGTACAAACAGATGTAATGTTGCACATCATTTAACTGGTAATAAAATCAGTTCCCCATTTCTGTATTAGGTGTTGTGTTTCCTTTTAAGAGAATAACATTTTTTTTTTTGGAGAACATACTGTTTTTTCCAAGGCATTCTGAAATTCTGTGTTAATGACAGGGACCGTGTATCAGACAGTTCTCCGGTGTCTTTTTAAGCCACCCTCCTGTACCTCACTAGCCAGGTTTCTTGCGTTTTGTAATGCTGGATTTAACCCTTTGAAGAGTAGGGTTTCTTTTTTTTTGGGAATGTTTTTTGTATGAATTCTTTTTGTATGTACACCACTCAATTATAGCTGCTGCCCAATAGCGATAGTTCTCTCAGTATAACGTGAATCCAAGAAAAAGGGCACAACACTTAAAATTTAAAACTGTTCTAATATCTAGCTAGCTGGACAGTGGAACAGTTCAATTTTTGTTTCATCTGACCATGGAACACTCCAAAAGACTAGGCCTTCATCCTGGTGATCGCCTGCAAACTTCATTCTGGCTTTTTTATTTTATTTTTTATTTCATGAACTTTTTGGCCATAATGATTAGCGCTCTGTATGTAGGAAAAATGGTGAGGCTTTTAATCCAAAGAACACCATCCCAACTGTGAAGGATGGGGGTAGCAGCATCATGTTGTGGGGGTGTTTTGCTGGAAAAGGGACTGGTGCACTTCAGAAAATAGACGGCATCATGAGGAAGGATGATTATCAAGAAATACTGAAGCAACACTTTAAAACATCAGCTAGAAGGTTAAAACTTGGTCGTAACTGGGACTTCCAGCAGGACAATGAACCTAAGCATACCACCAAAGTTGTGGCTTAAAGACAAGGTGAAATTATTGGAGTGGCCAATACAAAGCCCTGACCTGAATCCCATAGAAAATGTGTGGACTGAGCAAGGAGGCCTACAAACCTTGTATGTAACTTTCATCAGTTCCGTCAGGATGGGCAAAAATTCTGGCCAAGTATTGTGAGAAGCTTGTGGAAGGCTACCCCAAGCGTTTGATTCAAGTTAAGCATTTAAAAGGCAATGCCACCAAATACTAACAAAATGTATGTAAACTTTTGACCCACTGAAAATCTGATATAGTACATAAAAGCTGAAATAAGTCTGCCTCTTAGCCATTATTTTGAAATAACCTCTTATGGAAATAAAGTAGATACCCTAATTGACTTAACACAGGAAATGTATGGTAACATGAAATGTGTGGAGTTGTGAAAAATTGAGTTTGAATGTATTTAGTCTAGATCTAGGTGTATGTAAACTTTTGGCCTCAACTGTAGCTGGGCTAACCAGCTAGTGTAAGCCAATTGCTTTTGATTCTATACTCACTGCGGGGAAGTTCGCCATTGCAATACGAAAAAATCGTGCTTAATAAGCTACTGTTTGGCCAGCCGTCAGATTCTGGCTGAGAATGTGAACTGACCTGCTGATTGTACGGCTCTGATATTGCCACGGACGAGTAGCGGATATGGACAGCCTGCCTACGCGGTTCTATAGTACATTTTTGTCATGGTTCTGTCTTTTTGTTTCTCTTTTTCCTTTTTTGGGCCGCTAGATGGCGGTAGTCTTGTTCCTTTTCCCTGCTTAATTGTTTTATTGGTTCCAATTATTCTATTATTGTTTTTCAGTTGTGTCTAGTTATCCCTTCCCTCTGTGGTCTGATTGTGCCCTCCTGTGTCTTGTTAGGGTCTAGTCTATTTAAGTCTTCTTCTTCCCTGACTCGGGTGCTGGTTCCTTGTGTTTTCGCTTGTGTTTCCATGTGTGTCTTACCTAAGAGTTTGCCCTCGTTTCCCCGTGCCTGTTTTTGTCCACCTGTTTCTGCCCTGCCCGTTTAGCTTCTTTTTGGATTTTCTGTTTTCTGTTTTTGAGTTTTTGTCATTAAATCTGTGAATTTCCGTTTTGGAGTTCTTGGGTTTTTTTACTTCTGCATTTGGGTCCATTCCCTCGACAACCCGTGACAATTTTGGCGTTTGTGGACGCGGACGTGTTCCACGCATACGCACTTGAAAAATTGCTCACTGAATGAGGAAGCGGCAGTTCATAAAAATGAAGCGCCAACAGCAGCTAAATTTAATGTCTTTCTTTGGAGAGGGGATGAAAAGAAAAAGGAATGTGAGTAGTGGTTGTGAAACCACGTGGTTTTTCTATTAACCTATGTAACTTGAAAACGAGTCCACCTGAAACCGCAGCAAGAATCCGTCAACAATGTTTGAAAAGCAGAGTCTCTCTTGTTGCTAATTTACTTTAAGGACGTTTTTATGGCGCCAATTTAATGCCAATAATCAGCGCGAGCAGATATTCAATGCGCGAGTAAAACAAGCAGCCACGCGCGCAGATATTCACTGCGCGAGTAAAACAAGCAGCCACGCGCGCAGATATTCACTGCGCGAGCACAAAACTAGCTTTACGCACGCAAATTTCAACAACAATGAGCCGCGCGCGAGCTGGTTCTGCTCGCTCGCAAAGAGCCACTTTCTCGTCTATTCTTAGAAGGCACAGGAAGTGTATGGGCTTCGAATCGTTCACGAACGACACACCACTATGACTCAGCACTGTCAAAATACGCAACCCGAAACAGCCACAAATCACTTGTCAACCTTAATCACTTAACAGTTACATTTGACGGAAGTTTCGTTCGATATTGGTGAATTCAGATACCTCTGTATGAGTTTGTTAGTGGATCATTCAGTCAGCGTGAAAGAAAAACCACAGCTCAGAATTTACAGTCAATAACAAATTTTAATAGAGTGATTAAACAGTGATTATGCACGATAAAATGCTAACGTAATACAACACACAAGATGATAAAACCTATAGCTGTAACAAGACCTGCTGTATGCTTCTAAATATAAACACGATATGATCATGAATGGTTCTCAACGTATATGGTTAACCTAATATAATACACATGACACAGGAACTCCTTACGTGGACATCACGGCCAGCACAAACCCGTTGGTATTCCAAGGCGTATCGAGGACCAGTCAGTGTATTGGCCTTGTATGCGGCCCTGGGGTAACACTAAGCGGGATACCTCCTGGGCGTATTGATAGGTTCACTAGCTGACTGCAGCTGCTCCGGGATATCTGTTTGAGTCAATATCCAGATGGACCCTAGTGTTACTTCATATAAATAATAGAGGAGTCACGGTCTGGGATATTAAGATGGTTTCACTAACCAGATGGAGTAACCTTAGTTAAGGCTCCCTGGGATAGGTCACATTTGGTGCCTGGACAGACATATTTTTAATGTTGCTTCTTCGTGACACAAAAACATTATTTTCAAGATTCCCGGATGAGTAGCACCTTTACATACTCGGATAGAGTATTTCATCTAATTGTTCTGTCACTGAACAATTAGATGAATGTCTGTAGATAGACTTGTACCCCGGAGAGCAAGACTATTTCAGCACACCCCAGTCAATACATGTATACACAAACCCGTATTCGCACAAACATCCACATTACAGGTTACTGTACTCAGAAACTTATTTTCCTCTTTGCCACTACATAAACTTGTAGCCATGGCTAAATCTTGACTTTACGAGTCACTTGTTTTCTTCCACAGATTCCTGCAGCTAGCCAGTAAAGTCACAGTTCGTGAAAGCTCTCGAAGCGCAGCCCCACGGGTTAACGTCTCTGCCCTGCGTTTACTGTGATCCTTTACGTTTAGGTACCCAGCATGCACCAATGAAGTGCCTAAAGCCCATAGTCAAACATGGCAGCCTCCTTCATGTGCCACTGGGCCTCCCTCGTCTTTCGACCCGTCCACGGACATGAGCCCCTCACTTTCGGAGAAGGGCTCGGCCTTGCGGTCGTCCTGCGAGGACGTCTCGGCGTGGTCCGGGTTCGACTCGTAGTGCCTCTCCTGCAGGGATGCCCGGTTCGCCGCCTCCAGCTGGCTGTCCTCGCTGGCGTCAATCAATCTCTCTCTGGGGGTGGAGTCAAAGAAAGGAACAAAATGAGACTTGATTTTCCTTTTTTTAAAAGGGAAAAACTTTCCACAGTTACCTTAAAACCTACCCCAACCCCATATTTTACAAACCCAAATCTCCCACCCTTAGAGAGATAGACCAAGGGAATTGGGGAATGTGAAAGAGAGAGGGAAGTAAAGAAGGAGAATGAAAAAGAAAAATTGAATAAGTGGGAGAGATGAATGCAAGAAGTTTTTTCCTTGGCGGGGGGGAGGTGTGGTGGTTGGTGAGTGGCAACAGTGCATTGGATGCTCATGGACATTATCAGCCAAAATTTACTGAAAGGCAAAGGGGGGGGGGGCATGGATCATGGATAGCCATAGATCCATGCTCTCTAGTCTTAGTTCTCTAGCTTCTGGTTCTGCCAATTTGTTGTTTTGTATATTTACTCTTTGATTCAATGTAAGAACCCTGTGATTTTTGCTAGAAAATCAGGTTCTGCAAATCTGTTTCCTCGTGTTTTTATCTTTGTACCTGGGCCCTACTTCTTGTTTCTTGTGACACAACAGTTGTTCTGCAAATGGGACTATATCGTCTTATTCTATATTGCGCTGATAAATTGCATTTTCAGAGCGTTTTGTTTTTTGGGGTAAGGAGCTGGTCTTGTAATCTAAAGGTCACAGGTTCGATTCCCAGATAGGACTCTGCCGTTGTACCCTTGAGCAAGGTATAAACCTGCATTGCTTCAGCTGTATAAATGGATGCATCCTATGTAAAAAGTTGTGTAAAAAGTCGCTCTGGATAAGAGCCTCTCCTAAATGCCAGTAATGTAATGTAATTCATGAAGACTGATTGCCCATGCTCACCCCCCCCCCCCCCCCCCACCTGACTAATTCTACGGTGAATCTCTCCTGCTTCTCACCTGTGTGCAGTGTACCATCTGTAGATCACTCCCAGTATCAAGATGAAAAACCCAAAAAAGTGGTATAAGAAGCCACCTGTAGTGACGTCTCATGTTGTAGTCTTGTTTTTGTTCAGCCCGGTCCCATATTTTCCCATCTGCAAAGGAAAAAAGCAGCAATATTATAGTTTGACAGCCACACTGACGGTTCATGCCACACTCTTTTATAGGGGTCACCATTTTGTTCCCACAGCACTAATAATTTTATCTGGTTCTGCGAATCAGCATTAATGGAAACGGGTCACAGTGAGCAGTTTTACCCCATTTGACCAGTCGTTTAAGACTTCCGAACGGGACTTCACAGCTATACGATGCCTCAGTGCTGTTAGAGATGTCCAAACTCTTTCTCAGCTGGCAGGTCCCATCCCCGTTTGGTCTGATCCCAGAGGACAAAAGACCGTCTTCTTCAGTGATGATGTCATCATCCCGATAAACCTCCACCGTCGTGTTACTGCAGTGAAATCCTGAAACTAGGCAGGTCAGAATAACCTTCCCAGGGTTCAGGGATCTCTTAGCGAATACTGCAGCCGTGGGCTCAGCTGAAATAGGGGAAAAAGAAAAAGGCAAGTTTTTTATACACAAGGGAAGGCCTCTTGTGTATGTTCAAGTAATGAGGCATACCAGTGTACTTTGGATGTGAAAATGTATACGGGCTGACAGGTCTGTATTCGAATGGTCAGGCAACTTGCATTGAAATGGAAACAGGGAAAAGGCACATTTTCTTTTACTTTGGTTCTGAAAATGTTGTTTTCCTGAGTAAATCCCCATTGACATATAAGGTCACGTTTTAAGTAAGGTACCTTTCTTCAAAAAAAGAAGCAAGAACACATTATCATTTGGAAGCTTTAATGTAAAAGACATTCTAACTAATTTTCAGATATACTCTAGGATGTTATGGCTAACAGATTTTTTTCCAAGCAATTTTTTTGCACCTTTTTTTTACATTACAAGATGTGTGGACCCCTTAGGGTAATGTGACATACTGCTATATACTGGAATTATGTGACTTTTTATTTTTAGGAATGCACGCACGCACATATATTTCAATTAAAGGAGAAATAATTCTTATATTTCCCCATATATTTGTTAATATATTCAATTTTTCCAGTATACTGCAGCGTGTTCCATTTCTGTATGGGACCATGGTACTAACCTGTCTCCTGGTTCTCCTCTGGTTCAAAGGACAAACTTCTCTTCAGGTGATGCACACAGATGAAATCTATGTAGTTCTTAGTTTCAATGGTGATGTCCTGGTCCCTGGTCCACTTTCTTGTAATGGGGACAGCAGATCCTGCTGAAGCCTCCCACTGAAGCCTGCTGAGGTTCAAGGACAGGAAGTCTTCTCCATTCCATCCGTACTGAGCAAAGGCCCTCGTAAGACTGACACCAGAGTCAGGGTTTAGCTCGATCTCACAGCCAAACCTCCCCTGCAGGACGGCAGCACCTGAAACACATGGATGTACATGATGCAGTGATTATACCTGCATGTACTGCATGGTCTTTACTTGGAACTTTAAACAGAGGTACAGGAGAAAAAAAAAACATTTTTAAAAAGCTGAGATATAAAGGCCCTCACTTACCAGACATGTTAAGTCCTGTGTCATTTTTTAAGATGTCACTTCTGCCTCTGTCCCAGTGCTCCATATTAAGGCGTTTGACAGACTCCCACAGAGAACGGCCTCGTCCTTCCCGCATCCATTTTCTACGGGGCACGCTGTCCGTGCCATTGCTACTGTAGGAGTCAACTGCTTCGCCATCAAGCCACAGGACACAAGTGAACTCATCAGAATTCACTGCAGTGTAGGCACCCAGAAGGGAGTGAGGAACTGAAAGACAGAGAGACAGGGAAAGAGATGTCACCAAATAGGATACCAAACAGGACAACACTCATGTAACCACAGTTCTCACAGAGCCACAAGCAGATTCAACTTGACCGCACACTGCACCTCGGTATACCAACTCTGTCTTTTTTATTTCATAGAAAACGACGCTTAACAGTTCATATCTTTTCTTTTTTTTAATACATTTTTTGGGTTTTCTTCGGATTCTAACCACCATCGTAGCGGCTCGCATTGAGCACGTGAAAAGCGCTCTACGGGCTGCGCCACTAGGATAAAATGGTCCTGCACAGGGATCTTAACTAACTCATCACTGAATTAATGAATAAGTCTAATGAGTAGATAATAAATACATATACATAATCCCCCGTAAATTAAGGAGTAACTGTCACCAATTTTTTTTATATTCTGGAAGAGTGATGAGTGCAGACCCAGCTCACATGCAAAATATTATGACAAGTGTTTACACTTTCCCCCTTAAGAATTGTAGTTAAGTTTTTCTTCAAGCGAAAACGTTTCTGCCTATCAAGAACAAACAACCCACACACAGGTTTTTACAATTTGAAGCTTCAAATAATTAAATGACAACGCTAAATAAAAAAAATAAAAAAACATTCAATATATCACAAGCATAGATCCTACCTGCAAGCCAAACTCAACAAGGTAGACGAAAGCGTCTATACCTACCCGAGACAGTGCGCCAAACAATGTCCGAAAACAATAAAATTCTATAAATGCTAAACATTTTAGAACACAACTTCAAGAACTATATCCACTTATCCACTCTGGTCTGTTTGTTGCAAATCGCCTTCGCGAAACCTCCCCTTTATGCTCATTCACTGAGGTAAGTAATAATAACGACACTCGAGACCCAAACGATTTGATTGGATACGGTAAATATTACGTAGACGTGACGACACAGTATATAGGTTTCATGTCTGTGTTTTGCTTGGGACCCATTCTGCGAAACTTCGCTGAAGAACTGCATTGCTTGGCGGAAGAATAATTATTATTTCTATGGGCGGAACGCGGAAAGTAAGAAGCAGCCGAGACATACAGCGTGGTGCTTTGATGTGATCCGCAGACAGAGCATTCTCGTTCTCGACGAAATAGTCATTCAGCATCAGAAGTTGGAAAGTTCCGGATTGAAATATCCGAATTGGATTCAAGGCGTCTTCAACGCAGCATTATACTGGCAAATATTCATACTCACGACCACTGTCGGCAAAACAGAACGTGAAGACCAGAATGAATATAGTTTTGAAGCTGTGTTGTAAAATGTTGAGCGTTTATGGCATTTTAGTAGTGTCGAGCATTATTGGCGGACGGTGTCAGGTACGTATTCACGTTTTTCATCTTTGCCTTTCGAAATAAGTAAAGTTTAGACTATTTTCTTTTTATTGTTCTTAGTTGAAGCAATGTGCATTGGTTTGATAGCGCTACGTGCTTTGCTGGTGCAGATACTTAGCCTAGCAGCTAATGTAGCCTAGGTTTTCCGCTTACTCATGCTTCCGTAGTTTTGGTCGGTCGTGGTCGTGGCTCATGTAGCCTACGCTGTCAGGGCAATTTCACAGACATTTTCGACGTCACCTATTTTTATACAGTCTATGGACTTCACCGACAAGCTAGCTTTTAGCAAAACCAATTTGCAGTGTTGGGCAAGCTACTTGGAAAGTGTAGTGAGCTAAGCTACCAGTTACTCTACATTAAATGAAGCTTCACTACACTGAAGCTACCCCCCAGAGAAATGTAGCAAGCTAAGCTACAGCAACATGGCAAAAGTAGTTTACTACATCAAAGCTTTTTTTTTCTTTTCTTTACATTGAACCAACTTAATTCCAAGGAGGCCATTTAGTTGGGTGGACCCTCTACAAAAAAAATAAAATTCTACAATTTTGTATATTGTATTATTCAAGTATCAGTGAACACTTAATTCTAACGTCCATGGACAATCATGCACCTTACTACCATAGCAATATCCACCTGACTTGCACTAATGTACAGTGTACTACACTGTAGCATAGTAACATAACTGAACAGTGTATACTCCCTGTCCCTCTCCGAACCTCCCCCTCACTACCCATCTTCTGCTGTGGCCTGAAGACTCATCTCTTCAGACTATACCTAGACTAACTACCACCATGCTGTATATTTCACTAAATCCATCCCCCCCCCCTTTTTATGACACTTGTTACATGTTGCCCCATCCCAGCACTTTTTAGGGGTCCTATGAAGTAGGAACCCTATTGTTTTTGTTAGTATTATTATTATTCTTTTCCTGGACTTGGTCAAATAACTCCAAAAAAAAAAAAAAAAAAGTGCATCTCCACGAAATAACAACGGAGCAGGACAGAGGGGTACACAAGTTGCGACCTAGGGAGCTCTAATTCTACGGGCTTGCTTATTCTTTTGTCAATCAAGGCTCGTTGGATGCCCGTCAAATCCGTGAGTACATACACTGGCCATATTTCACCTGCGTTTCTGATGTGTTTACACTTACGCCACCGCACCCTTTGTCACAGCCACTGTTTTACATATATAGCAACTGCTAAACGGTACATGCTCATCAGACTGTACAAATTCACACAAGGATAGCCATAATCCACAACCGTTTCTTACAGGGTCACTTCGCATTTCTCACTCTCATAATAAAACGCTTTGCAAAAATAAATTATATCTCATAAAGAACACGTTTTCAACGTACAAATATGCCAAGTTACTCACACATACAAGACATACACCGTCTATAACTCATTCATTCAGACTGGCAAAATACGGGCCTGCCATTAAAAGTATTGATATCAAAATGACGCCAAGTTACGGTACTACAAACAATATAGGCTATCTTGCCTCACCGAAATTAAATAAGATGTATTCCAAAGCAATGCTACCCAATATTTCCTCAGTTATTTCAACGAACAAAAATCTGTGAAGTGTGACTGAACGTGTTCATTGGTCGCACCGGTGCGCCTGACATTTAGCAGGTCTGTGTCTCTGTGTTACGACGGAGTATTATGGCCACAGAGGAAAATTCTGAGATTTCGAGAAAAAAGTCATAATATTATGAGAATAAAGTCGTAATTTTATGAGAAAAAAGTCATAATATTACGAGAATGAAGTCGTAATTTTATGAGAAAAAAGTGCTCGTCGTCGTAGTACAGTGTGTGCATGTGTGTAGTGTTTTTTTTTTTTTTTTTTTTTGTTTTTTGTTTTTTCCCACCCTCATTCTGCAAAGACCCACCCCTACTCTGCCTCTGATTGGCTCTGACCCTGATATTCTTCTTCGCTGAATGCGGGTGGGGGAAAAAAATAAGGCATGTATGTATGAAACCATGCCCTGTCCTCCTCCGGGAGCAGCGCACACTTTTGTTTGAGTTATTTGAGTTTGATTTATTTATTTGAGTTTGTCAAGCACTTTAAATATCAGTACTTTTTAAGTTTATTTTTTAAACAATTGAGGTTATTGTGATTTCTTGTTTGTGTTGTGATTTAAATAAAGATAAAACATTTATCTGCACCTTTATTCCTGTTTACTCTCATTTACATAATGTGTTAAGAAATTACCCATGTGTATTGGAACTGACAAAAAAGGTAACGCTTAAAATGTATTATTGCGGCGCCAAAAGGCACGGTGAAACATTTTGAGTCTAACTAAATTATGTGCTGGTGCACCTAAACGAAAAAGTTAGGCGCACCAGTGCAACCAATGTAAAAAGTTAGTCTGGAGCCCTGTATTAGTTAAATAAACCTGTTTATTTTAATCCATGATTTCTTGTGTGGTCTCCCTTATTTTGTCTGAACTTCGAGCTGGTTCATGACACAAGTCAGAGTATTTCAAAATAAAAGCTTGGTAAATGGAATTATTTCTTGTGTGAGATTTTGTAGTTTTTCTTCTTGTAACTAATACAGCTGGATATAACTGCACTAATATACTCATATTTAGAATATTATACCGCCACTTCTGTGGAATCATGTTCCCAACTATTGCTGTTGGTGTTTTAGTCTAGCTTAGGCATGCATTGCCACACACTGCCAGTTCACTACTGGCTGATTGTTACATTGTGACATCCAGTCATTTTTGTGAAATCATGTTCCCAGGGAATACAGCTGGATTTAACTGCATTAATATACTCATATTTAGAATATTATACCACCACTTCTGTGGAATCATGTTCCCAACTATTGCTGTTGGTGTTTTAGTCTAGCTTAGACATGCATTGCCACACACTGCCAGTTCACTACTGGCTCACTGTTACCATTGTTACCAAATGAAAGGGGGGTATACATTTACACTACAGACCCATATCTTTAACATCATGCAGTCATTTTTGTGAAATCACGTTCCCAGCAATTGTTGCTGATGTTTTAGTGTAGCCCAGCCATTACCAAATAAAAGGAGTATGCATTTAACATACAGACCCAAGATTCAACCAAATACAAATAAAATTTCCAGAATAAAGTTAAAATCAAATTACATTTATTTTTGTGGCATTTCACAAGAACTTTGTCATAATACGCTTTACATCATAGGGCGATGGTGGCAAGGAAAAACTCCCTAGGTGGGGAAGGAATAAAACCCTAGGAGGAACCAGAGTTAAGAGGGGGAGCCCATCCTCCTGTGGCTGGCATCGTGTTTGTGAGTTAATAATAAACAACACGTCATATCAAACCGTCAACAATCAATTCAGAATTATTTTGGTTGCTAGAATGGTGCGTGAGGAAGGGGCGCAGGACTGGTTGAGTGCAGGTGCAAGAGGTGTCGGTCCAGGGGTAATATGCGGACCGGAGGAGAGGGAGGATGGACTGATCCGGTGTCTCAGCAACCAGAACACTTGGGACTCAGTGCAGGTGCCCCACCAGTGCATGAGGGAGACAGGCAAAACCGGGCAAATAGGAAAGAGCAGTGGGAAGTAAGTAGGGGTGTAGCTACATCTTTAAATGTTTGGAGTAACAGATCAAGATATTTTCCCCTAATGTTTCCCCCACACAACCTCAGCACATAGGATAGCCTGTGTAAAACATTTAGCCAAACAAATGAAACGTTTCCCACATGCATGAGAAATTCAACAAAATGTTTATCTAAATGTGTGACACATCTAGCTAAATATGTAACAAAATGTTTAAATCATTTAGTGAAATGTATGATATATGCACTATACGTTCAAACATGTAATAAATCATCATCCATTCCAAACTGTACACTCACAGCACACGCCCTCCACACACCCCATCATCCTGCACATGCCCTCCACACACCCCACCATCCTGCACACGCCCTCCACACACCCCACCATCTGGCACACGCCCACCACACACCCCATTTCCTACAAGTTCTGTAGAAAATGTTTGTGTCTTAAGAGGATGTTGATTGCCTTTTTCTTATTAAGCTTATTTTCGTATAACATGGCAAAATACGGTTTGGTAACTAGCAGAGTGTATGGGAGGACAGATATTTTTCCTGTTCTTATGCAGCAGAGAAAGTGTAAGTGATGGCTTGCTTGTGCTATTTTAGTTGTTTATTCTCCATGCGCATGAATAAAGAACTTCTGATTTTACCAGTACGAACCTCAGAGTGGCTTGTTCCATGACCGACAGTTTTTATCTACAGCGTACAACCTCAGGCCAGAACCTAAACTGCACGTACAGAGCTCTATGCTAACATTTTGTGTTCGAGGAGCACATGTGCTCCCGAGTTGAAACATTAAGGAGCAGGCCAATTCACCTCAATTAATTGATGTGCACCTAAATTATTTTAGCACATATCAATTTTCAGGAACAAAGCTTCTAAAATCAGAGCACTGTAGGACCCTGACATACAAAGGTATATTTAGCATCCTTTCAGTGTGTATATAACCTGAGTCATGGCTAAGCATGTCCCCTCAAACCTAGTCTTGCCAGAAAGCTCTGTGGTAGTAGGGAACTCCATGGTACCTCCCCAATAGTAACATCTCAGCAGGAGGGGGAAACGAAAAAACGTATCGGCGTGCGGTTTCCGGTTTTGCGTCCGTCGGCTGCATAGATGCAGTACGCGCGCACTTCCCGTTTATGTGTATCGAATAGTTCTCCAGTGTCTTTTTAAGGCAACCTCCTGTACCTCACTAGCCAGGTTTCTTTTGTTTTGTAATGCTAGGGGTGTAGGGGTTTGAAGAGTAGGCGAGGAGGAAACGAAAAAACGTATCGGCGTGCGGTTTACGGTTTTGCGTCCGTCTGCATAGATGCAGTACGCGCGCACTTCCCTTTTCTGTGTATCGAATAGTTCTCCAGTGTCTTTTTAAGCCAACCTCCTGTACCTCACTAGCCAGGTTTCTTTTGTTTTGTAATGCTAGGGGTGTAGGGGTTTGAAGAGTAGGGTTTTTTTTTTTGGGGAAAGTTTTTTTGTATGAATCGTTTTTGTATGTACACCACTCAATTATAGCTGCTGCCCAATAGCGATAGTTCTCTCAGTATAACGTGAATCCAAGAAAAAGGGCACAACACTTAAAATTTAAAACTGTTCTAATATCTAGCTAGATGGACAGTGGAACAGTTCAATTTTTGTTTCATCTGACCATGGAACACTCCTCGAAAAGGCTAGGCCTTCATCATGGTGATCACCTGCAAACTTCATTCTGGCTTTTTTATTTTATTTTTTATTTCATGAACTTTTTGGCCATAATTATCAGCGCTCTGTATGTAGGAAAAATGGTGAGGCTTTTAATCCAAAGAACACCATCCCAACTGTGAAGGATAGGGGTAGCAGCATCATGTTGTGGGGGTGTTTTGCTGGAAAAGGGACCGGTGCACTTCAGAAAATAGACGGCATCATGAGGAAGGATGATTATCAAGAAATACTGAAGCAACACTTTAAAACATCAGCTAGAAGGTTAAAACTTGGTCGTAACTGGGACTTCCAGCAGGACAATGAACCTGCTTGCTTGTGCTATTTTAGAATGTACACAAGGTATGCCGGTTGTTTATTCTCCGTGCGCATGAATAAAGAACTTCTGATTTTACCAGTACGAACCTCAGAGTGGCTTGTTCCATGACCGACAGTTTTTATCTACAGCGTACAACCTCAGGCCAGAACCTAAACTGCACGTACAGAGCTCTACGCTAACATTTTGTGTTCGAGGAGCACATGTGCTCCCGAGTTGAAACATTAAGGAGCAGGCCAATTCACCTCAATTAATTGATGTGCTCCTAAATTATTTTAGCACATATCAATTTTCAGGAACAAAGCTTCTAAAATCAGAGCACTGTAGGACCCTGACATACAAAGGTATATTTAGCATCCTTTCAGTGTGTATATAACCTGAGTCATGGCTAAGCATGTCCCCTCAAACCTAGTCTTGCCAGAAAGCTCTGTGGTAGTAGGGAACTCCATGGTACCTCCCCAATAGTAACATCTCAGCAGGAGGGGGAAACGAAAAAAAAAAAAACGTATCGGCGTGCGGTTTCCGGTTTTGCGTCCGTCGGCTGCATAGATGCAGTACGCGCGCACTTCCCGTTTATGTGTATCGAATAGTTCTCCAGTGTCTTTTTAAGGCAACCTCCTGTACCTCACTAGCCAGGTTTCTTTTGTTTTGTAATGCTAGGGGTGTAGGGGTTTGAAGAGTAGGGTTTTTTTTTTTGGGAAAGTTTTTTTGTATGAATCGTTTTTGTATGTACACCACTCAATTATAGCTGCTGCCCAATAGCGATAGTTCTCTCAGTATAACGTGAATCCAAGAAAAAGGGCACAACACTTAAAATTTAAAACTGTTCTAATATCTAGCTAGATGGACAGTGGAACAGTTCAATTTTTGTTTCATCTGACCATGGAACACTCCTCGAAAAGGCTAGGCCTTCATCCTGGTGATCACCTGCAAACTTCATTCTGGCTTTTTTATTTTATTTTTTATTTCATGAACTTTTTGGCCATAATTATCAGCGCTCTGTATGTAGGAAAAATGGTGAGGCTTTTAATCCAAAGATCACCATCCCAACTGTGAAGGATGGGGGTAGCAGCATCATGTTGTGGGGGTGTTTTGCTGGAAAAGGGACCGGTGCACTTCAGAAAATAGACGGCATCATGAGGAAGGATGATTATCAAGAAATACTGAAGCAACACTTTAAAACATCAGCTAGAAGGTTAAAACTTGGTCGTAACTGGGACTTCCAGCAGGACAATGAACCTGCTTGCTTGTGCTATTTTAGAATGTACACAAGGTATGCCGGTTGTTTATTCTCCGTGCGCATGATAAAGAACTTCTGATTTTACCAGTACGAACCTCAGAGTGGCTTGTTCCATGACCGACAGTTTTTATCTACAGCGTACAACCTCAGGCCAGAACCTAAACTGCACGTACAGAGCTCTATGCTAACATTTTGTGTTCGAGGAGCACATGTGCTCCCGAGTTGAAACATTAAGGAGCAGGCCAATTCACCTCAATTAATTGATGTGCACCTAAATTATTTTAGCACATATCAATTTTCAGGAACAAAGCTTCTAAAATCAGAGCACTGTAGGACCCTGACATACAAAGGTATATTTAGCATCCTTTCAGTGTGTATATAACCTGAGTCATGGCTAAGCATGTCCCCTCAAACCTAGTCTTGCCAGAAAGCTCTGTGGTAGTACGGAACTCTATGGTACCTCCCCAATAGTAACATCTCAGCAGGAGGGGGACAAAAAACAGAGACATTTTTGGATACATGTTTATAAATACATTTTTTAAATACGATTGTAGTCTAGAAAACGTAGTGCCTGTAGTGCCTAGAATTTAGCCAGTTGAAGCGGAGTACAGTTAGCATCATTTCAGTGGTGGGGCAGGGAAAAACACACACGTGACAGTAAGGGTCTGTGCAGTGCGGATACTGGGTCAGGCTGTGGTCTAAACCGGGCCTTAAGCTTTCAGAAGGTGGGTTTGACGATGAACTGGTCGGAGAGCGGTTTGACCAGGCTGAACCGGGTCACCGCGGGGGTCCGGAAGGACTTGGCCAGCTTGTCCAGCTGAGTCATGAAGTTCTGCTCCTCCTCCGGGGAGCTGCGGGTCCAGGCCAGGGGCAAATGGGTTGGAACCGCCCGCCGATCTGCAACGCAGAACCGCGGACACGGTCAGAACCATGGACACGGTCAGAACCACGGACACGGTCAGAGCCACAGAGATAGTGAGAACCGCGGACACGGTCAGAGCCACAGAGATAGTCAGAACCACGGACACTGTCTCTGTGGTTAGCATTACTACGCCTTAGCAGGAAGGCTAACCATATCACAGCCCAGACCTGCGTCAATATACGTATTTGTTTTTGATTCAAATACTTTTCTGTGCTCTACACAGAAAAGTATTTGAATCAAAGGGCGATATAGCTCAGGAGGTAAGACCGATTGTCTGGCAGTCGGAGGGTTGCCGGTTCAAACCCCGCCCTGGGCATGTCGAAGTGTCCTTGAGCAAGACACCTAACCCCTAACCTCTAACTGCTCTGGCGAATGAGAGGCATCAATTGTAAAGCGCTTTGGATAAAAGCGCTATATAAATGCAGTCCATTTACTGATCATGCCTGGTGAGCCTGCCAATATGATAAGAAGGCGGGGTTTGCACTTTTTGAGAGTATTTAATTTGTTCCAAAACACCAAATAGGATCAGTAAAGTGCAGAAAAATATTTGAATCCAAAACAAATACGTATTTGACCCAGGTCTGTCACAGCCAGGACATTAAACCCCTTGTCTCCCCTTGTCTCCTTCTAATGATATAAGAATATTGGTTTAGTAAACTCAAATAAAAACCCTTTTCCCCAATTGGTTTGTCTCTATTGTGAACTAGCAGCCAAGTATTGGGTTGGGTTTTGAGTGAAAACTATACCTAGACCTGACCGTTGAAACTAGCCTCCTCGGTAACTGCGTTCCATTCGACGGTTGAATCCCAAACCCCACCCCCCTGCGAAGACCTCGGACCTCAGGCCCATTATATTATATTACATTACCGGCATTTGGCAGACGCTCCTATCCAGAGTTACTTACACAACTTTTTACGCAGCACTTATTCAAGTGGATACATATACTGAAGCAATGCAGGTTAAGTACCTTGCTGAAGGGTACAATGGCAGTATCCTATCTGGGAATCAAGCCCAGATAGGGTTTTAAGTAACAAGACCAGCTTCTTCACCCGTTACACCACGCTGGCCCCTCCCCCTCACCTTGAAAGAACAGCCCGCTGGGCGCGGCGGCGGCTCTGGACACCGCCAGCCACACCGCCGTGTCGGCCCCCTGCTCCGCCGTCCGCAGCTTCCCCTGCATGATGCGGTGGAACTCCGGCATCGCCATGGCAACCGCTGACCAGCGCACGAGGAGGAAACGAAAAAACGTATCAGCGTGGCGGTTTCCGGTTTTGCGTCCGTCTGCATAGATGCGGTACGCGCGTACTTCCCTTTCCTGTGTTGTTTGTCATTTCGGGTACTTTTTTAAAAATATAAAAATAAACTGAATTTCAGCGTGATTAACCGCAGCTAAAGGCTCAGGTTTAAACCACCTTGACCACAGAAGTGCATTACAACTTGAACAGCTATTGGCATCTGTGAAATGAGGATTAGCTGTTCCACTTGTACTGCAGTTCTGGTGATCTTTGGGTTTAAATCTGAAGCTTGAACTCCAGCAATGATAGTTTTCCCCATCCCAATGTGTAGCATTAGCATTTAGCCAGTAGAAGCTGAGCACAATTAACATTATTTCAGTGCTGAGGCAGGGGGGAAAAGGCATGCTGCAGTTGACCCAAAAGGGGTTTTCTCCGAGATGATGCTTACATCACACTGCTCGGTTAGGTACAGCGTAGCCATGGCGACGGCGTACCTGGCGAGTCGACCCAGCCCGGGTGCACGGAGGAAAAATGGACGCCGCCGTGCGCTTTGGCCCACCACTCAAAACAGGGAGGCCCGTCCCATCGGGGGGGTGTTTTAATTCAGTGCATATTGCATCACTCATCAACCTTAATCACTTAACAGTTACATTCGAGGGACGTTTCGTTCGATATTGGTGAATTCAAATACCTCTGTATGAGTTTGTTAGTGGATCATTCAGTCAGCGTGAAGGAGAAACCACAACTCAGAATTTACAGTCAATAACACATTTTAATAGAGAGTGATTAAACAGTAGAGCCCGACCGATATATCGGTTCAGCCATTATTTGACTTTTTTGACGACATTGGGATTGGATCGGCAGTTATGCAGCCGGTGTCCCGATTTTTAAATAACTATAATAAACAAAAAAACATTGATTATTTTAACAGTGATTATGCACGATAAAATGCTAACCTAATACAACACACAAGATGATAAAACCAATAGCTGTAACAAGACCTGCTGTTTGCTTCTAAATATAAACACGATATGATCAAGAATGGTTCTCCACGTATATGGTTAACCTAATATAATACGCATGACACAGGAACTCCTTTCGCGGACATCACGGCCAGAACAAATCCGTTGGTATTCCAAGGCGTAGCGAGGACCAGTCAGTGTATTGGCCTTGTATGCGGCCCTGGGGTAACACTAAGCGGGTTGCCTCCTGGGCATATTGATAGGTTCACTAGCCGACAGTGCAGCTGCTCCGGGATGTCTGTTTGAGTCAATATCCAGATGGACCCTAGTGTTACTTCATATAAATAGATGAAATATAAATAGAGGGGTCACGGTCTGGGATATTAAGATGGTTTCACTAATCAGATGGAGTTAAGGCTCCCTGGGACAAGTCAGATTTGGTACCCAGATGAACATATTTTTAATGTTGCTTCTTCGTGACACAAAAACATTATTTTCAAGATTCCCGGATGAGCAGCACCTTTACCTGCTCGGATAGAAGGTCTTCTGTCACTGAACAATTAGATGAATGTCTGTAGATAGACTGGTACCCCGGAGAGCAAGACTATTTCAGCACACCCCAATCAATACATGTATACACAAACCCGTATTCGCACAAACATCCACATTACAGGTTAATGTACTCAAACTTATTTTCCTCTTTGCCACTACATAAACTTGTAGCCATGGCTAAATCTTGACTTTACGAGTCACTTGTTTTCTTCCACAGATTCCTGCAGCTAGCCAGTAAAGTCACAGTTCGTGAAAGCTCTCGGAGCGCAGCCCCACGGGTTAACGTCACTGCCCTGCGTTTACTGTGATCCTTTACGTTTAGGTACCCAGCATGCACCAATGAAGTGCCTAAAGCCCATAGTCAAACATGGCAGCCTCCTTCATGTGCCACTGGGCCTCCCTCGTCTTTCGACCCGTCCACGGACATGAGCCCCTCACTTTCGGAGAAGGGCTCGGCCTTGCGGTCGTCCTGCGAGGACGTCTCGGCGTGGTCCGGGTTCGACTCGTAGTGCCTCTCCTGCAGGGATGCCCGGTTCGCCGCCTCCAGCTGGCTGTCCTCGCTGGCGTCAATCAATCTCTCTCTGGGGGTGGAGTCAAAGAAAGGAACAAAATGAGACTTGATTTTCCTTTTTTTAAAAGGGAAAAACTTTCCACAGTTACCTTAAAACCTACCCCAACCCCATATTTTACAAACCCAAATCTCCCACCCTTAGAGAGATAGACCAAGGGAATTGGGGAATGTGAAAGAGAGAGGGAAGTAAAGAAGGAGAATGAAAAAGAAAAATTGAATAAGTGGGAGAGATGAATGCAAGAAGTTTTTTCCTTGGCGGGGGGGAGGTGTGGTGGTTGGTGAGTGGCAACAGTGCATTGGATGCTCATGGACATTATCAGCCAAAATTTACTGAAAGGCAAAGGGGGGGGGGCATGGATCATGGATAGCCATAGATCCATGCTCTCTAGTCTTAGTTCTCTAGCTTCTGGTTCTGCCAATTTGTTGTTTTGTATATTTACTCTTTGATTCAATGTAAGAACCCTGTGATTTTTGCTAGAAAATCAGGTTCTGCAAATGTTTCTGTTTCCTCGTGTTTTTATCTTTGTACCTGGGCCCTACTTCTTGTTTCTTGTGACACAACAGTTGTTCTGCAAATGGGACTATATCGTCTTATTCTATATTGCGCTGATAAATTGCATTTTCAGAGCGTTTTGTTTTTTGGGGTAAGGAGCTGGTCTTGTAATCTAAAGGTCACAGGTTCGATTCCCAGATAGGACTCTGCCGTTGTACCCTTGAGCAAGGTATAAACCTGCATTGCTTCAGCTGTATAAATGGATGCATCCTATGTAAAAAGTTGTGTAAAAAGTCGCTCTGGATAAGAGCCTCTCCTAAATGCCAGTAATGTAATGTAATTCATGAAGACTGATTGCCCATGCTCACCCCCCCCCCCCCCCCACCTGACTAATTCTACGGTGAATCTCTCCTGCTTCTCACCTGTGTGCAGTGTACCATCTGTAGATCACTCCCAGTATCAAGATGAAAAACCCAAAAAGTGGTATAAGAAGCCACCTGTAGTGACGTCTCATGTTGTAGTCTTGTTTTTGTTCAGCCCGGTCCCATATTTTCCCATCTGCAAAGGAAAAAAGCAGCAATATTATAGTTTGACAGCCACACTGACGGTTCATGCCACACTCTTTTATAGGGGTCACCATTTTGTTCCCACAGCACTAATAATTTTATCTGGTTCTGCGAATCAGCATTAATGGAAACGGGTCACAGTGAGCAGTTTTACCCCATTTGACCAGTCGTTTAAGACTTCCGAACGGGACTTCACAGCTATACGATGCCTCAGTGCTGTTAGAGATGTCCAAACTCTTTCTCAGCTGGCAGGTCCCATCCCCGTTTGGTCTGATCCCAGAGGGCAAAAGACCGTCTTCTTCAGTGATGATGTCATCATCCCGATAAACCTCCACCGTCGTGTTACTGCAGTGAAATCCTGAAACTAGGCAGGTCAGAATAACCTTCCCAGGGTTCAGGGATCTCTTAGCGAATACTGCAGCCGTGGGCTCAGCTGAAATAGGGGAAAAAGAAAAAGGCAAGTTTTTTATACACAAGGGAAGGCCTCTTGTGTATGTTCAAGTAATGAGGCATACCAGTGTACTTTGGATGTGAAAATGTATACGGGCTGACAGGTCTGTATTCGAATGGTCAGGCAACTTGCATTGAAATGGAAACAGGGAAAAGGCACATTTTCTTTTACTTTGGTTCTGAAAATGTTGTTTTCCTGAGTAAATCCCCATTGACATATAAGGTCACGTTTTAAGTAAGGTACCTTTCTTCAAAAAAAGAAGCAAGAACACATTATCATTTGGAAGCTTTAATGTAAAAGACATTCTAACTAATTTTCAGATATACTCTAGGATGTTATGGCTAACAGATTTTTTTCCAAGCAATTTTTTTGCACCTTTTTTACATTACAAGATGTGTGGACCCCTTAGGGTAATGTGACATACTGCTATATACTGGAATTATGTGACTTTTTATTTTTAGGAATGCACGCACGCACATATATTTCAATTAAAGGAGAAATAATTCTTATATTTCCCCATATATTTGTTAATATATTCAATTTTTCCAGTATACTGCAGCGTGTTCCATTTCTGTATGGGACCATGGTACTAACCTGTCTCCTGGTTCTCCTCTGGTTCAAAGGACAAACTTCTCTTCAGGTGATGCACACAGATGAAATCTATGTAGTTCTTAGTTTCAATGGTGATGTCCTGGTCCCTGGTCCACTTTCTTGTAATGGGGACAGCAGATCCTGCTGAAGCCTCCCACTGAAGCCTGCTGAGGTTCAAGGACAGGAAGTCTTCTCCATTCCATCCGTACTGAGCAAAGGCCCTCGTAAGACTGACACCAGAGTCAGGGTTTAGCTCGATCTCACAGCCAAACCTCCCCTGCAGGACGGCAGCACCTGAAACACATGGATGTACATGATGCAGTGATTATACCTGCATGTACTGCATGGTCTTTACTTGGAACTTTAAACAGAGGTACAGGAGAAAAAAAAAAACATTTTTAAAAAGCTGAGATATAAAGGCCCTCACTTACCAGACATGTTAAGTCCTGTGTCATTTTTAAGATGTCACTTCTGCCTCTGTCCCAGTGCTCCATATTAAGGCGTTTGACAGACTCCCACAGAGAACGGCCTCGTCCTTCCCGCATCCATTTTCTACGGGGCACGCTGTCCGTGCCATTGCTACTGTAGGAGTCAACTGCTTCGCCATCAAGCCACAGGACACAAGTGAACTCATCAGAATTCACTGCAGTGTAGGCACCCAGAAGGGAGTGAGGAACTGAAAGACAGAGAGACAGGGAAAGAGATGTCACCAAATAGGATACCAAACAGGACAACACTCATGTAACCACAGTTCTCACAGAGCCACAAGCAGATTCAACTTGACCGCACACTGCACCTCGGTATACCAACTCTGTCTTTTTTATTTCATAGAAAACGACGCTTAACAGTTCATATCTTTTCTTTTTTTTAATACATTTTTTGGGTTTTCTTCGGATTCTAACCACCATCGTAGCGGCTCGCATTGAGCACGTGAAAAGCGCTCTACGGGCTGCGCCACTAGGATAAAATGGTCCTGCACAGGGATCTTAACTAACTCATCACTGAATTAATGAATAAGTCTAATGAGTAGATAATAAATACATATACATAATCCCCCGTAAATTAAGGAGTAACTGTCACCAATTTTTTTTATATTCTGGAAGAGTGATGAGTGCAGACCCAGCTCACATGCAAAATATTATGACAAGTGTTTACACTTTCCCCCTTAAGAATTGTAGTTAAGTTTTTCTTCAAGCGAAAACGTTTCTGCCTATCAAGAACAAACAACCCACACACAGGTTTTTACAATTTGAAGCTTCAAATAATTAAATGACAACGCTAAATAAAAAAAATAAAAAAACATTCAATATATCACAAGCATAGATCCTACCTGCAAGCCAAACTCAACAAGGTAGACGAAAGCGTCTATACCTACCCGAGACAGTGCGCCAAACAATGTCCGAAAACAATAAAATTCTATAAATGCTAAACATTTTAGAACACAACTTCAAGAACTATATCCACTTATCCACTCTGGTCTGTTTGTTGCAAATCGCCTTCGCGAAACCTCCCCTTTATGCTCATTCACTGAGGTAAGTAATAATAACGACACTCGAGACCCAAACGATTTGATTGGATACGGTAAATATTACGTAGACGTGACGACACAGTATATAGGTTTCATGTCTGTGTTTTGCTTGGGACCCATTCTGCGAAACTTCGCTGAAGAACTGCATTGCTTGGCGGAAGAATAATTATTATTTCTATGGGCGGAACGCGGAAAGTAAGAAGCAGCCGAGACATACAGCGTGGTGCTTTGATGTGATCCGCAGACAGAGCATTCTCGTTCTCGACGAAATAGTCATTCAGCATCAGAAGTTGGAAAGTTCCGGATTGAAATATCCGAATTGGATTCAAGGCGTCTTCAACGCAGCATTATACTGGCAAATATTCATACTCACGACCACTGTCGGCAAAACAGAACGTGAAGACCAGAATGAATATAGTTTTGAAGCTGTGTTGTAAAATGTTGAGCGTTTATGGCATTTTAGTAGTGTCGAGCATTATTTGGCGGACGGTGTCAGGTACGTATTCACGTTTTCATCTTTGCCTTTCGAAATAAGTAAAGTTTAGACTATTTTCTTTTTATTGTTCTTAGTTGAAGCAATGTGCATTGGTTTGATAGCGCTACGTGCTTTGCTGGTGCAGATACTTAGCCTAGCAGCTAATGTAGCCTAGGTTTTCCGCTTACTCATGCTTCCGTAGTTTTGGTCGGTCGTGGTCGTGGCTCATGTAGCCTACGCTGTCAGGGCAATTTCACAGACATTTTCGACGTCACCTATTTTTATACAGTCTATGGACTTCACCGACAAGCTAGCTTTTAGCAAAACCAATTTGCAGTGTTGGGCAAGCTACTTGGAAAGTGTAGTGAGCTAAGCTACCAGTTACTCTACATTAAATGAAGCTTCACTACACTGAAGCTACCCCCCAGAGAAATGTAGCAAGCTAAGCTACAGCAACATGGCAAAAGTAGTTTACTACATCAAAGCTTTTTTTTTCTTTTCTTTACATTGAACCAACTTAATTCCAAGGAGGCCATTTAGTTGGGTGGACCCTCTACAAAAAAAATAAAATTCTACAATTTTGTATATTGTATTATTCAAGTATCAGTGAACACTTAATTCTAACGTCCATGGACAATCATGCACCTTACTACCATAGCAATATCCACCTGACTTGCACTAATGTACAGTGTACTACACTGTAGCATAGTAACATAACTGAACAGTGTATACTCCCTGTCCCTCTCCGAACCTCCCCCTCACTACCCATCTTCTGCTGTGGCCTGAAGACTCATCTCTTCAGACTATACCTAGACTAACTACCACCATGCTGTATATTTCACTAAATCCATCCCCCCCCCCTTTTTATGACACTTGTTACATGTTGCCCCATCCCAGCACTTTTTAGGGGTCCTATGAAGTAGGAACCCTATTGTTTTTGTTAGTATTATTATTATTCTTTTCCTGGACTTGGTCAAATAACTCCAAAAAAAAAAAAAAAAAGTGCATCTCCACGAAATAACAACGGAGCAGGACAGAGGGGTACACAAGTTGCGACCTAGGGAGCTCTAATTCTACGGGCTTGCTTATTCTTTTGTCAATCAAGGCTCGTTGGATGCCCGTCAAATCCGTGAGTACATACACTGGCCATATTTCACCTGCGTTTCTGATGTGTTTACACTTACGCCACCGCACCCGTTGTCACAGCCACTGTTTTACATATATAGCAACTGCTAAACGGTACATGCTCATCAGACTGTACAAATTCACACAAGGATAGCCATAATCCACAACCGTTTCTTACAGGGTCACTTCGCATTTCTCACTCTCATAATAAAACGCTTTGCAAAAATAAATTATATCTCATAAAGAACACGTTTTCAACGTACAAATATGCCAAGTTACTCACACATACAAGACATACACCGTCTATAACTCATTCATTCAGACTGGCAAAATACGGGCCTGCCATTAAAAGTATTGATATCAAAATGACGCCAAGTTACGGTACTACAAACAATATAGGCTATCTTGCCTCACCGAAATTAAATAAGATGTATTCCCAAAGCAATGCTAACCCAATATTTCCTCAGTTATTTCAACGAACAAAAATCTGTGAAGTGTGACTGAACGTGTTCATTGGTCGCACCGGTGCGCCTGACATTTAGCAGGTCTGTGTCTCTGTGTTACGACGGAGGTATTATGGCCACAGAGGAAAATTCTGAGATTTTCGAGAAAAAGTCATAATATTATGAGAATAAAGTCGTAATTTTATGAGAAAAAAGTCATAATATTACGAGAATGAAGTCGTAATTTTATGAGAAAAAAAGTGCTCGTCGTCGTAGTACAGTGTGTGCATGTGTGTAGTGTTTTTTTTTTTTTTGTTTTTTTTGTTTTTTGTTTTTTCCCACCCTCATTCTGCAAAGACCCACCCCTACTCTGCCTCTGATTGGCTCTGACCCTGATATTCTTCTTCGCTGAATGCGGGTGGGGGAAAAAAAATAAGGCATGTATGTGTGAAACCATGCCCTGTCCTCCTCCGGGAGCAGCGCACACTTTTGTTTGAGTTATTTGAGTTTGATTTATTTATTTGAGTTTGTCAAGAAGCACTTTAAATATCAGTACTTTTTTTTTTAAGTTTATTTTTTAAACAATTGAGGTTATTGTGATTTCTTGTTTGTGTTGTGATTTAAATAAAGATAAAACATTTATCTGCACCTTTATTCCTGTTTACTCTCATTTACATAATGTGTTAAGAAATTACCCATGTGTATTGGAACTGACAAAAAAGGTAACGCTTAAAATGTATTATTGCGGCGCCAAAAGGCACGGTGAAACATTTTGAGTCTAACTAAATTATGTGCTGGTGCACCTAAACGAAAAAGTTAGGCGCACCAGTGCAACCAATGTAAAAAGTTAGTCTGGAGCCCTGTATTAGTTAAATAAACCTGTTTATTTTAATCCATGATTTCTTGTGTGGTCTCCCTTATTTTGTCTGAACTTCGAGCTGGTTCATGACACAAGTCAGAGTATTTCAAAATAAAAGCTTGGTAAATGGAATTATTTCTTGTGTGAGATTTTGTAGTTTTTCTTCTTGTAACTAATACAGCTGGATATAGCTGCACTAATATACTCATATTTAGAATATTATACCGCCACTTCTGTGGAATCATGTTCCCAACTATTGCTGTTGGTGTTTTAGTCTAGCTTAGGCATGCATTGCCACACACTGCCAGTTCACTACTGGCTGATTGTTACAATTGTGACATCCAGTCATTTTTGTGAAATCATGTTCCCAGGGAATACAGCTGGATTTAACTGCATTAATATACTCATATTTAGAATATTATACCACCACTTCTGTGGAATCATGTTCCCAACTATTGCTGTTGGTGTTTTAGTCTAGCTTAGACATGCATTGCCACACACTGCCAGTTCACTACTGGCTCACTGTTACCATTGTTACCAAATGAAAGGGGGGTATACATTTACACTACAGACCCATATCTTTAACATCATGCAGTCATTTTTGTGAAATCACGTTCCCAGCAATTGTTGCTGATGTTTTAGTGTAGCCCAGCCATTACCAAATAAAAGGAGTATGCATTTAACATACAGACCCAAGATTCAACCAATACAAATAAAATTTCCAGAATAAAGTTAAAATCAAATTACATTTATTTTTGTGGCATTTCACAAGAACTTTGTCATAATACGCTTTACATCATAGGGCGATGGTGGCAAGGAAAAACTCCCTAGGTGGGGAAGGAATAAAACCCTAGGAGGAACCAGAGTTAAGAGGGGGAGCCATCCTCCTGTGGCTGGCATCGTGTTTGTGAGTTAATAATAAACAACACGTCATATCAAACCGTCAACAATCAATTCAGAATTATTTTGGTTGCTAGAATGGTGCGTGAGGAAGGGGCGCAGGACTGGTTGAGTGCAGGTGCAAGAGGTGTCGGTCCAGGGGTAATATGCGGACCGGAGGAGAGGGAGGATGGACTGATCCGGTGTCTCAGCAACCAGAACACTTGGGACTCAGTGCAGGTGCCCCACCAGTGCATGAGGGAGACAGGCAAAACCGGGCAAATAGGAAAGAGCAGTGGGAAGTAAGTAGGGGTGTAGCTACATCTTTAAATGTTTGGAGTAACAGATCAAGATATTTTCCCCTAATGTTTCCCCCACACAACCTCAGCACATAGGATAGCCTGTGTAAAACATTTAGCCAAACAAATGAAACGTTTCCCACATGTATGAGAAATTCAACAAAATGTTTATCTAAATGTGTGCCACATCTAGCTAAATATGTAACAAAATGTTTAAAACATTTAGTGAAATGTATGATATATGCACTATACGTTCAAACATGTCCTTGTGTATTTGCAGTAGTTTTGCGGTTGGTTTTAGGCTATATGAATTTCCGTATCGGTTTTAAATTTCTGTGATGCACATCGCGTTTTTTTTACTTGTACTTGTCTGGCTGAACAGTAGGCCTAAGGGTTTGTAATTGGGGGAGGTGGTGGTGTGTGTGCAGTTCGGCACTTAATATTGCGGTGCGTGTATTACCTATCCCATGGTGTAAATATACCGGTTTCGTGTGCGTGTTACGTAGCCTAATTACCTGAACTGACCTATGACGGTATGTATTTTACTCCGCTGTTAATGTGAATTGATATATCACGTTTTCCAACTATTTAGCCTATTGTGGGGACGGGTGGGGTGAGAAACCCCCCCCCCCCCGATTTATCCTGCTCTGTCTGTGTTGCCAAGTTCATTGTTCTTTAAATCCTTGCCCAACAACATATAAATGCATTGTAATATTAAACATTACGATCTGCTTGGAAACGTGGTCCTCATTCCTGGTTCACATTGTTGCCACTGAAGGTGCACGAAGCTTGAATTTATTAACATTGGACGTTTGCTTTTATTAGGAAAGTTGCAGATGCAATAA
>CM045888.1:7349717-7406707 GCA_025169545.1 Anguilla japonica | reverse complement strand
TTGGATTCTTTTGTTGCTTAATATTTCACTGTTTCCCCTTTCGGTTGAGGGGTGTTTACAGTTACCATTATTTCCTCTCTTTCGTTTCACTTTTACTTTCGTAACCATTCACTGCTTTTATGTATGTGTTTTATGTCAACATTGTCTTGTGTTTGACATCACAGGATTTTGCTATTTTTTGAGATTTGTGAATGGTTTCCTGATCCATTTCTTTGATATTGTGTCTATTCTGTGCCAAGATTGTACGTAAGTGAACAATACTTTTTTTTTCTTCTACTGATCCCCAAAACTGTAAAGAATGCATGTCTGTATTTGTTAATTCTACATGCCTAATTGTTGGCAATTAAATTATAATCCAATTGATTGTCTCTCTGGCTTTTATATTTTCGAGGTACATATTCTGGATACACAGGACTACCCCCCTTTAATTTGTTGGGCTTTCTTGTTACCAAAATGCATTCAAACGATTCAGCTCACCTTGTGATCTAAAACTTACCTGGTCATCTTTGCCTTGTAATTTTACCTTACCTTCTGCCGTACAACTGAAACAATACCACTGACCACACACATCAGATCCCAATTTGGACCGTTCATTATTTGACAAATAACTCATAAATAATAAATCATCATCCATTCCAAAATGTTCACTCACAGCACACGTCCTCCACACACCCCACCATCCTGCACACGCCCTCCACACACCCCACCATCCTGCAAACACCCTCCACACACCCCACCATCCTGCACATGCCCTCCACACAACCCATCATCCTGCATCAAACCTAGTCTTGCCAGAAATCTCTGTGGTAGTAGGGAACTCTATGGTACCTCCCCAACATCTCAGCAGGAGGGGGAAAAAAAACAGAGACATATTTTTGGATACATGTTTATAAATACATTTTTTAAATACGATTGTAGTCTAGAAAACGTAGTGCCTGTAGTTTGCAATGGCAGTTTCTCCCATCCCGGTGTGTAGCATTAGAATTTAGCCAGTTGAAGCAGAGTACAGTTAGCATCATTTCAGTGGTGGGGCAGGGCAAAACACACACGTGACAGTAAGGGTCTGTGCAGTGCGGATACTGGGTCAGGCTGTGGTCTAAACCGGGCCTTAAGCTTTCAGAAGGTGGGTTTGACGATGAACTGGTCGGAGAGCGGTTTGACCAGGCTGAACCGGGTCACTGCGGGGGTCCGGAAGGACTTGGCCAGCTTGTCCAGCTGAGTCATGAAGTTCTGCTCCTCCTCCGGGGAGCTGCGGGTCCAGGCCAGGGGCAAATGGGTCGGAACCGCCCGCCGATCTGCAACGCAGAACCACGGACGCGGTCAGAACCACAGAGATAGTCAGAACCACGGACACGGTCTCTGTGGTTAGCATTACTGGACCTTAGCAGGAAGGCTAACCATATCACAGGCAGAACGTCAAACTCCTTGTGTCTCCTTGCCTGGGTCTAATGATATAAGAATATTGGTTTAGTTCTCTCAAATAAAACCCCTTTTCCCCAGTTGGTTTTGTCTCTATTGTGAACTAGCCGTCAAAAGAAAGAAAATATTTTTGTATTGGTTTTTGTGTGAAAACTAGACCTAGACCTGACCGTAGAAGCTAGTCTCACTGTACGGTCGATTGAATCCCCAAGCCCCACCCACCCACCCCCTTGCGATGACCTTGGACCCCTGCCCATTACACTGCATTACCGGCATTTAGCAGACGCTCCCCAACTTTTGCATAGCATTTACATTGCATTTATACAGCTTACTGAAGCAATGCAGGTTGAGTACCTTGCTCATGGGTACAACGGCAGCGTCCTATCTGGGAACCGAACCTGTGACCCTTAGGTTACAAGACCAGCTCCTTCACCCGTTACACCACGCTGGGCCGCCCCTCCCCCTCACCTTGAAAGAACAGCCCGCTGGGCGCGGCGGCGGTGGCTCTGGACACCGCCAGCCACACCGCCGTGTCGGCCCCCTGCTCCACCGTCCGCAGCTTTCCCCGCATGATGCGGTGGAACTCCGGCATCGCCACGGCAACCGCTGACCAGCGTGCGAGGAGGAAGCAAGAAACGTATCAGCGTGCGGTTTCCAGTTTTGCGTCCGTCTGCATAGATGCGGTACGCGCGCACTTCCCTTTTCTGTGTTGTTTGTCATTTCGGGTACTTTTTAAAAATATAAAAATAAACTGAATTTCAGCGTGATTAACCGCAGCTAAAGGCTCAGGTTTAAACCACCTTGACCACAGAAGTGCATTGCAACTTGAACGGCTATTGGCATCTGTGAAATGAGGATTAGCTGTTCCACTTGTACTGCAGTTCTGGTGGTCTTTGGGTTTAAATCTGAAGCTTGAACTCCAGCAATGATAGTTTTCCCCATCCCAATGTGTAGCATTAGCATTTAGCCAGTAGAAGCCGAGCACAATTAACATTATTTCAGTGCTGAGGCAGGGGGGAAAAAGCATGCTGCAGTTGACCCAAAAGGGGTTTTCTCCGAGATGATGCTTACATCACACTGCTCGGTTAGGTACAGTGTAGCCATGGCGACGGCGTACCTGGCGAGTCCACCCAGCCCGGGTGCACGGAGGAAAAATGGACGCCGCCGTGCGCTTTGGCCCACCGCTCCGTCATCACCACCTGCTGCCTCTGCACCAATGGGAGAGAGGGGGGCGGAGTCAGGTCAGAGAGAGCGCTCGCACACGCCGCAAAATAATCACTCTTGACAGGCCAGCCCCCCCGCCTCACACCCCCAGCAGCACTAAGAGGCCCACCCCGCAAACAGAGAGGAGGTTCCACACTTCACTCCCCCCCCCCCACTATTCCCCCCTTAAGTAAAACAGGTGTAATTTAGTAGATACACTTGCACTAAAGTACGACCAAAAGTTAATAACTTAACTGACAAACTGTGTGCATGTGTGTGTGCGTGTGTGCACGTGTGTGTGCATGCGTGCGAGCGTGTGTGTGTGTGTGTGTGTGTGTGCACGTGTGAGCGTGTGTGTGTGTGCTCTGTGTGTGTGAGTGTGTGTGTGTGTGCGCGAGCGTGTGTGTGTGTGTGCTCTGTGTGTGTGTGTGTGTGTGTGAGTGTGGGTATGTGAACATACATACTGTATATGGCTGCTGCCCACCCTGTCTGCCCATCCCTTACCTTATTCTGGGTGTACACCATACCCGCATCGAAGTCACCCTTCTCTGACTGCAGGTCCATGGTCCTCAGCTTCTGTACCAACATGTCCCCGGAGGACACCGTGATCTGGAGGGGGGGGGGGTGGGGGGTGTCAGGGGAAGAGAAAAACTGTGAAGACCCAGAGTTTCAGGGAAGTTAGCTCTGGTGCCATTTACACTTACAGCACCTATAACTTGGGTCTAACACCTTGCGTTTGTTAGCAGGCCGTTTACTGTCAATCAAATTCTCGTCATGCATTGGCTGAATCAGTGAGACCCAGCACTGGTCAAGTAAAATGAAGCAGCTGCTGAAAGAGCATCTTCCTGGGAGGACAATAAATGGGTGATCTACCGATGTAAATCTAAAATGGAGTAAAGATAATGTAAAACGGAGTGGATGTTTCTTGTCACTTGATCCATCAAAACAGTCAATTACACAGTTAACTCGCCTCACCTGGTTTCTTGGGTCTGAATCGGTTGCTGACATTAACGAGAACAAAACCCAGCAGACCCTGCGGCTCTCCAGGACCAGGATTAGAGTGACTGGGTTAGAGTTTGGCGGTAGTGAGGTGGAAATTGGGCAGAGCGGTATATGGGGGGTCACTCTGGCAGATACCCCAGGGCTGGTTGGTACTGGGGTGCAGTGGAATAGTGACACATTGGGGCTGGTGGGTACTGGGGTGCAGTGGAACAGCGGTTTTTGGGTACTCACCACCCTGGGGTTGCCGCTCCTCTCCAGTACAGGAAGTAGGCTCTTGGTCAGAATGTAGACGCCTGGGGAGAAAGGATCCAATCACAGCCCAGTCTCACACAGCCAATCAAATTTAATTAACTGATTGATTAATGTCACTGATTAACCAGATTCAAATCACCTGGTGTCCCAGGTTATTATCAGTCCTGATTAGAGGGGAAGAATGAAAACCCAGCAGTACTATTGGCCTTGAGGGCCAGATTTGGGTATCCTCGTGTTAGCATGTGTATCTGGAAGTTGTATATGGATCCTTACCCAGAGTATTGGTAGCAAAGTTCTTCTCGAAACCCTCTTTGGTCACTTCTCTCTGGCTGACCATACAGCCGGCATTATTAATCTGTCAGAGCATGCAGAGAGAGAGATGGAGAGGGAGGACAGAAAGGGAGAAGGACAAGGAGAAAGTGAGAGAGAGAAGGACAGGGAGAAGAACAGAAAGGGAGAGAGGGAGGACACAGAGAAAGAGAGAGGAAGAAGAACAGAGGGAAGGAGAGGGAGAAGGACAGAGAGAAAGAAAAGTAGAAGGAGAGAAAGAAAGAAGGGTAAGACCGAGAGACAGTGAAGCTCAGTACTCTGCTCAACCACACATATTCGTTTAGAAAAGGCTTGGGAAAATGGTGAAGTGACTGCACTATGCTTCTTGTGTAACTTAAGCAACCGTTACTTCTCATGTCAGGCGCATCACATGATGCTGGACAGAATGCAGAATTCCGTGTCCCAGAATCCCCGCTCTCAGCGAGGAGGAGAGGAGAGCCACACGATGCTCACCAGCACGTTCAGCAACCTGTACCTCTTCTTGAACGACTCGGCAAATTCCCAAACCTTCCGAGCTTCAGACATGTCCAGGAGATGGATGTAAACGTCCTGAAATTAAAAGCGCCATGCAGTACCGATCAGAGGGGAATCTGACCAAACTTCCTGGATCGCTGCTTTTACTCTGGCTGCCCAAGGATAATGGATCGCTTCTGCCCGATGGAAATCCATAACACGCTACAAAAATTCAACCCAAGTGAGAGTGTAAGTACAGGGATTTACTACTGTTCAAAGTGCACCACAGATAAACATTTCAGGTGATCAGTGGTACAACTGCAAAGGCCCCCCGAGTTTGGATATTTGTGGGGGGGGGGGTGAGAACACAACTTTCAGACAATCAGGGAAGGTGCCTGTGTATCCATGGTGATTTCATGACCAGGGCCGTGAGACTTACTTTGTTCCCAGTCTCCCTGCAGATATCGTCCTTGGCCTCCTCCGCTCTCTCCCAGTTCCTGCACACCATGTGGACCGTACCACCTGAAAAGAGGTGGGGGTGGGTGGCGAACGTAGACCGCCAACAATTTACGATATGATGTCACATTGCCAAAGAAAAAAACTTACACAGAGGTATTCACACACTTAGATCACATGAACATTCTATCTCACTGACTGTGAGCTCCTTGCTACAAATCTTTTAAAAAAAAAAATTTTTTTTTTTTTTTTTTTTTACATGAAACCCTATGGCCCCGCCCCGTCCTTCCCCAACCCAAGTGCACTGCCCAGCGAGCGTGACCTCTGACCCCCCCACAGACCTCTCTTGGCGATGGCGATAGCAGCCGCTTTTCCGATTCCGCCGTTGGCTCCGGTGATCATGAAGGACCTCCCCGCCACGGAGACGTCCAGGTCACTGTCCACAAAATGGGCGGAAGCGGCCTCAAAGCCATTTCTGCAAACCAGCAGCGATATAAATAAAACCACAAGTCGGGAAGCCACTAAAGACACTTTCACACACCCAGAAGCAAAGATGACGCGCTTCCTACAAGCCAAAGTCAAACCACAACAGAGTGAACCATGCACAGAATCAGCTAGGCATTTACTGCAGTTAGTGAACACTGTACTCTGAGGTTAAAACAGCAACAAAAAAAAAAAAAAAAAAAAAAAAAATCCCTGGAAGAACACAGTGATTGAGAAGCATTCATGTCCACTCTCTTGTTTTTGACTTAGTCTCTATCTCCCCACCACACTCAGTTCAGTTTTGTGACTTAAAAATAAAAAACATTCGTTGCGATTACTATTCGTTTTTTAAAAAAAAGAAGACAGACGTGGGAAAAGGGCTTGTTTCAGGAAGTTCTAACAGCCTAGCCTTCAGTGTTCGACGCTGGATGCAAAGCGCAGACGCTTTCAGTCGATGGGATGTTATTTTAGGGTACCGGACTCATTCTGTGAATCAATGAAGTCAGTCGCCGATCCCGGGTTATTAATAAGGTTCCAGGCGCGAAGGCAGGTCAGAGCATTGTGCTGCACGCGATAGCCTCCGTTCGGGGACTAATCTCAGCGATAGCCGGACACTTACGCGCTGACGGAGAACCGTTGTAGGCTACTTCTGTGTCGTTGGCATTTCTGAGTTATGTCTCACGACTTTTGCCAGGGGTCACATCGCATTGGCACGCAAAAACAAACAAACAAACAAACAAAAAATGTCTTCATAATCTAATGATGGAAAGAGTTGTGGCATAGATTGTTCTTAGTAAATGCAAACTCTCTTTGTGCTGTTATGTAGAACAGCCCGGTTCGTAAGTGTTATGCACGGATCTTAATTCCAATCGAAAAGCAGCTGGGCATCATAATCAGTCTTCGATTTGCTTGCCAAACTGTAGCTATGAACTCCTTTAATTTACGCAGTAAAATTTGGAAAATTTCAAACACCTTCAGATCACTTTCACCCAAACGTGGCCATGCAAATTACAACTGTACCAGAACAATACACTGCAAACAAAACTATAACGTCTTTAGTGAGAGGAACGCCGAAGTTCAGTTGCTAGCGCTCTAGTTCCCAGAGATTTTTAAAGAAGTTATCCTAAAGAGATTAACGAATGACAAAACAAAAATTCAGTCTCAAAATGAAAATGGAAGAATACCTCTTATTTTGGATGTTTAGCCCAATTACCTTGTATATTCATGAATTCCTTTTAAAAACCAGATTATGTTCCTATAAAGAGACATTGCAAATCTACAAGCACTTCTGCCTTGCACACGCGCTTCTATAACAGTCACGTGGTTTTCGGAGGTTGATATTTGGATGGTGCTTGCTGCCATCTAGCGATCACACAGCACTGTTCAGTTCTTGAGCCGCAAAAAAACATACTTCCACTTTGGTCACGCCGCCCAAGAAATCTAAGTTTGTAACTGACCCTTTCAACCTCAATTCTTTTTCAGCAGGCGCGTCCGCTCACTGCTTTTGGCAACGGCTGTTAGTTTGCTTTTTGCTTTACTTTTTTGAGGACAATTATTTATCTGACTGCACCTATTAAGATATGTTATTGGGAGTAAAAGGGGGGAAGAAATTGAACATTTAAATCCTGCTTACATTTTACATAAAATGACACCGGTATATCATCTGGAATAGGCAAGCAAATTATTATTTTGTTAATAAACTATTATAACAATTGCTAATTCATTCCAGTCAAGGTTTTCGAGTATATTGCCCGTATGTACCCGAATAATTTCCACATTCAGCTATTTAATATAATGACTGTGCACACAGTTAAGGTTTGGATTGATTCGGCTAACTGCTTCTAGTTCGTTTTTCTGGGCCCAACATACAGGGAGAATAATATCAACGATACCGCTAACTCGCACGCGAGACACCTTGCTCCACAGGTGCACAACCAATCCGGTGTCTGGAATCCCGTGACGCGGGCGGCGCAATTTCCCTGTGGATCTGCGCGAGAAGGAGGCTCCATAACTTTCTGTTAAGTGAATTCTGGGAAGGGCAACTATGCCCACGTACCTATTACTAGAACTGCGCGAAATGCGAAGAGGTTTATAACAAATTGTACATTACAATACTTTGCTCCGGAGGACGTCGTTCGCATTGCGGTCACATTTGTAAAATGGTAGGTGTCTATTACTTTGTTTCACCTGGAATACGTGTTCGCCATTTCGCTCGTCGCGAGCTGAATGTAATCAAACACAAGTCTCGACAGGTTTCTGCACCTGTTCGCACCAGGTGACATTAAGTTTGTTATACGAATTGTTTAATGGCTGAAAGTGGACCAATAATTCGCCACGGAGACCTTGCTGGTGATAGATGGCTACTTTTAGAAATGTGTTCTTCAGTAGGCTGAATCCACCGTTGTCAAAAGGGTAGTTCCTCTACCTGTTTTCCGGTTTAACAGGTTTCGTCACTGTGCCACAAGATATCCAGCTTGTAATTAATAAGCTTTGTCATGACATTAAATTTGAAGTTAGTCCTCACCAAGAATTTGCCCTTATGTCTGGAGAAATCTTGAATCCTTGTAGGCACGGGGTCAACGTACAATCATTTTTGGTGTATGTTGATTCGGCCCGCTTTGGAGTGCTCTCGTGTTCCGGTCAGTTGTCTTATGTCTACAAAGCATTGCTTTATGTTTTTTAAAAGTTGTTTTGTCAACCATTTAGTACACAGCAAGTAGTTCGATACATTAAACTGTGGACAATGAACGTCCGATGTTTACAGCCGTGCCAGGATGTTTTCTCCGGCAATCCTTTGAAATCCTCAAGTCTGACAATTGGAGGAAGACTACGTCAGTGGCACGCGGGTTCAGAAGTTTGGTTCGTTCCGATCAGACGGACTGGAGAGACAAAGCAAGGAAACCGTTTGCCACACTTTGGAAATCGCTTCCGCCCGTTATATCAACAAAACAGCCGTAGCAAACTCCTCTCCCTCTCCTCGTTCCACGGAACCGAGGATATACCGCCGGTCCTCAGAGATCGAGAATGGGACAGAATGGGTTGTTTGCTCCGGTGGTATGTAACCCACGAAAGTCTCCCGAGATAAGCATCTCTGTTCAAGAGACGCATAGTATCGAAAGACCTAATGTCTAGCTGATGTATAAATACGGAGGCACGTGACGTTATGCTATCCTCCATTAATGGCACCTCACCTCTGACCCCACTATAGCAGTGCCAGTGACTCTAGCAAGATGCTGGTACATAAGCATATAATAAATAAACCAAGTTAAAGGGGACTTCCATAAAAGTGACCATTACACCCTGTCTGTCTGTCTGTCTGCCTGTCTCTCTGTCTGCCTGCCTGCCTGCCTGTCTGTCTGTCTCTGCCTGCCTTCCTGCCATTCTCTGCCTGTCTGTATGCTTGTCTCTCTGCCTGCCTGTCTGTCTCTCTGTGTGCCTGCCTGTCTCTCTGTCTGTCTGCCTGCCTGCCTCTGCCTGCCTGCCTGCCTGTCTGTCTGTCTCTGCCTGCCTTCCTGCCATTCTCTGCCTGTCTGTCTGCTTGTCTCTCTGTCTGCCTGTCTGTCTCTCTGACTGTCTTGCTGTCTGTCTCTCTGCCTGTCTGCCTGCTTCTGTCTGCCTGCCTGCCTGCCTGTCTCTGTGTGCCTGCCTGCCTGCCTGCCTGTCTCTCTGTGTGCCTGCCTGCCTGCCTGCCTGTCTCTCTGCCTGCCTGCCTGTCTGTCTGTCTCTGCTGTCTGCCATGCCTGTCTGTCTGTCTGTCTCTGCCTGCCTGTCTGCCTCTGATGTCTCTCTCTCTGCCCTGTCTGCCTGTCTGCTGCTGCCTGCCTGCCTGTCTCTCTGTCTGCCTGTGCTGTCTCTCTGTGTGCTGCCTGCCTGCTGTCTCTCTCTGCTGCCTGCCTGTCTGTCTCTCTGTGTGTCCTGCCTGCCTGTCTGTCTCTCTGCCTGTCTGCCTGCTCTGTCTGCCTGCCTGCCTGCCTGCCTGTCTCTCTGTCTGCCTGCCTGTCTGTCTCTCTGTGTGCCTTTCTGTCTCTCTGCCTGTCTGTTTGCCTGCCTGCCTGCCTGCCTGCCTCTGTCTCTCTGTGTGCCTGCCTGCCTGCCTGTCTGTCTGTCTGCCTGCCTGCCTGTCTCTCTGTCCGTCCGTCTGTCCCGGTCCGCAGATGCGCTTCCTGCTCCTGTTCAGCCGGCAGGGGAAGCTGCGGCTGCAGAAGTGGTTCACGCCGCTGCCCGAGCGCGAGAAGAAGAAGATCGTGCGCGACATGACCGCCCTGGTGCTCTCCCGCAAGCCTCGCACCTGCAACTTCCTGCACTGGAGGGACCTGAAGGTGGTCTACAAGAGGTGAGCGTGGGCACAGAGGGGTGTGAGAGAGAAGAGGAGGAGAGGGAGGGAGAGGGGAGAGGGGGGAGGGAGGGAGGGAGGGGGAGGAGGAGAGAGAGGGGGGAGAGGGGGGAGAGAGAGAGAGAGGGAGAGAGAGAGAGAGAGAGGAGAGAGGGAGAGAGAGGAGAGGGAGAGGGGAGAGAGGGGGGGGGGAGAGAGGGGGAGAGAGGGAGAGAGAGAGAGAGAGAGAGAGAGAGAGAGAGAGAGAGAGAGAGAGGGAGAGAGAGAGGGAGAGAGGGGGGAGAGAGAGAGAGAGAGAGAGGAGAGAGAGAGAGAGAGAGGGAGAGAGGGGAGAGAGGGGGAGGGGGGGAGAGAGAGAGGGAGAGGGGGGGGAGGGGGAGAGGGGGGGGGGAGAGGAGAGAGGGAGTGAGAGGGAGGGAGAGGGAGGAGAGAGGAGTGAGGGAGAGGAGAGGGAGAGGGAGAGGGAGTGGAGAGGGAGGGAGAGAGAGGGGAGTGAGAGGGAGGGAGAGAGGGGGGAGGAGAGAGGGAGGGAGAGAGAGGGGAGAGAGAGAGGGGGAGAGGAGAGAGGGGGAGAGGGGGAGGGGAGAGGGGGGGAGAGGGGGAGGAGAGGGGGAGAGGAGGGAGAGGGGAGAGGGAGAGAGAGGGAGAGGGAGAGGGGGAGAGGGAGGGAGGGGATGGGCAATCAGTCTTCATGCATTACACTGGCATTTAGCAGAGGCTCTTATCCAGAGCGACTTACACATCTTTTTACATAGGATGCATCCATTAATACAGCTGGATATATACTGAAGCAATGCAGGTTGAGTACCTTGCTCAAGGGTACAACGGCAGAGTCCTATCTGGGAATCGAACCTGTGACCTTTAGATTACAAGACCAGCTCCTTACCCCATGCAGCGCCAGTTACACACGGGTTTGTCTTGCAGTGCTTTGGCAGTTGACAGTTTTCAGAGGGGGGGGGAAACAATACCATTAGTTTGTGGATAAAACTTGAATTATTCCCAAACGCTTAAAAGGCAATCAAGCTGAGTTTCAAGAATGCGGTGGGCTGTTGATAAAAAAAAAATAGGTCAGTAAACACACAAATATTGGATCCTTGTGCTGGCTGCAAGAGCTGTGTCCTTCTGTTTCATGAATTTCTGAACCAAGTTCCTTCCCTTGTCCATGCCAAGCATTTTTGTCGCTTGGCATGAACAAATAAGTTGCACTCAGCCCAAGCAGCCTAGCGTATCCTACTGTAACGGAGAACTGTTTCGAAATTGGCCACGCCTCCCTGTGTTGCATTCTGGGCCACTCCCATTCGTTCAGGTGTACTGTGAATAGTGTGCATGCTATGTAATGCATGTCTGTCCCATGGGTGGCCAGCTCTGGCCCTGTTGAGGTTTGGGATCCCATTGTGGGTCTACAGGACCGGTGCTCTGGGAACAGCTTCTTTTTTGGATCAGGGTTTTTTTTATTGTTGTAATGTTGGGTTCCATCCCTGAGTTTCGAAACCATAAAACTCCCCAGGCCCCCTGTGTGTGGAGGTGTGGTCAAATCCCCAAGGCCTATGTTTCAGCCAGTCTCCAAGGTATACCTGCCTGTACTAAGCATTTCTACCGGTACTAAGCCTGTATTAGGTACTTCAGTTCTAGCCTGCGCTAACCCCTCAATGCAGGTATACCAGCCCTACTAAGTCTCTCTACAGGCACTAAGCCTGCATTAAGCACTACTATACTACCCTGTACTAAGCCTGTCATTTCAGGTATCCAACCTGTACTAAGCCTGTTGTTGCAGATTAGAAATATGCTTCTTGCTTGCATTTGACCACAGAATTTGCTGCCGTGCTTGTAGGCTGTTGGAGGCCGTTTCCGCATTGGTGTTGTCAAGTGGGAGAAATCCAAGTACAGAGTAAAACTCCAAGTTCAAAAGAAGCCTAGTTATTATGACCAGAAAGCTGATATGAACAGTGTTTCCAAGTTGGAAGCTGGTAGTACCACCTCTCCCATATGATGTGAATTTTGCATAAGCCTATATGAAGGCCCTCCCAGTTGGTATCCTGGTCCGTGTTAAACCTGTACTAAGTATCTTACTGTGGGTATATCGGGGTGTACTAAGCTGGTATTAAGCTGTTCTTTCCCTGCAGGTATGCTAGCCTATACCAAGCCTGTGCTAAGTCTCTTACTGCAGGTATATCAGGGTGAACTAAGCTAGTATTAAGCTGTTCTTTCCCTGCAGGTATGCTAGCCTATACCAAGCCTGTGCTAAGTCTCTTACTGCAGGTATATCAGTGTGTGTACTGAGCTGGTACTGAATGGTTCTTTCCCTGCAGGTATGCTAGCCTATACCAAGCCTGTGCTAAGTCTCTTACTGCAGGTATATCAGTGTGTGTACTGAGCTGGTACTGAACGGTTCTTTCCCTGCAGGTATGCTAGCCTATACCAAGCCTGTGCTAAGTCTCTTACTGCAGGTATATCAGTGTGTACTGAGAGGTACAATGGTTCTTTCCCTGCAGGTATGCTAGCCTATACCAAGCCTGGTCTCTTACTGCAGGTATAGTGTACTGAGCTGGTACTGAATGGTTCTTTCCCTGCAGGTATGCTAGCCTATACCAAGCCTGTGCTAAGTCTCTTACTGCAGGTATATCAGTGTGTACTGAGCTGGTACTGAACGGTTCTTTCCCTGCAGGTATGCTAGCCTGTACTTCTGCACTGCTCTGGATAGTGAGGACAATGAGCTTCTGGCCCTGGAGGTCCTGCACCGCTACGTGGAGCTGCTGGACAGATACTTTGGCAATGTGAGAATCGGGAACACACGCACACACACACACACACACACACACACACACACACACACACACACAACGAAACACAATGCACATGTGAACACACACATACACTCACTCACCGCACACACACTCAATCAGACCGTGCACACACACACACACACACACACACACACACAACAACAAACGCAGCACACATCCGAACACACACACACTCTCTTTCTCTCTCTCACACACACACACGCAGACACACACACTTTTCTCACACACACACACTTTCTCTCTCTCACACACACACACACACACACACTCACACAGAAACACACACACATTCATGCACCGCGCACGCACACCACAGACTGTGCCATGGCAACCAAGGCTACGACCCGCTCCTGTAGACGGCCTCCGGATGTATCAATGATTCATGTTCTCGTTAGCTCAAACAATGGAACTGTCTCCCCAGCCCGTCAGCCAGTCCTCAGATAAATAAATCCGCTCTGCTCTTATTGGTTTTGAGCCCTGTCGTGGTTATTTATATGACTTATTAGATGCTACATCAGGTTATAAATGTTTGTAGCTGTGCATAATTAAAAAAAAAAAATTCTGTTCCTCTTTTATCAAGGTGTTAAGTGTGCATTGTATAGTAGTAGAGAGGGATTAGGCTAACTGCTTTTTAATTTAATGGGGAATGATCCCATTAAATTGAAACTGGACATAAGCACTGATATACAATTGAGGCAGTTTTTTAAAAAAAAATTTAACCGTCTCTGTGTGTCCCACCGGGCAGGTGTGCGAGCTGGACATCATTTTTAATTTCGAGAAGGCCTACTTCATCCTGGATGAGTTCCTCATGGGCGGGGAGGTACAGGAGACCTCCAAGCAGTCAGTGGGCCAGTCCATCGAGGCGTCAGACATGCTGCAGGAGGTAAGCAAGGGGAGTCCTGCGTGGGCATGGTCCAGTCCCGTACACAGACGCTGGGAGACCAGAGCAAACGCTCACAGACTGGACCGATCCCCCACGGACATTGGCAGACCCGAGCAAATGCTCAAAGACCGGACCAGTCCCACACAGACATTGGCAGACCCGAGCAAATGCTCACAGACCAGACCGGTCCCAGGCCGACACTGGCAGACCAGAGCAAACGCTTACAGATTAGACCGATCCCACACTGACAGACCCAAGCAAATGCTCACAGACAGGACCAATCCAACACAGATGAAGGCAGACCTGCGCAGAAACGCTCACAGACAGGACCGATACCACGCAGACTGTTGCGGACCCGAGCACAGCCAGCACTGTAGACCTGAGTAAACGATGGCAGATCTCCAGCAGTGCTGCACAGATCCCGGTACGCTCATGCAGAATAACAAGCATTATAAGCAGGGCTGTGGCGTTGCTCATCCTGCTTAAGCACTGCTTTCCGTTATAGTGAAATGCCCCAGTGGTACTTATCTCCACACCAGAACCAACTCTGTCCTGCAGCCCTGATCGACCGATTGTTGCAGCACCAGGTGAGGGAGGGTTTCGGGAAACTGTGAGGCTTTGATCACTGACAGGACAGCACTCCTTTCCTCCCAGTCTGGGATTATAGTAGCTTTAAAAGAGTGGAAATGACACAAGACCCATTCCCATTCCCATCCCCCCCCCCCCCAAAAGAACGACAACAGAGATGTAGTTTGTTTATTAACGGCAGAGAGAATTTATTTTTCAGTGGGGAAAAAAAAATGTCACACTGTGGCTGAGATGAGCTAGTCTATTGCCAAAGGCTTTGGGTGTCCAACTGTCTGCCTGGAAAGTCCCTCCGCGTTTCTGTGGTCTTCCTGCATCAGCTCTGCTCTACGACCGTGACCACGGCTTCCATAATCACGCATTTTACCGCGGTGCATTTTCCTCATCTGTAGCTTTGCTTCGGGCGAGACTACGTGTGCGTAAAATGGCCACGGCAGGAAGGTAACTTCAGTGAGTGTGGCAGAATTGGCTCGTGCTCCTCTCTCTCAGCGATAAGAGGGAGGGGCTTCTATTAGGGCAGCATAACTCTGTGCTGCGATTGGTTGACTGACCTGATGCTGCGCTGGCAAGCGAACCCCAACGTCTTCTGAAGACCCCCCAGTGAGAATGGGAAAGCGGAAACGTCAGTTCGCATACAGAGACACTTCGTTTGACTGTGGGATTTGCAGCTTGACGTTTCCTGTATTGTTAATCAGGAAATCTATATTCATTGCGCTTATTCAGTCTTCAGTATGCCTTGCACTGTGCATGCAGACAACATAGGGGCGTTATGCCATGTTACGTCCCTCCGCCTCAGGTGCCTGGCCGTTGCACTGCGCATGCAGACAAGAAGCATAGGGGCGGGAGCTTTTTCTCCTCACCTCGCGACCCACGGCCGGGTCTTGAATTTTATCTTGTGTTTTGCAGCAGTATCTCATGGGTTGTTGAAGAAAGTTACTGGTTATTTTTGGGAAGGCTTGGTGTTAGCATACAGGTTCTGAAACTTTCCCTCATTTTCCCCTCATTTCAATTTTCTCACTGTCAGACAATGGAGGAGTACATGAGCAAGCCGGCCTTTTAACTGGGGAGAGAGAGACGCACGCCACCACCGAAGGGCCACTGGACCGAAGCGGGGAATTCGACCCAAAATGGAGCGCCTCGCATCTTAAGGAAAAGAGACATATGAAAGCGAAATCCCGGTGTCTTGCTGTAGATAACGGAATGTTGTTACCGCGAGCTTCGCCCTAATATTTTATTTTGGCTTCAGTTTTTTTTTTTTTTTTTTTTTTACACGTAAAGGCTGGTTCAGATTTTTTTTTTTTTTAAAGTTATCAGGCTTCGTCATAATCGTCGTGAGTCGGTTTTGATCCTTCTTACAGGACGTTTTGTGTTCACTGATTTTTAGGAAGTCTGCTGACTGCTGCTGTTGTCTCAGACCTTAAAGGTCAAAGGTCAGATCTGGTTCACACGAGAGGATCCGCTCAGCTAACCCTGGGTCGTTTTAATTTGTTAAATGTAATTTTTAAGGTCGATCTTGTAGTCTTTAATCGTTTTTTTCCCCTTTCAAAAACCGTCAGCTGCTCCGAATGGGTTTAAGATGACAATCAGGTTCAGGAGAGTGAGCCCAGTCTTTCAGAAATGTATTAGTGTGTTTTCTGTAAATATTTGTTCATTCTTGTCCGGTTTAATGACCGAAAAGTTAATTTCTGTCGGCCTCTCTGCCCAAGTACGCGCCTGGCAAGTGCTGTGGGTAACCATACAAGTAGTTACAGGTAATATCGATTATTGTAGTCGTTGTCGATAACATAATCACCATTGATATCCAAGTCATGACGTGTGTACTTTCCAACTGTCAGTTTGTGAATTTTTTTAAATCAACCTCTATTTTTCAATAAAGCATTTTGCTAGTTTTTTTTTTGTATCCGTCAGTGCATTTTGATTCTTTCAAAAAGTTCCTATGTCCTGATTTGACACATTCTACCTTGAAATCCTTTCTGAAACCGTGGTCAGTGTGTGACAATACCGAGTTTGTCACAGCTTCGATTTTGCCCAAATATAAGACGTATGTCATACAGTTTTTCATAAATTGATCTCTAAACGTGTCGATGCAGGTCAAGTCACATCAGATCCTGCATGCGGCTACGTTGTGTGATAGTGTTACCGGGTTTTATGAATGAGTTGAAATTAAGTTCATGAATTGGAAAATCCTTATAGAGCAGTTAGAATTTCGGTCCGTAGCGGGTGATATATCAGAGATTGAATTTCAATTGAACTGCCGCTTTAAATGTCCAGTACCTAGGTCGATTCGTTGCCGTGATTCCCCCCCACCCCCCCCCCCCCCATTTCAAATAAGACAACACTACACAATCAGAAGAAAAATAATACCAGTAAATGCTTTATTGTGAGATACTTTACACGTCATGGAACACGTAGGAAATATGATTTTAATAAAAACACGACTGGAACGTAAGTATTAAACACTGACCTATCTCTGTGCGTTAAGGTTTGTGGCAGGTGATAACCTGTCCTATTCTTAATTGAGGGGGTTGTTTTTTTCCCCCGAAGCCAATTGTAACGATTAAAAACATGATATACCACAATTCCATAAACCACGAGAAATATAGAATATTTTCTCCTTACTACACTGATTTGACTGTTCTTATATATACAAATTACACGAACAGATTAAAGCACTTTTTCTTCAAAAAATTAGACTATGTTTTTCTTTATATTTAAATCATACACGCGATGTGTCTCCCTCCCCCCCCCCCCCCTCCCCTCCCCTCCCCCTCCCCTCCCCCTCCCCCATATCCTACATTCCTCCGAGCGTTTTTCCGTTAAGTTCCTTCTCTTCCTTCCTCTCCGCCTCCGGCTTCTCGAGCGTCGTGGTGTCCGGCGGGGCGATGTCATCCAGCCGCTGCGTCTGCGTCGAGTCGTCGGCGGCGACTTCCTCCGCCTCCGTCTGCCTCTTGACCGCGGAGGTCTTTTCGCTGTCCATCTGGTCGATGTAGTCCCTGATCGCCTGCTCTGGTATTCCGTACGCGAGCGGCTCCAGCGCGCCGCCGCGCGGGGGCGCGCGCCTCTGCTCCGCCTTGCTCACGACCTCCGGGTACTGCGCCAGCATCTTGGCCGCGAGGAAGGTCGCCAGCTCGTCCTCGTCGACGGTGTCGTCGTAGTCGTCCGCCCTTTTGTCGTGGACCTTCGGCCGGGACGGGAGGTAGCTCCCCCGCCTGCCGCCGCTCGCCACGGGGTACCGCGCGGGCGTGTTCCTGGGCTGGCCTTGCCTCAGGAGGTACTTGGCGTTCCGATCGCTCGAGCTCTCCAGGCCGAGTATGTTCAGAATGTCCTCCGTGTTGAGGTCGTCGGGGACGTCGTTCGCCGGCCTGTCCGGCATCCGCCTGCCGTAGAGCTTGGAAGCGGGGCCGTTGTCTTTGCTGTAAAAGACGGCCCCTTCGTCCAGGTCCAGGTCGTCTTCCCCCTCGGGCTCCGCCTCGGCGTCTGGCGCTTGGTCCAGTTTTTTTATCTCTCCGTTTCTCACCATCTCTACGAGGTCCTCGGGGGGGATCTGCAGTTTTCGCGAGATCTCCATGAGCTGGTAGAAGGCCACGGGGTCTACGCCGTGGGACGGCCTCGGCAGTCTTTTTTCGGCCCTCCTCTCCTGGTCCCTGTCCCGCTTCTCCTCCGTCCGCTCGGTCTTCTCCAGGATCTTCAGCAGGTAGTAATCCACGAGCCTGTTGATGTCGTCCTGGTCGTCTTTGTCCCCGTACATCGGCGGGGCGGACCGCTTGAGGTCGTCGTTGCCGTCGTCGCCATCGTCCAGGCCCCTGTTGAACATCTCCTGGCTGTCTTTCACCACCTCCTCCGTCTCCACGTTCTCCTCCATGGGGCTCCAGTCCTCGCCGCCCGCCACGTCCTCGTAGGCTAAGCTTCGCAGCCGGTACAGGTCGCCGTCGTCGTCCTCCCCCCCCCCCCCCCCCCCCCCCAGCCTCTGCTCCTCGTCCGGGTTCTCGCGCTTCTGGTTCTTGGCGGCGGACAGCTTGCCCAGCTCCTGGAAGACGGACTGCAGCGTGGCCAGGCCCTGCGGGGTGTACTGCTCCTCCGCCCGCTCGTTGGCGCGCTTGTACGGGCCCTCCTGGGACGCCTCGTCCTCCTCGAACATCAGCGGGTACTTCTTGTGCGGCTTGGGGTCGCCGCCGTAGTCCACGATCTCGCTGGCCCCGGCGGGGCCGCCGTCGTCCTCCTGCTCGCCGCGCTGCCGGCCCCTCTGGGCGTGGCGCGCGCCGGTCGCCGCGGGCGACCCCACGGGCTCGCCGCCGCCCGCCGCCCGCCTGCTTCTGGAGGTTTCTCAGCAGCGCTTTCAGCCACTGCTGGGTCTTGTGGTCTTGCCAGTCCGCCGCCGCCGCCGCGTCCCCGCGCTCCGGGCTCTGGCTCTGGCTCTGGCTCTGGCTCTGCAGCTGCGCCAGCCGCGACAGGTAGGGGGGGGACCTGTCCGCGTCGTCGTCGTCGTCGTCGTCGTCGTAGTCCCGCGCCAGCTCCTCCTCCCTCCCCGTCTGCTGCCGGAGGCTCTCGATGTACTCCAGCGCCTTGACCATGTCGTAGTTCGGCGTGAATACGGGGCTCAGCGCTCTGCCCTCCGCCTCGCCGCTCCGCAGCCTGTGCTGCCGCAGCGTGGCGCCCAGCGCGCCCCGCGCGTGCAGGACCGTGGCGAGCAGGAGCGCCGCTCCCGCCAAGGAGAGCTGATGAAGTGACAGCATCGTATCACCTGCAAGTGACAACAGCGACGTGAACGGCTTGTGATAAAGCGACAAAGCTTAGCGATGGACACGCTACCCAGGCTATATTCCATCAACGGAAATGCATTGGTCGACTTTTGTAAACATTACCAAAGAAAGCATTCATAAATAATCGTCGCGTTTTAATTTTTTAACGACAACAAAGCAACGGATTTTAACAACAACGGTGTAGCATTTGTGAGGGGAATCGTAATCTTAACGGCAGCTTAATACCGAAGGGGGAGACCTCCACCCGATAAAATAAATCTCAGGTCTATTTAGGACGTACCCAAGCTTGGAATTTACGCGCTTTTGTAACCCATTAATGCCTCGAGCACTTACCAAAATAGAAAATAAACGAGCGGCTAAGTAAGCTCGTTTATGCAGTACCTTGTACCTCTATCACCATTAGCCTTTAATTAAGCGATGCACCGAATGAGTCACACCGCTCGTTGTCAAGGTAACACTGCCGTTGCAACACTTCACCCTAAGCAGATCACGATTCACAAGCCCTTAAAGGGGACATAAAATTAAAAATAACAAAAATGCACAAACTGTCACTTTTCAAGCAGGCAATTATTTTGCACTCAAAACGGCGCGGTGTCATAGTTGCCTTATCTGTTCAGTCGCTTTATAAATGGATAGGCTACGATGTCGTTATTAATTTTGAGCTTTTCCTTTTCCTGCTCATGTTACAGATACAGCATAATTTCAGCGAGACTAAAGAAATACATAAAATTACGCGCCACTCTCTGGAGTGTGACTGGGATGCAGAGAAGAGCGTGCATCAGGTTGGTAATCAAATATTGCAAGAACAAGTAGTCAGAAAAATCCAGTCAAAACGCGGCGGTTTACTTACGTTATTCTCAAATATGAGCCTGTGTTTTTATAAATCACATAAATTAAGTGTCGACGAAGACGACAGGACGATGTTAAAAGAATAATAATCTTACCCTTGCAAGCAGCTCAGAGGAGAATCGTGAGTTTGTATAGCATCTCTCTTCTGCTTCCAGCTCGAACAAGGGTTTGTGGCGTTTCAGCACCAGGGACAGCTCCCCCCATTATATGAGATACCACATGACTCCTGCGTCACTGTTGTGTACGCAATTCTGTGTCTATAGGAATATGTACGTGGTGAAAATCCATACTGCCATATAGTCACTGTTTTCATACATTGTGTCGGCGGTGGGGCGGGGCCTGATGTTTTTGTTCAATAAGTTTTGGTATGTGCACGTCAAGCTTTGTTGATATTTATAAATATCTAATGATCAACAACGTAGTATTTTGAGATTTCAAAAACAGGCGTATTATTTATTTAAATCATTTTTAAGAAACGGGATGCATGGTTATCTTTGAGAAGTTAGAAAATATGGTTGTTTTTTGTGTGTGAGAGTCAGCCATAAAAAAACGAATTTTTTGTTTGAATAAATTACCAGAGCATGAAAAACCTTCCGGTAAATTGATCTTCATCGTCTTCCTTTCTGCATTCATATTACGGACAGGAAGAATATCTGCACGGATGAATCACGGGCAGTGATGCGTTCGTTAATTCGGTGCATTTCCCATGTTCGTTACACTTCGTTCGTTTCCTGTGGTACGTCAAGTGGGCGGCGGTCGTGCATACGTTGGCTGGGGCTTATATATCAGCTCGTTTCTATCTCGATAGTTAACCAGAGTGAAGCAAAATGAGCGCCACCATTCTTGAGTCTAACTGAAGAGTAATGATTGCCCTTTTCTGAAAAATTTCCCCCCAGACGTCAGGGAGCAGACGCCAATCTGCTTCGCTGGTGTCTACGATTGATTAATTGATTGATATCGGCTTGAGATAAGCGAATGTGCGCATGCCAGGCGATAATTAATGATAAAGTGTAATTGTCCGGGCGAAATGTGTTATCCGTAAGGTGTCAGAAGCCCCCTAAAATTAGAGGCCGTGAACTGTAGTCGACTGCCATAGTGTGGGACCGTACAACGGATAAGTCACCAGCAGGTGTTTTTGGAAGGCATCTCCCTGTGGCCGAGAGAGTTAAATCCGGCACTGATGACTCACCCGCTCAAACGCGAACGCCGAGGGACTGATTCGCTGCGGCAGATAGGTTATCTCGCAGCCCGTCTCCGCTGCGGTGGAGCAGGATGTCAGTGACACGGCAAGTCGTGGGTGACGCTCTGCCTCTCGCGCTCTCCCCAGGCATTAATCAGGACTCCCGTCAGATTGTTGTCAGGAGCGAGGAGGGCGGGAGACCCGCACCTGGGGCGTGCGCGTGCAGAAGTCGAGCGCGGACACATCCGCTGGTCTATTGATTTCAATCAGCATTCTGTCGCAGGAAATTGGAAAAGTAATACATCTCGCCCACGGTCGAATTTTGCGGTTGAATTGCTTTTATTAATTTCTGTTTTGCGCCAGACACAGACAACCTTCAGTATTCATCTCCTGACTGACAGGAAAGGGTTACTTTGTGCTTTTAATAGCTTATAGATATAAGATAACGTATATCATTATTATTAGTTGTTGTTGTTTTAATTATTATTATATACATAATAATACAGTGGAATGCATTTAATCTTGAACTTAATCTTAGGATTGTTACTATTGTCAGCAGCTTTGCACTTTACCATCAGTGCCCTAGCCACTTCAACATCTCACTGCTACAGTTCTACACAGCGGTGCCTTCCACCATCTTTCCCCTTCAGCTTAGTTTGAATCTTTTCATCAGGGCGCTAGGCACTTCAGCTGTGCCCTACCAATTTAACCATTTCAGTGCGTATTGCTTTACCAGTGTCGTACCCATTTGGCCATATCAGTCCACATGACGGGGATCAGCAACTCGCGGTCCTCGAGGTGCCGAGAACTGCTGGGTTTTCCACCCTCCCTTTGCCTGGGAGTCAGGTGTGAAGACAGTCTGGCCAATCAGTAGCACTAATTACCCGGGAGAAAAGAAAACCAGGGCTGGATTTGGATTCGAGGGCCAGAGTCGACGATCCCTGCCATATGAATTTACCAGTGCCCTACCACTTCATATTCAACACACTCCTGCTTATAGTAATACATTTTCACCAATGCCCTAAGCATTTTAGTAGTACCCTATATCCATCTAACCACTTCACTATTGCCCTTGAAGTAAGTACTTGAAGTAGTGACCTAACAGATGCCGTAATAATTTGCTTCCCAGATCACTGTGTAAGTTTCAGACTCTAACTCAGAAATTCAGCGTTTCTGCTTTCAGGAGAACGCCCACTAAGCGCTAACCGTTAGATCTGCGTTTGTCCAAAAAGTGTTTTTATGATACAAGACCGCTTGACCAATACGTTTCCCTCTCTTTCGGTGCGGCTGCTTCTGCAAGCCGCGTGTATATTTAACCCTGACAGGATCTGTTTGAGAACGGGGAGGGATCAGATGTTCTCTGCGTAAGGTGCGCTCTGTCTCCGTTGATGTAGCGCTGAGTATTTTACTGTAGGCCCCCTCTGTGTGTTCTCTCGGACTCAGTGATAAGGAGGCACATCCTCTGGTTGTTGTTGTTGTTTGTCTTGGGCTCCGCTGGTGGATTGTGAGGCCGATGAGTCCTGATAAACCTCCCCGGCCGCTTCGATCCGAACCTCACGTAGATGACAAGGCCCTGAGGAGATAAAGAGGCGCCTGGAAGAAGGGGTTTGACGTCAGAAGTGTGTGTGTGTGTGTGTGTGTGCGTGTGTGCGTGTGTGTGTGCACGTGCATGCGTGTGTGTGTGCATGTGCATGTGTGTGCATGTGTGTGTGTGTGCATCTGTGTGAGTGTGTGTGTGTGTGTGTGCGTGTGTGTGTATATATACGTGCGTGCGCTTGTGTTTGTGTGTGTGTGTGCGTATGTGTGTGTGTGTGTGTGTGTGCGCTTGCGTGTGTATGCGCGTATGTGTGTGTGTGCATGTGTGTGTGCGTATGTGTGTGTGCGTGTGTGTGCGTATGTGTGTGTTTACGTGTGCGTCTTCAACACTATAAATAGAGATGGCCCTGCCTCTGCTGCAGCTTGCACGTCACTACCCTGCTCCATTCATAAAAAAAAGAGAAAAATCTGCTCTCAGGTTGGAGGCAAGAGAAGAAGAAAAAAAGAAAGGCGGAGCGATGATGTCATCGCCAGTTTTTTTCCACATTCATCTTTCTTACTTATCTCAGTCTTCCAGTCTAAAGTCTAAAATGGCTTCCCAAAGAAGGACCTTGCTATGCTTCAGTTTGAGATTACTTATTATTATTATTTCTACCATCATGCTACACATTTAGGCATCACCTTTTTTTGTGATCAGATGACATTAACTGGGGGCAGGGGGGGCTTGGCTTAAACGAATAACGTGTACACGGGGAATCAAATTAGCACAACAAAAAAAAAAAAAGAAAAAAAAAGCAGGCGGGGCAGGATTTGGGCTGCCAGTGTGGGGTTGGGTGCTGAGTAGTGAGAGGCTACTTTGAGGATGATGTTTGTAGCTGACATGTTCAGCAGATCGCAGAGATGTTGTGTTAGTTCAACCAGAGTTTATAGGAGTTTACATGAAGCTGTTTAAATGAATGAATGAATGAATACTGTTTGGAGTTCACTTGCAGTCGAAACTCCATAATACCGAGCCTGTGGGTTGATTTATTAATTTTTTTTTTCTTCTTTCTCACAAGTGGGGGCGAGTTTTTGCAGTCTTCAGAAGTGCGGTCACACTATAAATACAACGCCTCCTTTCGGGAGAGCCTTCTGAGAGTTTGTTGGCGGGCTGCGAAGGAATGCGCTTGGACGGAGGCGGTTCTGAAATCCGCCGGGGAATCTCTTAATAATCAACGCTATTTCAGCTGCCTCCCCTGATGAATAATTAAACCGCCAACTTTTTGACATGGACGTGTCTTTTTTTTTTTTTTATTCGGCTGCTTCAGCACCGGGGGTAACTGCGGTTAAAACGGCGGGCCCCGTTTAACGTTAAAAGGGCCCGGGGGGGGGGGGGGGGGGGGGGGGGGGGTGGGGGGGGGGGGGGGGGGGGGGGGGGGGGGCTCGTTTTCTGGGGGGTCTCGCCCCCTCTCCTTGTGGCCGGTTTCCGTGCCTATGGGCTGAGGAAGAGGCGTGTTTCTTCGTTGCGAAGGGTGATGGATGGTGTTGTCGTCATGGCGATGGGTTCTCTAGGTGTACACGGGCGTGGACACACCCTGTCCACTAACCACTGCAGCAAGGCCATTAGAGGGGCATGCCAAGGGGCCCGCCAATCATGGGAAACCGTTGGCAACGGAGAGGGAGAAGGAACAGCCTTTTGTCGCCACCCACTTTTGAACCCTTGACAGATTTGGGGCTTGGGATGCACACCCTGTGGTATGAGCCTTTGGTTTGACTCCACTTGGACCTGAACACACAACCTTCTGATATTTTCCAATTGGGCGGAGCACCTATTCCAACCCAGCCAATCACAGGCTGGCCTCTGTTGCCAAGGTTTCTGCCTCAGCTGTGCTGCTAGGCAACCATGGCCAGGTGTCCACAAGACTCGAACACAGAGTTTCATCCTTGGGCTGATCAGTCTTTGTTGTTGTTTTGTTTTAACTGGCAAACCCCTTCCTGCAAAATATTATTATTATCATTATCTCTAATTAATCCTTCCCTTTTTGCCGGCTTTGACAATACAACAGCCTGCGCTTGTCAAGTTGGCATGCCCATAAAGCTGATTTAATTTTGTGAGAGAGAGAAACGTTTCCAGAAATAATGCCATACGCACACCCCCTGAAAGCACAAACACACGCCTACACACTAACACACAAACATGCGCACGCACACATGCTCACAAACACACACACCACATACACACTCACACACATACACACTCTCTCTCACACTTATACACACACACGCACACACACACACACACTCTTTCATGCACACATACTCTCTCTCTCTTTCTCTCACATATACACACACACTCTCATGCACATATTCTCTCTCTCACAACCACACACTCTCTCACACACGCACGCACTCAAACACATAATCTCCCTCTTGCACACATGCACACACACTTTCTCACACACACACTCTGTCTCTCTCTCTCACACATACTCTCTCTCTCTCTCTCTCTCTCTCACACACACACACACACACACACTCTCTATCGCTCTCTCTCTCACACACACACACACCTTCCCTCCAGCAGACTTGCGATGAACACAATCGCCTCCCCGGTGGACGTCAGAACGCCCCGCCAGCGCTGCGCCCTCGGGCCTGGCATTTAGAGGCAGTCAGAATCCATTCTCCTCCCGCTGCCCTTTAATACCAATCGCAATTCATCCCGCGCTCGTATCAATGGACACCTGCCGGAGCGCGTGGGCCCGACCCGCTGCGTCACCGCGGCGCGGACACGTCAGTAACGGCCGAAACAAAGACCGGGTGCTAACGGAGCACCATGGAGACCGTTATCGATGCCCGTCATCAGAAAAGCTCAGCGGAGCTCTTCCACAAGGCTAGCGGAACACAGCGGGTGGCCGGTGTGACATAACTGGATAACCAAGAATAGTTCACACGAGGTATCTGCGCTCAAACCGAGGTCGCTAAATTGTTCTCGATTTAATCGCTTAAAAAAATTAAAAGTGCTGGCGCTAATTAATAAGAGTGGAGCGTTTTTGTCTCATGTCGTCGTCGGTGCCGTACAAACCGTCCAAGTGCTCACGTGCATTATAAATTTATTTATCTTTAACCCTTCAGACACCGGCAGGTGATGGACCATTTTAAAAGGATAAGTCTAACTGCACCTTTATTCTCACGGTCAAAATGATTTTTTTTTTCCACACGATGGTTCGTTGGAGCTGATAATACGTCCTGTTCAAAATGGTCTTTATCTAGGGTGATACGTGTGGCCCAGTGCGTAGCGTCTCAGTTCTTTTGCCGAATTCCCCTGCACGAGCGCGGGTTTCATCCCCAACAAGACACCCTCATTTCCTGCCATCCCTTCCGTTGACCATCCCACCCCTCTGCTTTCTCCCCGTGTGATAAATAGAAAAATACGAACGGCGATCATATGAAATATGCATTTGAACCAGCTCTGTTGCGTCGGGCATTTACGTGAAATATAGCTTCAAATGGACTTAAATGCTGTTTCATTATTCCATGTTCTGCAACCCAAGGTTGAGTAGAGCTGCATTTATCATTATATTTCAAAAAATATTATGATAAATACATTGTATGTGATTGTGCTTAATATAAACAAGTTGTAGTATCAAAATATGGCAGTAATATGTATATTTGCCTCTATAGTGTGAAGTGTTGCAATGTCTTGGCAGCGTATGTATTTTTATTATCTGCATATATTTTAGATGTGTAAATTTTAGGTGTATATTTTCCGCATATTCTGCAGCCGTGAGTGGCTGTACATTCAGTTCAGACACCTCCCTGCGGGCGGTAAATATCAGCGTCTGGTCATCTACTCGAGTCACAGACTGAGCGTGACACGCCCTGATGAAGGAGCTGCCGGCGCTCTACCTCGCTTCACCTCGCGGTCGGGGAGCCCTCCGCATCCCCGCGAGCATCCCAGGAAAGACGCGCTGCGTCGACCTCGGAATGTAATCCTCGCGACGCAATTCTTCTTTGTCTCTCCCCGGAGAATGCATTTAGAAATGCGAGTGGAGTTACCCCACCTCGCTCTCCTCAAACGCAAAGCAATTTATTAGTGTTTAAATAGGCCAAACTGTGCGATGCATTTCAACACAACAGTGCCTAGTGCTCATCCACCAGGTAAAATACACCAGCTGTGCCCTGAAAAAGTATTTACCCCCTTCCTGATTTGCTCTATTATTGCATTTTTGTCACAATGAATGGTTTCAGATCTTTAGACGAAGGGGACCCGATTAAACACAAATCACATTTTTTAAATGGTTGTGCTGTTGTGTTGGAATGGCTGTGCTGTTGTGTAGGAATGACTGTGCTATTGTGTTGTAATGGCTGTGCTGTTGTGTTGTAATGGCTGTGCTATTGTGTTGTAATGGCTGTGCTGTTGTGTTGTAATGACTGTGCTGTTGTGTTGAAGTGTATCTTGCTATTTTGGCCACATTGAACACTTTGAATAAACTGCGTTGTTTCTCTGCAAATGCTGCTGGTTTTTTTTCCCCTCTGTTCTCTGCACCTCTACCAGCCCCTCCCTCACCAGGCTCAGCCCCACCCGCATCCCCGCCAGCTGTGCTCTGTTAGGGTACGCACAGGCCTGTGGAAGGATTTGATTAGTTGTGATGGACCTTCTCTTCTGCACTCTCAGACACTGGGCTCCCAAATGTGAATCCAATAAAGGCGCTAACACCTAGCAACCAGAGAAAGAGGACTGATGAACTGAAGTCATGTTTGACTCATCTTTCTCTCTCTCCACTCGCTCTCTCTTTCTGTCTCTCCACTCGCTCTCTCTTTCTGTCTCTCCACTCGCTCTCTCTCTTTCTCCACTCGTCCCCCATCTCTCTAACTCGCTCTCTCTTTCTCTCTCTCCACTCATCCCCCATCTCTCTAACTTGCTCTCTCTTTCTCTCTCTCCACTCGTCCCCCATCTCTCTAACTTGCTCTCTCTTTCTGTCTCTCCACTCGTCCCCCATCTCTCTAACTCGCTCTCTCTTTCTCTCTCTCCACTCATCCCCCATCTCTCTAACTCGCTCTCTCTTTCTCTCTCTCCACTCTTCCCCCATCTCTCTCACTCGCTCTCTCTCTCCACTTGTCCCCCATCTATCTATCTCACTTGCTCTCTCTTTCTCTCTCTCTACTCTTCCCCTCTCTCTCTCTCTCTCCCTCTCCCTCTCGCTCCATCTTACTCTCAAAAACGCTTTACTGGTATTTAAAAATATATTTGCCAAAGTGTTGATTGTAATTAACGACCACAGTGACAACCTGAGACAATAGCAGTAACAGCAAAAACAACAACGACAGTTATAAATATAAGATGTATCATACTTCTGAACTTCGGTTGTCCTGGCAACCAATCGTGGCACCCTAAACAGGGTAGGAGGAAGGGTTTGGGGTGGGGGTGGGCGGGGGGGGGCTATAATACTAATATGACTAATAGCATAATACAGCATTGGCAATTCTATCTCTCTCTCCAGTTAAATTCTGAATGTTGAGAGTGTGCATGTGTGAGTGTATGTGTGCGTGCGTGTGTGTGTGTGTGTGTGAGTGTGCATGTGTGAGTGTATGTGTGCGTGCGTGTGCGTGTGTGTGCGAGTGTGTGTGTGTGGGAGTGTGTATGTGTGAGTGTGCATGCGTGTGTGTATGTGCGTATGTGTGTCCGTGTGTGTGTGTGTGTGTGCGTGCGTGTGCGCGTGTGTATGTGCGTATGTATGTCCGTGTGTGTGTGTGTGTTTCTCCTCTGTACTGAGTGAGGATGCTGTAGAGTGAATTATAGATGAGGCATTGGCATACGGAGAGCTCCCTGTGCACTCAGTGCATTCGCTGGCACTGAGGAAGTGCCCCGCCCTCCTCGATGAGCACGACAGCTTCTCACTACACCCACCCCCCCCCTCCCACCTCCCACCTCCCACCGCCACCCCCCCCTCCCAGCTCTGACAGGGGGAGGCGTTTTATGAGGCGTTTTATTTAGGGGCGATATAGCTCAGGAGGTAAGACCGATTGTCTGGCAGTCGGAGGGTTGCCGGTTCAAACCCCGCCCTGGGCATGTCGAAGTGTCCTTGAGCAAGACACCTAACCCCTAACCTCTAACTGCTCTGGCGAATGAGAGGCATCAATTGTAAAGCGCTTTGGATAAAAGCGCTATATAAATGCAGTCCATTTACCATTTACCATTTATGAATAAAACCCTCTTCATTCACTATAATAGCCAGCTCGGTTCCTCTGCCACTTCAGCACCATAATCTGCGTCATGAGAAAAATTGAATTCAATGGGAAACAAAAGACACTAAAATGTAAGAATGGAAGTGGCCAAAAAAAAAACAACAACAAAAGAAGATCCAAAAAGCAAGGTCATATATTCAGCACCAACTTACCTTCACACGGCAAACACAGGCTACATTGCGTACATGACGTATTCTCAAACGCTCACAGCTTATTTTTATTTTTTTACCAGTGCATAATCTGTGAATTTTATTTAGCATTTGACTCTGGATGTACTAATAAACCACAGCCGCGCTGCCGTATAAAACTGACCCCAGTTCAGTCGGCTGTTTCTGATCTTCCAGGCGGCCAGCTAAGCTCGACCTGACAGAAAGTTTACCTAGTTCTACCTTTGATCACACTACCCGGGCGTAGGTCAACACTGCACAATAGCCTTCCTTTCAGAGAGAGGGAGAGAGAGGGTGAGAGGGAGAGAGGGAGTGAGAGAGAGAGAGAGAGAGAGAGAGAGAGAGGGTGAGGGAGAGACGGAGTGAGAGAGAGAGAGAGAGGGACAGAGTGAGCGAGAGAGAGGGTGAGAGGGAGAGAGCGAGAGAGGGTGAGAGAGGGTGAGAGGGAGAGAGGGACAGAGTGAGCGAGAGAGAAAGAGAGGGTGAGAGGTAGAGAGAAAGAGAGAGAGAGGGAGAGAGGGACAGAGTGAGCGAGAGAGAGAGAGAAAGAGAGAGGGAGGGTGAGAGGGAGAGAGGGAGTGAGAGAGAGAGAGAGGGACAGAGTGAGCGAGAGAGAGGGTGAGAGGGAGAGAGTGAGCGAGAGAGAGAGAGAAAGAGAGAGGGAGGGTGGGGGGGGGCTGGGGCTGTACTTGGGACATTACGGTTCCCGCGGTAACCAAAGAGCCGGCGCCCGACGATCCCCCTGAAAGGTGGCAGTGGTGGGGCTCGAGGCTCGCTGCCTAAGCCCTTAGCGCCACGGACCCCGCCCTGAACACAGAGCTGACTCACAGGACTCCAGGAGCGGTGCATGATGGGAAGGGGGGGGGGGGCAGCGACTGTTCCTGCCGCGCCTCTTATGAGTCATCGTATCCGTGGCGACGGCTCCCTCCCTCTCCCGGGAGGGTCTGCCGGTGTGGGACACAGGTGGGTGTGTCGCAGCTGGCTGGAGCCGACTCTTAATGAGGACTGTGAGGCAGACTGGGCCGTGTGTGTGTGTGTGTGTGTGTGTGTGTGTGTGTGTGTGTGTGTGTGTGTGTGTGTGTGTGTGGGCATGTGTGTGTGTGTGCGTGTGTGTGTGTGTGTGTGTGTGTGTGTGTGTGAGTGTCTGTGTGTGTGTGCGTGTGTGTGTGTGTGTGAGTGAGAGTGTGTGTGTGTGTGTGTGTGTGTATGTGAATGTGTGTGTGTGCGTGTGTGTGTGTGTGCGTGCGTGTGTGTGTGCATGTGTGTGTGTGCCTGTGTGAGAGTGTGAGAGTGTGTGTGTGTGTGTGTGCGTGCGTGCGTGCGTGCATGTGTGAGAGTGTGAGAGTGTGTGTGCGTGTGTGTGCGTGTGTGCGTGTGTGCGTGTGTGTGTGCGCGTGTGTGTGTGTGAGAGTGTGAGAGTGTGTGTGCGTGCGAAAGAAAAGGAAGGAGAGAGGAAAGGAGGGAGAGAGGGGAGGAGAGAGAAAGGGCGGAGAGAGAAGGAAAGAGAGAAAGGGAAGGAGAGAGGGAGGGAGAGAGAGAGAGAGAGAGAGAGAGAGAGAAGGAAGGAGAGAGGAGGAGAGAGAGGGAGATACAGGAAGTAAGAGTGTAAGATGGAGGGAAAGGTCAGGAGGTGCTGGGATATGAGCCAGCGCTGTCTATTTACAGCGGGAGCTCTGGCTCATCACTCAGACGGCTCTGAGGCAAACGCCATCCCCGTCATCCGCCAGAGACGCGCACAGCGGAGCGCCATGGGAGACATGTGATCTCAGAGCGGGAGAGAGGGAGGGAGGGAGGGAGGGGGAGAGAGAGAGGGAGAGGGAGGGAGGGAGGGAGGGAGGGGGAGAGAGAGAGAGGGGGAGAAAGAGGGAGGGAGGGGAGGAGGAGTGGAAGAGAGAGAGGGAGAGAGGGATGGGAGAGAGGGAGCAGGAGTGGAAGAGAGAGAGGGAGTGTGAGGTGAGAGGGAGAAGAAAGGAGTAAGAGAGAGAGAGAGAGAGAGAGAGAGAGAAAAGAGAGAGCGCATCCCATTGACAACTAGCTGCACTGATGAGAGCCTGGCACGGCCTCATTATAGCCACTGTATTAACCACAATGAGCATTAGTCCTCTGAGTGTGTGTGTGTGTGTGTGTGTGTGTGGGTTTGGATGTGTGTGAGCATGTGTGTGTGTATGTGCGTGTGGGCGTATGCGTGTGTGTATTTGGATGTGTGTGTGTGTGTGTTTGCAGGCAGCATTATAACGACAGGAACAACAGATTCTAATCACCATGGCAATGGGGCCAGACTGCTGGGCTGGTTCGCTGTCGGTCTCAGGGTCCTTTCTGAGCAGGGAGTCGGCATTACGCAGTCAGCAAGGTTCTAGAATAGAACACAACGCAACACAATGCGATTTAAAACTTTATTGCTCGCTGAACGTATAACTGTATTTGGGTTAAAGGAACGATGGACATACACGAATCAGCATGCGAAACGCAGCATCGATCGCGCAGTACTGTGCATGTTCACACACTGACCACACGCTAAGCTAGATCACCTCGCCCTTCCAGAATGCACCTCAGATATGCCCATCTCTCTCCTCTGGGGTCTCCAAAGGGTGCTAATACCTGGTGATCCTCTCCCTGTGAGAACTCCGATGAAAATGTTCTGTGTGTCAAAAGTGTACGAGCGTGTTTGCGTGCGTGCATGCATACGTGCGTGTCTGCGCGTACGTGTGTGCATGCGCGTGCATACACGTGCGATTGCCTCTCTGAGCGCACGTACAGCAATCCCCGGCAATGTAAATATTTAAAACGCTTGGGGGCTCTATCTTGGACTTGGCACAGAAATGGCAGTAACCCAAACGCTAGTTTCAGGCAGAGGCAGTCGCCGTTTTCCCCATCTGGCACCTACGCTGTTAAAATAGCGAATGACCTTTGGCCCCGTGAGTGCGGGTTGGTCTTGAAATGAGGTGTGGGCAGGGCGATCGTTCATTTCCTCTGAGGTAAACCGGTCTTTTCAAAATCTTGCCAAATTCATCATCATGTTGTCAATCTGCCAAGGTGTAAACGCAGGTGGCTTTGAAAGGAATGGAGGACGACACTCTGATTGGTTCCGATCTTCTTCCGATTGTGCGGTTTTCACGAGTAATGGGCTCGCTGATAAATATCAGGGATTTGTGTTTCACCCTTGCCTGAGACACAGGGGCTTGGGCGCTGATGTTTTTCTCTGCCTTTCTGTAAACAGATTGTTTTCTCCTCGGCTCAAGGCCCCCCCCCCCCCCCCCCCTCCTTTCTCTCCCGCCCACAATCATGCGAGAGAGAGAGACACTGACGCATCTGTAGATGCCCAGAACGGAAAGGGGAGGGGGGAGGGGGGAGTGTGGGCAGGAGGTGGAGCTTGCTGTGGCATATCGGTCTTTGTTATCGTCATGTTGGCTCCATGAATGGGAGCCTGAGGGAATTACTGTCCGCAACAGGCAGCAGGGCGCCCCAAGAAACTGTGAAATCGCACCCCCCCACCACCACCACATTTCTCCTCCTCAGACTGCCCTGTTGCCCCATGGGAAATGCAGTATTGTAGGGTCTGTAGTTCCGACTGGGTTGCTGAGTGGATATATCCGTAAAGGTTCCATCTGCCGTCTGCAAGAAAATGTACTCACAAACAAACGCACACACACATCCACCTACCCACACACACACACACACACACACACAAACAAACACACACACACACAAACCGTGCACACACACACACACACACACACACACACACACACACACACACGCACAGCAGGCCTGCTTTAATCAGCAGATTGCTTTCATGCTTCATTAGGTAAATGAGAGGAGGCGCACGGAGAGGTGGACGGGAGGCGGAGGGGCTCTGCCTGTGGAGCGCTGCCACACACACAGTACTGCCTGTTCCCGAGGCTCAGCATCGCCGAGCACATCGCCAGAGCCTTTCAGACAAATGCGTTTTGGCAGGAGCTCAAGATATTGACGGCACGAGCACTGTGCTCCTCAGAGGACCTGTGTGAATGTGTGTGTGTGTGTCAGTGCGTGTGTGTACGAGTGTGTGTGTGTGTGTGTGTGCGTGTGCGATTGTGTGTGTGTGTGTGCGAGTGTGTGTGTACGTGTTGTGTGTGTATGACTGTGTGTGTGTGTGTGTCTGTGCGTGTGTGTGTACAAGTGTATGTGTGTGTGTGTGTATGACTGTGTGTGTGTGTGTGTGTGTCAGTGCGTGTGTGTACGAGTGTGTGTGTGTGTGTGTGTGCGCGTGCGATTGTGTGTGTGTGTGTGCGAGTGTGTGTGTACGTGTTGTGTGTGTATGACTGTGTGTGTGTACGTGTGTGTACGTGTGTGTGCGCGATTGTGTGTGTGTGTGTGTGCGAGTGTGTGTGTACGTGTGCGTGTCTGTGTGTGTGTACGTTTGTGTTTTCGTGTGTGTGCGTGCATATGTGTGTGGGAGGCATCAGATGGTCATTAAAAATGAGCTGTAAGTTACAAAGCTGACCCCCGCTCCCCTTCTGAGGGTGTCCCGATCGGTTGCCAGGACGACAAGATCTTTCAGAGCCTCTGCGTTCTTTTTCCCGTGTTCCATCGGTCCACAGTGCTCAGCGTGCCTTACTGGCACCGCCGTTTGCCCACACAGTGACACTCATCTAAGGTCTAACTGTTTCACATGCAGCTTGGCACAAACACAGTCACACACACGCACGCACACACACACACACACACACACACACACACACACACACACACGCACACACCTGCGAGTTGGCAGGAAGTCGGCAGTGCGGTAACGTTTTTTTTTTTTTTAGATCTCCGTGTTAACTCTCGTAACTCCTCCAAACCCGAGCTGTTCGCTCTCTCAGTGAAGTGTGACAGTTCGCGCTGTTTCCCCCCCCCCCCCCCCCCCCCACCCCTCCACCCCCCAGAAAAAAGTAATTTAATCGGGAGCATTGGGCCAACGCTATAAATATCCCCTCTATCCCGGTGAGTCAGAGCCCAGCCATATCAATCACAAACTCTCTCCCTCTCCCTCTCCCTCTCCCCCCCCCTGCCCTTTTCTGGTTAACCGTGTCACACATTATCTCCTCGCGCCAGAGCGATACGGATATTTGCCTGTGAGCCCCGCGCGCGCGCCAGCTCTCTGACTCAGCTCCGCAGATTACCCGCGTTCACTCCGCGCGAGAGAGGCGGGCAGGGAGACAGGCGGGCAGGGAGAGAGGAGAGGACAGGGGGAGAGGCAGGGCAGGGAGAGAGGAGAGGACAGGGGGAGAGGCGGGCAGGGAGAGGGTGAGGGCAGGGAGAGAGATGGGCAGGGGGAGAGATGGGCAGGGAGAGAGATGGGCAGGGGGAGAGGGGGCAGGGAGAGAGGCGAGGGCAGGGGGAGAGACGGCAGGGAGAGAGATGGGGGCAGGGAGAGAGATGGGCAGGGGAGAGGAGAGGGGCAGGGAGAGAGGCGAGGGCAGGGGGAGAGACGGGCAGGGAGAGAGATGGGCAGGGAGAGAGATGGGCAGGGGGAGAGGGGGCAGGGAGAGAGGCGAGGGCAGGGGGAGAGACGGGCAGGGAGAGGGTGAGGGCAGGGAGAGAGGCGGGCAGGGGGAGAGGCGGGCAGGGAGAGAGGAGAGGACAGGGGAGGAGGTGGGCGCGTGCGCGTCCCCTCCGTACGATCGCTCACGGCGGCGGTGGGGTAAACATCTTTAACTTGCGCGTAGAAACGCATAGACAGGAGAGCGAGCTAATGTGTGTACTTTGACTTTATTTTGGAGGCGAATGAGCCAGAAGTGCATTAATTATCCATGAGTCATACTTATTATCTTTCCCCATGCTCACTATTTTGGGAAGTTTTCCACACTCTGGCACCAACCATTGCTCGCCATCCAATGCCATGCACCTCCCTCTGGTGACCTTTTGACCTTTCAGAAACTTCCCCCACAGAGCCTCCCCTCCCCTGTCTGAGTCCTCCCAGTGGCCAAGTTTTTCAGGTGACACTTCCACCGAGGGCCAGCAGGGGTCGCTGTCGCGCGGAACACACAGTGTTTCAGACGCCCTTCTGTGCCTTACCTTATATGCACTTCCTGCGGGGGGTGAGAGGCTCTGGGTGACTGGACCAGATGAAGGTCTGGAGACCGGAGGAGTTATCAGATTTTCGCACCTCTCTCTGCAGGGGCGAATGAGCCATCATTATGGCACTTTAGGGATAGGAAGTCTGAAGAGCCATTTTCAAATGATCGCCGTAAAGAACAGGGAAAGAGTGCGAGGCCATTTTACTGAGTGTGTGTGTGCGTGAGTGTGTGTGTGTGTGTGTGTGTGTGTGTGCGTGTGCGTGCGTGTGTGTGTGTGTGTTGGGCGGTGCATGCGAGGTTTTGTGAGACAGACATCCAGGACATGCGTGCTCATGTGGGTGGGTGGGTGTGTGTTCGATGCCGTCGTCATGGCAACGTGCCCAGGAGGGTTTTCGGGAACAAAAGAGCGCTACAGGTCACCCTCCAGACTGCTGCCGCGCTGAAGTGAACGTTGCACATTTTAGCCTGTGTTCACGATGTATTGCGTTGAATGACTTCCTTTACGATTCCATTGAGGTTGCGTCACGGTTGGCGCCATGACCATTGCGCAACCCGGAACAGCAGGGTCATGTGACTGGGTCACGCGATTTGGCGGTGCCGAGGCCTTTCAGCTGTGCTGATGCTAAAAGGACTCCAGAGAGGAACAGGTCTCTTGCACTCTCTTGTTTCATGAGATCAAATTAAATGATTTCCTGGGCACCACCAACGCATGACATTCTCACAACATTGCCTTGATGTCATGGGAACGTTTTTGGCATCTAAGCAACGTCACAAGAACATTGCTGGGACTCGAAAATAGCCACACCCCCCCCCCCCCATATGTATAAATGCTTGTCTGAATATAAATACCAGTGAGGAAGAGAGACTCCTACACCTGCACAATGCAGTCATCTCCCAAAATAATAAGTCCCATCATTAATCTCATCTTCCCACAGTGATACACGGTGAATGTCAGAGCTCCACATCTGAATTTCCGGAAGCTTCTGTTGTTCCGCCTGAGTGCAGACAGTAGCCTGCAGCCCGAGCTTGTTAAGATCACACCACCGGCTTTCAGCTCCGACTGAACTCAGAAACGTGTACATTTTAAGGGGTGCAGTTCACGTTGAAAGGGGCCATTTTGTTCTTTAGCTTCCAGATTGACATTTATTGGCGCTGGAAGACAAGTAAGCGGTTTCATAGAAGATAAATTTCAATTTCCCTCCCCCATTTTGTATCGCTGTCTGATATCAAAGTGTGTCATTTCCCATCTCTAGTGCACAAGCCGTTAATGGACTGAAATGATTTAGCTGTTCTACAATTAACTTTCAGTGTTGAAAAATTGGAAAATACTGAAAAATTAGTTGGTAGTTTCAGTTGCGTGAGAGATTAAGGTTTCTGCCTTTTCATCTGAAAGCATACTGTCCTGCACTATTGAAGTCAGTGGTTGGCCACACTTTTCCTGGAGTACCATCCTATAAGTTTTCATTTCAACCCTGATTTCGTACACCTGATTCTATGAATCAGTAGCTCAACATGGTCTCTAGCTGTTGAATGAGGTGTGCTTTCTTAGGGCTGGAGTGAAAACCTACAGGACGGTAGATCTCCAGGAACAGGGTTGGGAACCACTGATTTAAGTGCATGTGCAAATGGTGTAGCTCCCACTACCAAAGGTTGGATTCTCTCAGCTTGTAAAACATCTGAGAACAGTGTGGTTGAAAAAAAAAAAAAAAAAAAGCTGCTTCCTGGCAACAGATTTTCACATGAGCAGCACATGTGCTATGAGGAAGTAACTGGAGTTGCAGGGTTATTGACTGCCTTGGATCTGTGTTCAGTTTACTGCACACTAAAATGTCCAGTGTTAATTCAACTCATAACAGATAACATTTGTCCCACATTCCAGAGTGGGACCGAATATTATATGTTAAGAGTTGAATTAATACTGGACATATTTACTGTGTATGCTCTGATTTATGTTTTTGGTCATATTTGTATATCTGCACGTCTGTCGACGTTTTTGCATTTAAACTGTATTGGCCATTTTGGTTCCCCTTGAAAGTTAATTCAACTGTTCACTTCTATATCATCAGTATATGGATATTGGATAATCAAAGCCCATGTCTGCAGCAGGATGAGAACTTGTTCATTCACCGTCTAATATACGATCTGATGGAGGCGGGAAGTGGAGGAGCCGCGTGTCCCTGACGTTTCCATGAGCGACCGAGACACAGAGTGGCGCCATCATGCGGCTTCATCGCCATAGTAACACACTGGCAAATGGAAAAAGGGGAAATCCGAATTTATCGATTGACTTCTGACTGAGAACAATTTGTACCTCCCGGAATGCTCGCAGAAGTTGGTGTACGCCCTCAAAGCGTATACTTTAAAACGTGAAATCAGTTTGGGATTTTAATTAATTGCGCGATTAGCTCACTCTCCTCAAACTTCATTTATTACGATTGCATTGAGTATTTTTTCACTGTAAAATCAATGTCTAGCTCAACAAAAGGCTATGCTTACCGGACTTAAGTAAGACGAAATCTGGCACCAACGTAATGAATGGAGCCTATGTGTCATCCCCACTCCCTTCATGCATACGCAATGAATGCTTCCTGCAACGAGCCGTTATTTTTCATGTACAACGGTCTTTTTTAACCATTATAATAGTGTAAGGCATACAGACATCAAGTTATTTTCCATATAAAGAAAGTTGGAAATATTTGAATGTTAAATGTAATAACTATAATATTTGCTGCAAATGTATATAATGGGGAGGGGGGTGCTGAATTGAATTACACTTCTAGGGCACTTTCTCTTAAGACATAATGCACCAACCTCTTTTAATGAATATAAATAACCTTCATTTCTTCATGTAAAGGATCCAGTTAGTCACTGCACTGCAAAAAAAAGCAAAAACTGGCCTGGATTTGTAACTGGCTGCTTAAATTGCTACAAGTCTGCCCCCTCCTGGAGAAAACTCTACAACCGGGGCATAAACTGCCGCGAGTCAGCCGTCTGTAGTGAGCTGAAACTTTTCCAAGAGATTAAAATCTAAAAATAAAAAAGGCCAGAGTTGGTTTTTCAAGTCCGTGTTAATTACACGAAAGAACTCATTTCGTTGGCAGACATCGCGGTTGACTGACATTCCGCTCCCGTGGGAATTCATTTCCTGTCGCGCGATTGGAACCCCGGGGACCAGAGAAGGACGGAAGCATTAGTCAGAGAGACGGTCCTGAAAAACCCTCCAATGATAAGCAGAGCTCTGCTTGACGCTGCCGCGAGTCTTCTGTAACAGCTCAGTTTCTATATATCTCTTAGTTTCTGCCATAGGGACAATTGTACTGTACTTAACAAAATTTTTTTTTTAAATTTATGCTCCTTGCAAATAAAATCTATTCCGTGCTGGTTAGACCAGAGTTATAGGTAGTCTATTGCAGCGGCAACCAACCCTGTTCCCGGAGATCTACCATCCTGTAGGTTTTCACGCCAACCCCAGCAAAGTATACCCCATTCAACAGCCAGAGAGCTCAATAAGCTGCTAAGCAGTGGAGTCAGGTGTGCTAAAATAGGGTTGAAAAGAAGACATACAGGATGGTAGATCTCCAGGCACAGGGCTGGTTATCGCTGGCCTAGTGCAGTTGGCTAAAACAGAGGCATGCAGAACCTGATATTACCTTGCTATGGCTGATGGAACATCAAGGACCACGATGGAAATAAGCCCATTTTTTGTGTTATCCTTGACAATTTCTTCACATGCAAGTCTTTTGATATGTGTGTTTTAATTTTGTCAAAATAAACTAAACTAATGCAGACTCACTGAGCAGAGAAGGCACAACAGTTTGAAAACTTGACAAACAGCCGACCATGAATGGGTGGCGGAGAAGAATATTCTTACTTATCTTCTGAGGCTTATCTGATATCTGAGGCTGCAGCGACTGTTATATAAAAATAAAATAATAAAAAAAATAAAAAAAACGGCATACCAATATACTGTGAATAAAATAAAAATACAGAAGGCCCACTTTAAATTTAAAATAAACTTTGGCTGTTTATTGTTTTTATGCATACGCTTCATACAATCCTTAGGTTTAAAAGAAAGGGAGGTGGGACAGGGGGGGGACCCTAAATATTTAGTCTCTCTTTGAAGGACGGCCAGTGCCAGTAGAGTCAGGTTTTTGCAGGTAGACACCAACAGGCAACAACACCATCTCTCAGGTTAAATTCAGAGAAATGCAGTGCTCTTCACAGGCTGGGCGGCCTGAGCGGGCCCCAGGTGAGCCGTTGCCCACAGGTGAACGTGTGTGGAGAGAGCTGGGTCACAGGTAGTCCGTGGGGTGGCTTTCACAGTTCCAGATATGAAGGTTCAGTTCAGTTCAGCCTTAACCATACAGCACTTTCAGCAGAGACACCGAACGTGGAAGTAGCCCAAAATGCAAGAAATTGAGGTGTAAAAAAATCAAACAAACAAACAAACAAAAAAATACCCCGTTGTGATAAGATGAACACTGAAGATGTGGTGAGAAAAACACTCCACGCAGTACTGCTTTAGGAAGCAGTTCAACTCTTAGGAGTCTGAAATACTCTGAAATACTCTGAAGGATCGAAGGGGTGCCGAACGGATCTTGGTTGGAAAACACTGTCCCGTTTTAACACGTCCCGCGACCCGGATAGGGGCGATCCTGCTCCCCCCTCACCCTTCAAGTGTCCTTCAAAATACCCCTTTGGGCTCGCAGGGATATTTAGCCGCCTCCAGATGTCGCCATCTTTGCGCGGGCAAAAAGATCACATGACCCGTCTCTCTCAGCACGTACCGCACAGTCCTTGGTATGGTTCCTTTTTTTTTTTTTTTTTTTTTAAAAAAGGAAAAAAAATAACTTCAAATATGGGAGCGGTGGCAATCAAGAGCACCTGGCGGGTGAAGGAATCCCAGAATGCCCTGTGACGCTCTCCAACCAGGTGTGCGCACACCTGGCACCTTAGCTCGCGCCGCAGGGCTGCTTCTGTCCAGAGGCGGGACTTGAGCACCCATCGTTAGCCCCACGCGATTCGCTGGCCTGTCAGTCGCTGGCTGGTTCGTCCAATGGGACGGCAGTAGGGGCTCAGGTCGCTGCGTTCAACACCAGCGGGGACAGTTTGCAGAGGCCTCTCTCTCACAAGACTTACGGACTAACAAACCCCATGCGATGCCATAATGGTGCCTTTATTTAGTCAACTGCACTATAAATATACACAAGCAAACATTTCTTATACATTTTTTTTTTTTTCCTTTTTCTTTCATCTGTATTAACCAAAATGTGCCATTACAGGACCAGGGAGCTATTGCTGAAATACGATGTTACTATGGCGATGGTTGCTTACCTTTATGCACGTCATAAACTGCGCTCCACACCCAAAAAAAATCTGCGAAAACCAAACAAAACTGGGCTGTGCAATCAGTTCCGTTGATTACCAGAGGAGAGCCCAGAACCGAACTCTGGTCCTAGCGCTGGACCACGTCCCTAGGACTGTTCTGTACAATGTGAGGCCTGGTTCCGGTTCTATCTTCATGTACTGCAGGAACACGCTCCTCACTGTAGCCCAAGACGACCTTTGACCCTTCTCACCTGGGTCCCATTACACAGGTACTGCATGTTTCTCCGCGAGGGGACAGAGGACACGTTTATACGCTGCCCAAACCCTGTTCCTGCAGCTCTGCCATCCCGTAGGCTTTCACTCCAACCCTAACAAGGCACGCCCTCGCTCGGCAGCCAGAGATCTTGTTGAGCTGCCGATCAGTAGAACCAGGCGTGCCAAGCTAGGGTTGAGCTGAAAGCCTACAGGACGGCAGAGCTCCAGGAGCAGGGTTTGGGGGGTGGCCCAGCTTCCACGCTTTCTTCCCGCTGACCTGGAAAAGGCTGCGGGTGCGCACCTTAAATTCAGCGGACCGAGGGTCCCGCGGCATTAACGGTGCAAAAGCAGGGGCCCTGTTAATCGAGGCTTGGAGCAGTCCTCGCTGTTTAAAGTGTAAAATGAGAGCTTGGGAGATTTGGCCTCCGGTAAATCGGACCGGCTGGTTTTTTTTCCGCGCTCCAGCGAAATCCGAGCGTCGGGTCCCGGCCCGTTGGGTTTAAACTCGAGGCGGGCAGCAGACGCGCGCGTCCCGAGCCGGAAGAGACGCCTCTTCACACAGCCGAGAACGCCGCTTTCTCTGCGTGCGGCACAACCAGCGCTGGATCGGTCCCTCCACTGGGGGGCGCCGCTGTGCGCACCAGCGCGCGGTTCTGCGTCGGGGGGCGGTGTCTGAATGCTCCGCTTCCCATGAGCACCCAAGAAACTCGTCTACTCTACACAGGGCCACCATTTTGTTTTTTTAGCGTCACTTTTTTTTTTTTGTTTGTTTTTTTGTTTGTACATAACGCTCCATTTTCCCTGTTTTAAACCTACAATTCTGCGGCCTCTCCGGCTTTAACCCCTACGAATAAAATGACTCGTTTGTGCTACGCACTGCACACTTTTTTTTCTTCTTTTTTTTTTGCACCTTTATTTCGATTGCTTTTTTGTGCTGCATAACTGATATCTGGAACTGAATGAGCTGTGCTTGGACTCTGACACAGTGAACAGCGGGGCGCTTTCGCGGATGTGTTCATCGCGTCCTCACCCACGCATATCAACAGGACTCCACTCCACTTATGTGTATTTCCCCCCACCACCACCCCCCCACCCCCCCAAAAAAAAAAAATTGGTTACATTATTAAAGAAGATGCATAAAGATTAACTGAAAGGTCAAGAGAGCAATCTAACAGGTCTGCTCACACATACAGCCCTATCCTCTCCAGCACAATCCAACCAAACAGGAAATTATCTTTTTTTAAAATAATAATAATAATAATTATAATAATAATAAAATAAATAGAATGCAATCACACAATCCAAGCTAACTACAATATATTAATATAGACCTTCTGGTATCATACACTCAGAACAGAAAGAAAGAGAGAGAAAAAAAAACACACACACAGAACTCAATCACGCTTAGCTCAAAGTTCAACTCCCCTCTGCAAAAATACTAAACATGCATCCCAGCATTAGTACGATAAAATACCAAAGTAAAACCTTGTTTCGTTTTCTTCTTTTCTTTTTTTATGTGGAAAACTGGGAGTTTTTGAAATTTTCTTGCACTTCTGACAATGATGTCGGTCCTTTTAAATGAAACAAAAAAAAAATCATAAAACGTCTGAGGACAAAAAAAAAAAGTTTCTTTTCGTTTCTTTCCCCCTCCCCTTAAGAGGATGACCTTGAGGGTACTGCATGTTGAAAATGAGTCGTGTCCATGAGGATATACACACTAGAGGACATCACTAACCCCTTGGTGCAAAACATCAGAGTCCTGTTCTCTGTTCAATCCCACCCCCTCTACAGGCCCCTCCCCTCCCCCTTCCCACCCAGGCCCCTCCCCTCCCCATCCAGCCCCCCCCCCCCCCCCCCCCCCCCCCACTCCCCCCCCAGCCTCACTATCTACTGCTGAGAGGGGCGTACACAAAATAAAACCTCCCCAGATGCAGAGTATATATCATTAAAACAAAAACTAAAATAAGATCAAATAAAATTTAGAAAAACAAAATGGCGGCGCCTGAACGCAGCTGATATATCCACCGATCAGAGGCCCCTCCCCCCCGCCCCTCTTAAGCACACTGCTAACACACCGTTAACCCAGTCACTCACTCAGACAGGTGCTCGAGAGGGGGGAGGGGGGGCGTGGGGGGCGCAGCTCTCCCAAAATCCTCTATGACTTGAGCGGTCAGGAGCGGTGAAAAGAGAAAAGAAAAAAAAAACCTGGGGGAAAAAAAAAAAAAAAAAAAAAAAAAGGTCTGGTTGTCTGGCATGGTCATTCCCAGTGCTGCCACCTCCTCCTCTGGGATTTACCCTCGTTTTCTTCTTCTCTCCGTTGTTTTGGGGGGGTCTTTTTTTTTTGTTTTGTTTTGTTTTGTTTTTTTTCTTCCCGGATTTCCGCGATCGCCGTTGCCATGGCGCGCTCCCTCCTCACAACTTCTGGATCTTCTCGGCGACCACGATGGGGTTCTCCTTGCGCAGGCGGGCGGTGGCCGCCCCCCGGTAGTCGAAGGGGCAGTCGTGCTTGTCCGAGTAGCGGTGGATGGCGCAGAACAGGTTGCCGCAGCGACAGTCGAACCCTGGAAAGCAGAGTGGGGTAACGGCAGGGGCGCACAACAAGGGGGCCGACCCCTTTCAGGATTTTGTGCCAACTTCTCTTCTTAATTATTTAGTTAGCGCAACCATATCCTGACCTGGAAATTGCACAAGCGCCAGCTACAGCTGCACACTGCAGGCGTATCATAAAGAGTTCACTGTGCTCAAGTCCAGGAGTTACCCAGCCGAGCTGTCAAAAAACTAAAACTAAAGGTAATTGGTTGGAACAAAAACCAGCATGGACACGGCCCCCCAGGACCGGGGCTGTGCCCCCCTGGGTTACGGGCCCCAGCGTTGGCCTTCCTGAGACCCGGGCAATTCACCTCTGTGGCCAGCAGGGGGCAGCCTCTGGTCCTAATCTCAACAACCACACATTCTGCTGCTATGCTGAAACCTACACTTGCAGGGGCCACTCGACAAGAAATAAAATAAACAACGTTTTTAAAAAAATATTTCACTATTTGTCATCCAAAAAAAACTTTTAATTATTCAATAAATAAATAAATAATAAATAAATAAATACTTAAAACTTTTATTTTCTGCTGGGTCTTAGGACACTAAGGAAACAGCTGACTAGCTGATCAGCACAGCAAAGCCCAGGGTTAGGGGTTAAGGGTTAAGGGTTAAGGGTTAGGGCGCATACACACTGCTGCCAGACATCACTGTCCGTCAGGGTGTTCTGGGAACACAGACAGGGCCTTGCAGAGCAGCAGGCCTCTCACTGGCAGGAGTGCACAGGCAGGACCACGCAGCTATGTGCACTAAAGCACGGCAGCCGACCGCAGACTCCGCCCCCTCCCCCAGCCGTGCCACGGTGGCAGTCGGAGGCGATGGGCTCGGTGCGGCGCCCTGTGTGAAATACCACGCCCAGCCGAAACGCGCAGCGTACCCCCGCCACGGCCCCCCCCCCACCGCACCCCACTCCCCCCCCCCCCCCCCCTCAGAGTGGCGTGTGAGGCGTCTGTGGCTCTCACCTGTGAGCCCCACTTTCTTCCGGCAGGAGAAGCAGCGATTCTTCTTCTTGTTTTTGTCGGGGGTCTGGTCGCCGTCGGAAACGGCCTCCGCCGTCTCTGCGGCCTCGCCTGCAGAAACGGGCCAATCGCACGTCACACCTTAAGCCAGCGCGCCTCGCTGCCAAAATGACTGCGGTGCTAGGTTCTGTCTTTTGTTTAGGGGTGATTCTTACGGACGTGTTCATTCGTCGGGCGGCTCAAATGCGAGCACGCACACCCGTGCTCCTCACTCACCCGACGGTTTGGAAGGCCCTTCATCCTCGTCCTCCTCTTCCTCGTCCGCTTCGGCCTGGTCCGAGTCGATGGGCCCGCTGTCCTGGGAGATGCTCATGGCCGTCATCTGCTGGGTGACCGGGCTGGGGGAGCTGCAGCGCACGACCAATCGCAGATAAGTGCGGAGGCACGAGAGCCAATCACAGACAAGCGTGGAGGTAAGAGAACCAATCGCAGACAGGCATGGATCTACCTTAACTAATCAGACTCAGGTTTGGCGGCAGAGACTGTTGTTGGTTTGGGGGGGCCGGGGGGGGGCAGCATAATTTAGCAATGTCCCAATGGTGGGTCTAACTACCCACAGCTATACAAAAAGAAAACGCGCCCCCCGCCCCCCCAAAAAGCAACACAAATGCCTGTGAGCAGTAAGAGATTCCATTCCCATGTTATGTTGACATTGGCCTTGTGTTGTCCTTGCTGACTGTTGACTGTGTCAAACAGATCAGAGCTGGACCTCCCCCCAGTACTCTCTCTCTCTCTCTCTCACACACACACACACACACACACACACACTCGAACCTGGACTTGCTCTCTTCTGTCTGGGCCAGACCATCTGCGCTGGGTTCAGGGGTCGTTTCCACGGCGACAGGAGCTTCTCCAGGGGATCCCGCCAGTGCTGCAGCAGCTAGAGGACAAGCACAGACGAGGTTATGTGGCTCCACAGAAGGATCTGTGCAGACCTGAGGCTGTTACACAGTAGCTATGCCAGGTTGCTGAAATGCAAAGAAAGCTCCCACATGCTGCGTTCTTTCAGGATTCAAATTGTTTATTGGCCACACACTGAACAGCGTGAATGTTTCTGTCACCAGACCTTCAGAGCACTGAGTTCAAAACTTGTAAAAAAAAAAAAACAGTGGTGTGAGCCACCATTTTATAATTCCAGACATCAAGAACAATAGCATAGAGAGGAGACCAATAACCAAGTATGCACTATTGCGACACATCAATCAAATAATTCAATTGTGACATCATAGGTGGACTGATGTCATCTGGTTTTTCAATAACGTGCCAATAAAGTGTGTTTGATAGTATCATGTCACAGGGACACAGCATCAATACCACAGCAAGCTCAAGGGGAACAAGGTGCATCCCCCTTCTCCTGTAGTCCACCCACTCACACCCATTCCCCGAAATGACCCCTCTACCCCCCCCCCCCTTACCTCTCTCACCTGGGGAGGTGGTGTGCCCCCCCCCCTGCTGCCTCTGCAAGTGCTCCTTGTAGCAGACGGAGCACATGCCATTTGTGCGGGGGTTGCCGTAGAAACCGCAGCCCAGAGTGCAAAGCATTGGCACCTGCGTCCGATTGGTCTCCTGCGCCATGCTCTCTGACAAAAAGGGGGGGTGGGTGGGGGGGAGGGGACAGGGGAGGGTCGTCCTGGAAACGGGAGTTCACAGGTCAGTCGGCGAACATGGGACTTGTTGCTGAGCACATGCATGCAGGTAGAATGACCTTTGAGGTAAAGTACCTGAGTGATATCCATGTTACCTGAAAGACTGGAGCCAGGTTTACGCATGCTCATGAAATAACACATTCTAGACATCACACCAATCATGTTTTCCTAACTTGATTACACGGTTCAGGGTGGTGTTGGGAAAACAGAGCACTCATTTGACCAGGATCTGCTGGTGTTTTTTTTTTTTTCTTTCTTCCCCCTCCCTCAAATCGCCAAATTCTGCGCTTAATCAGCAACAGCGCTATATTTTACTCCGCAACTGCCTGTCCAATCGCAGCGCCCCTTCACGTGACTATTTGCCTATAGCAGAAGACCTTCACAAGCGAGGGGGCGGGTCTTAGCAGCCCAAAAACACAACCTTGGACTGGGTCCAGATGCCAGTACTCGAGTACGAGGCTTTTTGCGGCCTACGAAAAATGATACATACCTTGAGAGTGTGAAAGTATTTCCTTTCATCTGTGGCTTAGGAGCAAACGGACAGAAGCAACCTGGCTAACTGGCAGACTACAATGTGTAACTAACGTTACGTTTCACTAAAGTTGCCTTCCCAAACAAGCAAGCTAATCCTAAAAATACCTTTCCCGGCGAGTGTCCACCTGCATAATCAAGTTCCATAAATATTTACTTGGCTCCTATCAACTTGCAAGACGGCCATCTAGTTTGTTCAAAATGTTATGTTATTGGGGACTAGCCACCTAACCCATAATTCACAGTCACACCTCCGCTAACGATTGCTATAAACAAAGTGAGTAGCGTTATACGATTTAACGAAATACAAAGTTATCAGCAACAACAAGGTGAGAATGTCCTAAACTGTCAAACGGAACACGTTCGAATATTTTATCAAGGTAGACTAGTGACTTTGCAGTACGCTAGTTACCTCAATCAATGCTAATAATGATGTTACAGTTAGCTAGCTAGCTAGTTTTACCGGTACAATTTGCGGCGATTAACTGGCTATGGCGGTGGTGACAACAGGCTCCGCAACTATAGGCTTATATTTGTCCCTCACCTGTCCGACTAAGTTGAAAGCCACTCGAATTCCGATTTCGGTGCACCTTACCTGTGCTAGGAATCACCGAAGAACGTCAGCAAACTTAATATTCAGGGAAAATAATAAGTAAACAATCCTGCGCTCGCGGCCTCCTCGCCACTAAATCTCGAGTCTCGTCATTCTAAACGACTACTGTGACGTCACTGTAAAGCAACAATCCATTCTTTATTGCAACATATTCAGCTTTTTGCTTGCATTTTTGTAGAAGGTAAGCAGCCTATATCGCGACATATCTTTTTGCATCTTACATTTTTTTCTACGTTCCAAATCTTTTCCCCCCTCTTTGTTATGCTCAAGCGAGAACCCTTTGTATTAGCGATGTTTTGCATTCACAAAGAAAGGTCATAGTCATAAAATTCACCACTGCTGACATTGATTACAAAGGTGAAAATGAGCTACAATGTTGCACTGAATGTAGCCTCGTTATGTCTAATGATAGTTGTAAAATGAAATTGACTTTACGACTGCGGTTTGAAAAACTGTTCATTAAGAACACTTCTAAAAGTGATAAGAAGAACATAAAAGCAATTTTGTTGTTTTGGCATTGCATCTTGTTCCATAAATTATATGATGAATAAATTGATACATGTTTTTATAGAATAGTAATTGTCGTTTGCTATAAGATACAGCCTACAAATCATTACTAAAATGTACAGTTTGTTGTTCGAAAAGCTGTGTACGATCTTGGTCACTGTGATCTGGTAAATAGAGCTACCAGTTTCAGGAATCCACAGTGAAATTATGGAACTACAGTGAAATTATCACTGCTGCAGTGCTACAGTGAAATTATGGAGCTACAGTGAAATTATCAGTGCTACAGTGAAATTATCAAGCTACAGTGCACTTACACTATGTGCTGCGAGTACAAAATGGAGGACTGAGTGCTGAGAGATTTTTGGCTTTTTCACTTCAACACTCACATGAATGAGTGTGTGTGTGTGTGTGTGTGTGTGTGTGTCAGGGGTGTACAGAGCATGCTGCAACCTCCTCTTCCGCCTTAATTTTCCACTGGTTAGAACCTTGCCTGGGAAGCCATGTCTTCTTCCCCTCCTTAACTGACCAAGGCCAGAGAGCCATCGCTACATTTCACGTGTGGGCGCCAGTGTAGTATAATGGGTAAGGAGCTGGGCTTGTAACCCAAAGGTCAACAGGTTCAATTCCCAGGTAGGACACTGCCGTTGTGCCCTTGAGCAAGGTACTTAATCTGTAATGCTTCAGTAGCTATACATCCAGCTGTGTAAATGGATGCAATGTAATTGCTGTGTAACAAGTTGTGTAAGTCGCCCCTGTGTAAGTCTGCTAAATGGCAGTAATGTAATTATGAAAGTGACATTTTTAATCCTGTGACTTTGGTTAGATCGGTGCTTTTAAAAAAAATTGTACGCCAAGGTTGTCCGCCTCATAATTCACTGTGGGTATTGTCTTGATTTTCTGGCAGGATCGTGCGCTCGCCCCCCCCCCCCCCCCCCCCCCCCATTCTAAGAGCGGATGAATGCTATTGGACCACGCAGAACGATGTAGTCTCCTGACATGCAGGTAACAGACAATAGATTAGCTGAATATTTGGTTATTGTCTCTGTCTTGCGCAAGGCCTTTATTATCTCTGCAACCCCCCCCCCCCCCCCACCACCACCCATGCAAAAAAAAGCCTAGTGCCTTTGTGAGCCAATCAGGAGCATAGAAATCTTTTGCACCATTGTAGATCATGTGTTCTGTGCCTTAGGTGTTCCCCAGTGTTAAAAATGAGCTTTTGTCATAATGGGTTAATTTGTTCTGATAGGTTGAAAAGGTTTTTGCGACGAAATTGCCTGGGAAAGACACATTTGGCCAGGACAGAGATAATTTAATAGGTGTGGTAATAACCACAATGGCCTTTTCAAGAGCACCAAAATGCTACATGTAGGCTACAATTTTAACCCTCTGAAGAGTAGGTGTTTTTGAAGTTTTGTTTAAAAAAAAAACTAAACTCCAAGTCAGCGTTCTAGAACTCTGTTGCTTACAATTACCAGTAGTGATTGCCACATCAGCTTTAGAATGTTCAGTTAAGAACATTCCAATCACATATTTGTGATCTTACACCTTGAAGGGCTCAGGGGTCAAAACAGAAACGAGACTGAATGGCGCACCTCCTGACCAGGAGTGCAAAACACAGCCAAACATTCAGGGTGAAGAAGTTCCTGTACGAAGGGTTGGGAAACTAAGAGAACATCCTGCCAGTTGAACAAACCCTGTCTCAATCAACATTTTAACTCATCTTTGACTTGCAAATAAGTTCAGCTGTACCTTTTAAAACCTTTTATTTTGATTATTGCTGAACTTACCAAACTGTGTGAAGCAGATTGTGTGTGTGGGGGTGGAGGAGAGGTTGGGTGCAAGCCTTTGCATTTATTTTGCATGAGTTGACAGCAAGATAAAGACAATTTAATGGGGAATATTTTTCATCTACCAGATGTTCCTGTCCAGAGAATCTTGCCGAAGAGGCATATGTTCCCTGTACGCAGGCGTATATCTGTACTGAAGCAGTTCAAGGAGCTTTGATCAAGGAAGAAAAATAACTGTCGGCGCCCCGCCCGCAAATCGAACCTGTACCCTTCGATTTACAAAAGAGAAGTTCTCGAACCGTTGCGCCTCGCCGTTGTCCCGGGAACGCGGCCATCTTGTTGCATCACGCTCTTCGCCCTTTGTGCGAGGTGGAGAGGCCGAGAAAAAACACCGTCCGACTGAGGCGCGAGCGAATACGCGGATTCGGCCTCGGAGAAGGGCGTGCCCAGTTCCCCCTGCCTCCCCCACGGGCTCCCGAAACTGCAGGCTTAGGGACCCCAGGAAGTCCAAGGGGGAACCTCGGAAAAATCAAAATAAATATAATACCTCTTGCCCCCCCCCCCCCCCCAAGAATATTTCCTTTACATTTCTATATTTCATAAGTGAAATGTGTCCTTCATATGAAATTAAATATGGCTTGCATATACGATTAACATGAACATATGTACAGTGGACATTTCATTATTGTAACTGTAATTGTGAAATATCTATATTGTCCCACAGGATAACATGCCATTGTACATGTTATATATGGAAACTGGCAGAATTTAGACAAACGTACATCCACTGGTGATTCAAATAGCGACAGCATTGCAGCCGATAGTGGGTGTTAGCTGAAGGTGTCAAAAGTTATGTATTTCATCAAAGTGGCAAAATCTCAACTGCAAGGTTGTTATTTTAAGGGAGATTAAACATTCTGGAATTTCCTAATCTACCCTGACGTTGTCGTGGTGTTGTTCGGCCTTGGCCATTGCTACCCCCTGCTGGCTGGCATCTGTAATGGCATTATTCGGCAGCCCCCCGGCCCATGCACGGCTCCGTGCGTCACCTGGGGCGCATTCAAGATGGCAACATGATTGCTACGTTTGCCTTGAACGCTCCACCTTTGAGGCGTGTTTGCTCCCATTTTGGTAACTATGCCAACGCTGTCGCCGTAAATCAAAGTCGGTGCCATGACAGTTAGAAATTCGTCCAATCCACAGCCACGTTCAATATGCCGCTGTTTCTTGTTTCTAAACCCATCAACAGTATTTTTTCTCATCTTGAAGGCAACCTGACCCCATCTAACTCCCCAGCGCATTGGCCCACAGCGCCCTCCAGTGGTCACACCAGTCTCGTCCAGGGCACATTCTGATTCAGAACCCTGGTATTGGCGTAAGATTTAAACTTGTGTAAGTGAGGTAAAATAGGCTCGGCTGAAAATCCCTGGCTGGACTGAACAAGAGCAGTTCCTGAGCAGTTTATTGCTGGTTATTACGTGAATAGATGGGACTTAATATTGCTGATGGTGCCTCTGTTTAAACCAAGAGTGCCTGGAGAGAAACAAATAACAGTAACAGATGATTTTACATATATCTGCTCCTCATCATGAAGCTATATTGACATTGTGCCAGTAGGGGGGCACTCTTCTCTCTGCACGAAAATAATAATGATTTAAAAAAAAAACCGTTCTTGGATGTGACCTTACACCGAGGTCCAAAGCGTAAATCCCATGGCTGTTTTTAAAAGTGTATGTTAACCTTGGTGTCCTGGACTGGCAATGTGTTCTTTTCGCCTCGAGGTGGCAGTGTTTGCTCAAAAATGCTTGAAGCGTGCCTGCGTGAGCGCGACACCTTCACTCGCCGGCGCCCGTGTTTGGAGCGTCTCTGCATCGCGTTCAAACTAACAATTAGCCAGAAAACACACATTTTCCACCCATTGCGTACAAATAAATGCCCACTTTCCCTTCGACTTGATTAGACTCATTGATTTGAGTGTGCGTGTGTCACACTGCCATCAGTGTTAATTATATTATGAAGGACATGCTATTCAGAGACGCACTGGAGGAGAAAAGCATATTCACAGAATATATCTCTCTGTCTCTCTCTCTCTCTCTCTCTCTCTCTCTCAGTTATAAAAAGCCTGTCTATAATTACACATAAGCACAAAATGGATTTAAAACGCTGGGAGAGATCTGACAAGGCCCAAAGAGATATTTTCAGTTTAGGCAATTACCGGGGCCTCAGAGCCGCATATCGACGGAGCACGAAATGGGCTCGCGGCCTCTCAGGCAGAGAGGCAGGGGAGAAAGGCTCCGCCAGCAAATATCCATTAAGGCATTATCTGCGTTTATTTTCAGGGGACCGCCTTGGCACCACCGGCGGGTCGGTTTTCATTAGAGATTTCCATTACCTTAAAATTTGAGTCATTAGGGTTTTCATTATGTGGCCGCGCGCGTGCGGCACTTCAGTCATCTGGGTGTGTTTACCTCCGCGGACACTAGGAATTACGCATCATCTTCTGGGGGGGAAAAAAAGAAGAAGAAGAAGAAAAAAAAGAAAGGAACCAAAAAGGACAAAGACACCATTTTAAGCCTTTTATTATTCCGGTGGTGAGCTGGAATACACTCTGGTGTGTTTTTCTGCACCTCTGCACCTTGAACTGATGCACTTGTTGTACGTCGCTCTGGATAAGAGCGTCTGCTAAATGCCTGTAATGTAATGGAATATAATATAATACATCTCACCCACCCCCCCACCCCCCCATACCCTCCTCCCAGGTTAAAAAAAAAAATTTGTATAAAAAAAAATTCTTGTGTTTCTTGCCTGTGGCAGGTAAGGAACATTCGGTGTTTTATCCCGGCACACAAACGGTCACGGGCAGTTCAGAGTTTCCCTCCGGCCGGCGCAAGCGAGGGCAGCGGTCTTCTTAAGGTAGCCACGCCCCCACGGCTCTGGCTCTACTGGCCGTCGCCGTCACCCGAAAGCGATCGATCCTTTGAGGGTCCCCCTTCGCCGTGGACAAATCCGTCCGAGCGAAGGTGTGAGAGAAGCCGCGGGGTCCTCGGGCGGCGGACGGCCTCAGAGGAAGCCCGCAGAAGGCTGCCCCTCCGATTGCCTGCCAGATTATTATTATTATTATTATTATTATTATTATTATTATTATTATTATTATTATTTTATTCCAGTGAGATTATTTTGCGAGGGGGGGCTGCCAATGAGCCGGGACTGTGGGAGCTGTGTGGGAGAGGAGAATCGCTGGGTTTGGGCGGGGGACGGGGGGTGGGCGGAGCAAGGGGGGGGGGGGGGTCAGCTGACCGTGAAATATTCATGGCTCCCGACTCAAAGGAGACGATGGCTTTCGACGGCGAGACGCTGCCAGAGCCGCAGCGAGTTCCGTCAGGAATCCCAGCATGCCGCAGACTGTGATTGTGTTCGGGGGTCCGAGGCTCGTTCGCCAGCCGTGACTTCCCATGGTGCCTTGTGCCTCCTGCCCTGGAGGGGCCAGCCGTAACACAAGACCACGGAGCAGCACCCCCCAAAAAGGAGAGGGAGTGTGCGTGTGTGCGTGTGTGCGTGTGAGTGCGTGCATGTGTGTGTGAGTGCGTGTGTGCGTGCGCGTGCGTGCGTGTGCGTGTGTGTGTGTGTGCATGTGTGTGTGTGTGTGTGTGTGTGTGTGAGAGAGAGGGAGAGAGAGAGTGAGAGATGTTGTGCGAGAGAGAGAGAGATTTGGTCATTACTCATTTCTCGCTCTCTCTATCTCACTCTCTCTCACTACCCCCCCCCCCCCCCCCCCCCCCCCCCCCCCCCCCCATCTGCCTAACACTGTCACACTGTCTAACACTGTCATACACGCGCGGATGGGACAAGGCCAGGACAGCCGAATCAACCCAGGCCGTCCTCCTAAGTGGAGAGGACAGGTAATCTCGTTTTCTCCGGCGATGCCGACAACCAATCACGGGAGACGCTCGTTGTCGCGTGAAGCGCGCGACCCGGCGACGGAATTATGCGATCGCCACGACGCCGCTGCTCATAACAATTAGGGTCAACAGCGCAGCAGCAGCAACTGCTCATTCATGTCTTTTCATATGAGCGTTAAAAAATAAATAAAAAAAAAGACACTTGAAACCGCTCTTTCCTTTTCAAAGGCATTTTCTGCAGACCCAGCTCAAGCTAGTCAGCGGCTAACAGGCCCATTCTGCAGGGATTTTAATGCTTCTTACCCCTAACTGTGGCCCCTGTGTGAACCCAGACCTCAATTAGCAGAAGTCTGAAAGGGTTTCAGATGGGATGCTGGCAGTTCTGCTGAGTAGGTGGCTGCGTGTGTGTGAGTGTGTGTGTGTGTGTGTGTGTGTGTGTGTGCGCATGTGTGTGTGGGGTGTGTGTGTGTTTGTGTGTGTTCACGTGTGTGTGCGTGAGTGCGTGTGTGTGTGTGTGTGTGTGTGCACGTGTGTGTGCGTGAGTGCGTGTGTGTGTACATGCGTGTGTGTGTGTGTACATGTGTGTGTGTGTGTGTGTGTCTTTGTGTGCATGTGTGTGTGGATTTTTCTGCTGGACATTGCAAATCAACATTGTGGGTCTGAAAAGAAAAAAAAAAAAAAAAGCCTGATTGGTCGGACTCCCTTGACAAAACTCAAAATAGGGGACTTTTCTCGATGCCAGTTCTAGGATTCCGTTCCAGAATTCTGTCATTCTTTCTCTCGCTTTCACTCGCCCTCCTTACCCAGGGGAATTTAAGCTGCCCTGTTCCACCTTCATGAGAAGCGCAGGTGTGTGACATCATCGAGCGACCGCCACGCCCTTTCACACGCCCTGCGCTCGAACCTGCCCGGGTGCGGGCTCCCACAGAGTTCCCAGAGCTCCCGGCATTCATTGCAAACAATAGGGATGAAAACACACCTGTCGGACAATGGGGGAACCGGCCACAGGACGCACAATGGAAGGTGCCGGAAAATCCCTTCAGAAACGTGAGCGAATTTTACCACAGTGTTTACTGCCGTGCTGCAGCTGTGTGCACAACACCAGCTGTGTTTATCGAGAATATTAATTTCTGCTTTGATTTTATGATTTTATAATACGGCAGAATATGATTGTATAATATTACCCAGAAAAAGTATATGCATTGAGCTTGTGTGTGTGTGTATGTATGTGTGTTATGATTTAGGTCTAAGTGTGTTTGGGGTAACTGATTATCTCATTGCTATTTTCCAGTGTATTTTTATTTAGTGTTTTTTAATTTAACCGTTATTGATCCAGGCAAAAATAAATAAATAAATTTTAAAAAACACCCCATTGAGACAGAAGCTTCTTTTTGAAGGGAGACTTGGTACACAGGTCAAGCCTGAGAAGCATTACAATGCAGCAGAGCAAACAGCAAGGCACCAAATATGAGAGGCTTTCCCAGAACAAACAAATCACATTTGTAGCAAAGTAGCAGTAGGGTACATGGCAGTTCGCAAGGGCATCGCAGGATAATTTAATTGCACCTGCCTGTTGACTTTGATGTATCATTTAAGGGGTCAAATTAGATGGGGACCCGAAGGTCAGTCGAGCTGCGTATAGCTTATGATGCTTTGTGCATAGCTTATGATGCTTTGCGTATAGCTTATGATGCTTTGCATATAGCTTATGATCCTTTGCGTATAGCTTATGATGCTTTGCGTATAGCTTATGATGCTTTGCACATGGCTTATGATGCTTTGCGTATAGCTTATGATGCTTCTTTCGGGAACCGGCATGATACTGAGAAGCTCTTACTGGGACGTTTGTAAAAAATGTACAGTTTCGGCGACGCCCCTGGATTCCGGACCTGCTCCACATCCTGTTGCTGCTGCAGACAATTCTGCATTTCCACACGGTGCGGTGGTCCCGGGTTCGAATCCAGCCTGGGCCCAACGAAGGTCCCGGGTTCGAATCCAGCCTGGGCCTTTCTGTGTGGAGTTTGCATGTTCCCCCTGCGTTTCCTCCAGGTACAGTCCAAAGCCATGCAGGTAGGCCGATTGGAGACTCCCAAGTTGCCCGTAGGTATGAGTGTGTGAGCGAGTGTGTGAGCAAATGGTGAGTGAATGGTGTGTGTGCCCTTCGATAGATTAGTGGCCTGTCCAGGGTGTATTCCTACCTCGCGCCCAATGCATGCTGGGATAGGCTCCAGCGCCCCCCGTGACCCTGCCCGGGATAAGCAGGTATGGGTAATGGATGGAGGAATATATTTTAAAAATATTTCTTACCCCTCTTTCCACCTCCATTGTTTCAATTTCTTCTATCAGACTGCAGATTCAGGTTTCCAAAATGCTACAGATCGAAAAAACTCCTTTATAGCCATAGGGTGTATTGAACTCTAATACTCAGGCCCACTAATTGTTTTTAACTTGATGTTGTTGTGTGTAACGTGTGTAGTGTGAACGCCTTTTATGGCTGTTGTCTTGTATTGATTTTTACATTTTTATTCCCGACTGCTAAGAGAATTTTCTCTTCCTTGGACAATAAAGGCGCAAAACTGAGCTTTATATGATTTAATTTCAACAACTGTTATTCCAGCCCTCAATCGTACGACATAAACACAACTCGGCCTCTTCAAAGGAAGCTGTTACCGGAGTTTTAACTCAATTGTTTCTGGCGAAGGTTTTTCGAAAGGTTCGCGGTGTTCATGTTGTGTCCTGCAGGGTCGCAGTAGAAGATAAACGCCAGTGTTTTAGGTTCTTTGGAGTGATTTGGAGTCGAAGCTGTATTACGCACGACGGCAGTTCCCTTTGGAGCAACAGTGCACTAGATGTTAGCGATCAACACCTGGGTTGTAATGGTAAATGTAACGGGTTGCAACTCATTTTGTGTTTCTCAACAACCGGTTTCAGCCAGTTTCTCCCAGTTTCGTCCAGTTCCAACTGCCGCTGGCACAGACAGGAGCGTCACGTCCTGCGCTCGGGACTTCCCGTGGTGACGGCCGCCATTTTGGCATCAATGAACCAATGAGAACTGGCGAGCGAGCCGTCTCACGCGTGGAGACGAACCGAATTTGGAACGCCCCGGCGTCTTGCCTGATTGACAGTACAGCGCGGGGACCTCCAGGCGGAAGCCATTATGAGGAACTCTGGCGCTTACACGCCGTTTGATTGAACGATCGATCCGACCTGTCAAGTGTCGAGTTAGAAGTTAAACACATTTTGTTGTAGATTTCTGTTGCCAATTTCCTGTTCTCCGGGGCCTGCCCCCCTCTCTCTCTCGCTGTCTCTCTTACTCACTCTTTCTCTCTCTCTCTCCCCCCCCTTCTCTCTTTCTCTCTCTCTCTCTCTCGGTCTAGAAAACCAAGGCGTCCAATTCACAGCGACTCCAGGGAGTTCCCGAGATTTGACAGCCGCTCAAACCGTCGAGTTTGAGAAAACAAATGAAACTCACCTGCTTTTAATTTCACCTCTTCAATTTAAGCGAAGCGGCGAAGCAGTAATGCGTCTCAGGCACGAAGCCATGACTTTGTCTCGAGACAGGGTTTCGAAAAAGGGTTTTGGGGTTTTTTTTTTTGGGGGGCGGGGGGGTGTCTGGTAACATATGGTTGTATCATTAGAAAACAGTTTGTTTGAAGAAGGCATGACTGCAAGGGGCTATCGTCGAAAGAACGCTGTCTAATACTCCAAAATAAGCAGGGTAATAGAACCAGTTGGAGCCAGTTGCCGGTTACGGCAGTCTGGATTGCCTCTGATCACAGGGCAGAACAGGGCAACTGGGAAGCTCGCGACAGCATGTAATTCGATGAATCCAATCACCTGGAATTCTCAGCGTGT
>CM045888.1:7272217-7344717 GCA_025169545.1 Anguilla japonica | reverse complement strand
TGATGTTTAAGCGAGTGTGAGTGAATGAATGAGCCAGTTGCTCTGTGTGTGCGTGTTTTAGTGAGAGTGAGCAATGGGGTTGTGAATTAGTGAACGGGTGAGTGAATGAGTGACTGTGGGAGTGAGATAGTGAGTGAGTGTGGGAGTGAGAGAGTGAGTGAGCGAGCAAGTGAGTGAGTGAGAGAGGGTGGGAGTGAGTGAGCGAGCGAGCAAGTGAGTGAGTGAGAGAGTGAAAGAGTGAGTGTGGGAGCGAGCGAGTGAGAGAGTGAGTGAGCGAGCGCGTGAGTCAGTGACTGAGTGAGTGAGTGAGTAGCAGTACTAGTTTTAAGGCTTCTGCTTTTCGTCTCAGTCAGTTATCAAGATTGAGACAGTTGAGAGATTGCAGCTTGAATTCCGTCCCATTCAGTTCAAAGCATTCTTTCGCTTTACGAGAGAGCAGGGTTAACGATGTCGTATGCATCTCTAAGCCTTTGCTGTTCATAGCCCATAATTTATCTGTCCTTTCTGTCCTGTGTCAAGGTTACACACTGATTGATGAGGCAGGTGTCGAACCTGAATGAAAATAATAAATAATACTTGTAGTTCCAAGGCATTAATGTTTTTTTTTTTTTTTTTCTGGTTACAACTTGATGGGAAGCAGCCCTCTAAATGCTAATGTACCTCCCTGATTTACAGGCTAACTTGCCAAGTCATTTACGCTGGCAGTAACAAGGGCTTGCCACTAGGGGGCGAGTACGAGACAGCCACTGAACTGTGGCCGTTCATGAAAATGCATGGATTTCAGCAGCATCCTCTCAGATCGGTTTCACCTGTACTTTGCAGGAAATTAATAGCAGATGGAAGAGCAAATTGCAGTGTTAAACGCTGAGGTTATTTGTGTAGAAAGAATACCAATTTTCCTGGCGTCCACTGGAATAGACAAAGATCTCTTAATTTAAAAAGACAAGCCACGAAGTCTACGGAGTGAGTTGCAGCGCTGCATAATGTCTTAAGAAGGCGGCTTGTAACTTTGAGGTTGTAGGTTTGATTCTAGAGTGGGACACTGCTCTTGTACTCTTCAGAATGCAGCTCAAACCTGAATTGCAACGGCGAACAGCAAGTTATTTCAACAGATCAAATGGAAGTTGCTCTGGATAAGAGTGCGAAATGCCAAATGTGCAAACGTTCACTATTCTTTGGATTCTTATTGTAACCAAGAAATTTATCAAAATGACAATGAGCAAATTAGATTTCATTCCTATGTTTAGAGTCAAATAAGTTTTAAGTATTAATTCAGAATTAATACGTTTTTTTTCCTACAGTAGAATATAGTTTGAAAAATATTCTACGTGGCAACTCAAAACAAAGACCAGGAGGATGTTACAGGACTGCAGGAGAACACTGCTGTCATCGAAGTTCTGTCACGCTGATGATAAACGCGCGCGCTCACGCACGCGCGCTCCATCCGTTCCATTAGCTGCGCGGCTCTGCTTCAGGTTTTGGCATTGCCTCCGTTTTTTTTTTTTTTTTTTTGTTGCTGTTTGACCGCGCGACTCAGTGAGCTGTATTGGAGATGCTGTATTTTCACCGCTCGCGGAGAGACACTGAGCTCGTGATCCTCCCACCTTGAAAAACCAACCCTCGGGTGAGAAAAGACATACAATTTATCAGCGACTGGGTGGCAGTGCCTCGTGCGGATCTTAAGAGTTGGACCGTTACTGGCGAAAGAAAGAGACCAGACCAAACACAAGAAAACAGCGTTCGCTTTCACGAGACCGTATGTGAAATGAAATCATGGTGTCTCTGCTACTGACAACAGCAGCAGCCGCTCGAGGCTATTGCCGGCACAGAACAACTATTGAGAGAGTGACTGATTGATTGATAATACAACTGCTATTTGCGGAGAAAGAGAGAGGGAGAGAGAAAAAAGAAACCGATGTAATTTCATACAACGCAGCTGGTCCAGTCCCATAGGACAGCTGTATGGATTGTTGTCGCTATCACGCGTCTTAAGCTGCAAAACCCAGCCAGCGTCTATTAAAAAATTCCGTAGGAATTCAAGACGGCTGTCCGAGGAGCATCGCTGCAGAGCAACACGGGACTGCCATGTGCCGAGGAGCGGAATAGGGACGCATTGTGGTGTGCTTTCCACCGGGGGCAGGTGGCTTGACTGCGCGCTTGTTGTGGCAGAGAGCTCGGGCGCAACGAACCCGCGAGACAGTTGTCATAAAAAGGATGTCACATTGGCGAACGGGATCCGGCTGGCATCGAGACAGGTGCGACGGAGAGAGGGAATAATTTACAAAAGACAGGCGGGGGGTGAAACAGCCGGGGGGAGGGGGGAAAAACACCGCCGTGAACCTCAGATCCCCCTCCTCCACCACCACGTTTATGATTTTTTAGTTCAGAAGAAGCAAGGCTTTGACGAGTCGACGGCCGCTCGAGCCCCGTGCACGGGGCGCACCTTTCCGGCGACAATCACTGGTGAGTAAATGGCCGAGCAGGTCCGCGTGAGCTGTAGATCGCACGCGCTCTGGGGGCAGGATTTTCACCGCGCCCTAGAGAAGCGCTGGGTCTGAAACGGTTATTTTGATGCGTTCAGATAACAGAAACCTGTTTCGGAAAGTAACGAGCAATTAACACTCATTTGTCTAATAGTTAATCTGAAATCGTTATTTATTTATTTATTTGCGCCAATGGGCTGCGATTCTTTTGCAACGACTGCGTACGCGTGTACGTAGCTTTATTATCTAATTCACTGGTACCTCACACCTGCGTTATTTTCACTTCACGTGCAATTTTCTAGAATGTTCAGTGTGCTTAATAGCTCGAATCAACACACTGCGTCGGTGAAAGCTTTAATTAAATTGCACGTGTCCCTCCTTCATAATGATTCGTGTTGTTTGCGTAATCTCATTATAGCATTGTAAATATAATTGGGAAAAGGGCCGCATTCCCTTCGGTGGCGCGTGCTTGTATTATCACGTTCGGCAAGATTAGATTTTGAATAGCTGGTTATTGTGTTTTTATTATGCGATATGTTTCCCTCGTGCTGATACGTTTCCCTGGTGTAACTACTATTTTCTCATTTATTTGTATTGATGCATTTAATTATCTCGAGGCTGCCATGTATGTTTCTATTATTGTTGCTATCGTGAATGAGAGTGAACGGGGCTCATAGCCTACAAAGGCATTTTATCGGGTTTATCGCCACTGCATTTTGCATATGGCCATTTCCATATAGGTCCCTGTATAAATACTGCGCGTGCGACTATTTTCCTCTATTTGACATTGTAGGCAGCCCCGTGGATAGGTGAGACTTTTATTGGCCTTCCTGTAGGAAATCTTAAGCTATACCTTCAGCGGGCTGAAGATGCACGTTTTGTAAAGGATGATCCTGAAGGTTCTGCAAAAAAAAAAAAAAAAAAAAAAACTGTTAAAATCGCGACACGGGATTTAGTGTGGGTTTTGCTTGTTTTCCCTATCTGTCCCCCCCCCCCCCCCCCCCCCAAACGTCTTAGCAGTAGCACTCCGGAGTCAAGTCAAAGGCTCTTTGTTTATGAATTAGGCATTTGAAACCATCCCATTTTAAACGGGATCGAGGCAGATCGCCTCCATAATTGATGTGCGTAACATGTTCTGTCAAATAATTTATGCCATTTTCTTAGCTGACAGCCTTCGGGTTCATTCATTTTGGTTCAAGATAGTTACTCTGGCGGCTCCGGCGAAGCGTCTCCGTTCTGTCCCAGCGAGCCGTGCCCCATTTTTTTAATGGTTTGCTTTGAACACACAGCCTACTGGTTACTCGCTGAGATCCATATCCAGTTACTGCGCACTGGCGCTGGATTAGTCGCCATCATTCGGGTTCGTGAACTGTGTGTGTGTGTGTGTGTGTGTGTGTGTGTGATTCTCCACGTTTCTTGCGCCCCTGTTGTTCCATCAGGTAAAAAGCGGTGGAGGTCTGTGCATTTTGAGGCCTCTGTTCGGGGGGATACGTATCCCAGTGTTCTTCCGCAGCTGGGTTGCGGTGGAGTTCGTTGGCTGGACTGGTTTAATAGCGAATGGGGTGGGGGGGGGATGGTTTTGAACTGCTGGCGCTGGGCTCCCAAAAGTTCGTCCAACTGTTGCTATGGCCCTGTTTCAAATTTTTGATAGCCAATAGAGCGGGCTTTTGTTGGGCTTTGAGGTTTGTGGTCTGGAAATGCAGGGAAGTCGAGGAAAGTCTCCCAAGAGTCAGAGCGCTCCAGTAAAGAGCTGTGCGTGTGTGCGTGCGTGTGTGTGTGTGTGTGTGTGTGCACGCATGTGTATGTGTGTATGTGAGAGAGGAGGGGAGGGGGGAGAGGGTAGAGAGCCAGCAGGAACCCAAAAGAGACCCTTCAGAACCCCTATCCAGAACTAACATCCAGCAGACGGGCCAAACACCCCCCTCGCCCCCCCCCCCCCCCCCCCCCCCCCCCCATCTCTGTATTCGTGATCTTCGAGCTCAGAGGACAAGATTCTTTGTAATATGGGGGAAAAAAAACAGGATTCAAAGGTTCTTCAGTCTCTGCAGTCAAGTCACTGTTATTTATTTATATGTATATATATATATATATATATGTGTGTGTGTATATATGTATATTTTAGAGGGGTGGTGGTTCTGTCGTGTACTGAAGTTCACCTCCTTCCCCTGCAGTTCTGCGGTCCTTGGATAACCACAGTCTGCCTGGGTGATTTATATTGGGTCCAGATTTACTCCAGAAGGCCCCGCTCCTGTGTACCCCAGAAAAGCACTGAAGCAGCTGCCGTGTACCCCAGAAACGCACTGACGCAGCCCCTGCGTACCCCAGAAACGCACTGACGCAGCTCCCGCGACTAACGCTCTTTCCAGAAATCCCCTCTCGTTGCCGTGGGAGACCTGAGAGAGGCAGAGTGCAGTACTGTCTGCCAGGATGAGACAGACACACGTACGCACATGCATGCAAACACGCATGCACATGCACATACGTACACACACACGTGAATACACACACACATACGCACATATACATGCACATACACACACACACATGCGTACACATGCACATACACTCACACATGCATACACACAAACGTACTCACGTACACACATGTACACACATATACAGATGCACATACACACACACGTGCAACACGCACACACGTACGCACATACATGCAAACATGCATACACACACACACATACAAACACACACATGCATGCATACACATGCACATGCACACACACACGCAGCACACACATGTACACACATACACATGCATATACATGCACATACATGCAAACATGCACACACACACACACACACACACGCGCAGGTGTTTCTTTCTCCGGCCTTCCCTGCTGTGTGTACTCAGTTAATTTCTACATGCCCTCCAGCGTCCTACCTTAGCACTCTGCCCAGCAGGGCTGTGCTAACCCCTCACCAGCACAGCGGTGATTTATGGGAGAATTAGTTAATTTGGAGGGATCTGCAACCCCCCCGCCTCCGCCCCCCACTTCCCAGGGAACGCTCAGCCCAGTTGGTCCCTGCTGAGTTTATGGTTTATGGTGGAATTCTTCTGCACTGCCTTTTGCGGCTGATTGAGTGATTGAGTGAGTGAGTGTGTATGTGTGTGTGTGTCTGTCTGTGTGTGTGCACGTGCATGTGTGTGTGTGTGTGTGTGTGCGCCTGTGTGCGTGTCCATGCGCCAGTGTGTAGCCGTGTATCTCTCTGCGAAGGAGAGAAAGATGGGGGAGGAAGAGGAAGACCAACAGAAAAAGATGGAGAGAGAGAAAGAAAAGAGGAAGAGACGGCGGCCCTGTTAGGGACAGCCGCACCGGACCTGCCCTCGGAAGCAGGTGCTAAACCCGCCCCGGCGAATTAACAGGTGGCTCCTGGGACACGGAATGTCACCTTTGCCCCCCCCCCCACGGGGTTAGGACCCCGCGAGTGGCCGGCCAGCTGCAGGAGATCCGCAGTCTGTGTGTGTGTGTGTGTGTGTGAGTGTGTGTGCGCGTCTGTGTGTGAGTGTGAGTGTGAGTGTGCATGTGTGCGTGCGTGAGTAAGTGTGTGTGTGCGTGTGCATGTGTGCGTGCGTGAGTAAGTGTGTGTGTGCGTGCGCGTGCGAGCGTGTGTGTCTGAGAGAGTGTGTGTGCGTGTGTGTGACTTGTGTGAGTGGCTGTGGCCTTGTGCCGTGCCTTTTGGCCTGTTACACAAACCCCGACGCATTCCTCCTGCCCTATCTGACCTGACCCCGCCCCCGTCTGACCTGACCCCGCCCCCCCCCAGTGACCCTGCTGACCTGTGATGTCAGGCCCACCCAGGCACTGTGACCCCAGTAGAGCGGACGCAGCCTGCCAAGGAGACTGAACGGGACCGGTTCACCCAAAAGAGCAGTCCCGCTTGCCGGTTTGAGAAGAGAGGGCGGGCTCTCGCGCAGCTACGTAGATGTTTGGACGTTTAAAGATCGCTTAGCCAGAGCCCCGAGACGATTTACGATTGGCGATTTCGCCCGTTTAGCGGATGCTTTTAGTCCCCCGCGGAGAGGGAGGAGACGGCGCTCGGCGGTTAACGAGCGAATCGGCGCTGCGGTCGGGAGGCGCTGCCCACCGCGCCGCTCCGTCGCATCAGACCGGGCGGTAATGTTCATTGGGCCTGAGCGTTTAGTTTTAATTGAGGGTGCGGTCTAAAAAAAAAATGGCGGGGTTTTTTTTTTTTTGGTCTCCGGAGGGAAAACGGTTGGCGTTTCGGCCGTTCGAGACAGGGGAGGGTCGCAGCCTGGCGCTCATCGGCGTCGGCGGCTCGAAGCTTCGCGGGGGTTTTTCTGGGACGATTTTTGGGGCCTTTGGGGGGGGGGGGCTCGTTCTGTTGAAACATGGTTCTAGCGCACGGAGGGAACCCCGCGGTCCAGTATGGAATCCGGACCGCGGTTTTGGCGGCTGGGGCTTCCCGGCCACCCGGGGGGTCGCACAGTCCCCTCTAGCGTCACCCAGGGAGGGGAGCGTTTTGGTAGGCCGGGATCACACAGTGTCTTGTCGCTCAGTGGCACCCCCTGCTGGTCGACGGTGTCCCTGCAGGTGAGCTACCTGTCGAGCTGCACGAGCCTGACTCAGACTGTGATGTGGTAAGAAGTGGGGGCTGAATTCACAGCCTGGTTGAGACCACATACTAGGCCAGTGCAAACTGGTGGGGGGGTGGGGGGTGTTTGGGGTGTTGGGGGAGTAGGCCCAGCTCTCTTTACGGGCGGGGCAGAGATTATCGAGTGAACCCGTCTCCCCGGTACAGTGTTTACCGGTCGTTTCAGTGTTGCTTAGTTATGGTCATGCGTCGTTACCCAACGGAGACGTCACTGACTGAGAATGCACGCGTGCAGAGTGGTATTTACACAATAGAACGTAAATAAAAAAATTACAAAAATAAATACATTCAGTGAGTTCAAAGTCCAGAGAACCCCTTCACCCCTTTTCCTGCAAAGCAGCTATTGAGGCTCTTGAGCAGTTGCCAGGTATAATAATAACAATAGCAGCAATAACAATAATAATTATATGGTGCCATGTCATGAGGTATTTGCCCTGCAGGTCTCCCCCCCTTATTTGGGGCGACATTTTCGTAAATCGGGGATACTCAAATCTGGCTCTGGAGGCCAGTGGTACCGCAGGTTTTCGCCCTTGCCCTCGGATCGGGGCTGATTTAGACCCGGGACTCCAGGTCGAGTTAAATCTCCGGCACAATCGCTGACGTTAATCGATCAATAAACTTGATCGGGTTGAAAAGAAGACCAGCAGCACCCCTGGGCCTCGAGGGCCAGATTTGAGTATCCCCGATTTACGAGCCCTCCTCGCAGGACATCCGCTCTTGTCTCTCCTCTCCTTTTATCTCCGCTCTTGCTCCCATCCCTTTTTCTTACTCTTCTCCTTCTTCCCATGGTCATCCCGTCTTGCCCTCACTCTCTTCTCTTCTCCTCTCCATTCATCTCTTCCTCTCCTCTCCCCTCCTCTCCACTCCCCCCCCCCTCTTTTTCTCCCCCCCCAAAAGGTCTTGAGCGGATCACTGCTGTCCTTCATTATTTTTAGGTCAAAGGTCAGGCATGCCATGCCCATTAAGTACCATAAAATCTGATTTCACGCAATGAGCAATACTGGCCGTATTAGTTTACAGACATCGTGATTTGTCTGTATGAAATGAGCCGGTGAACATGGCGGGTTTTTTCTTCACCCAGACGTAACCGGCCATCCCCTGTAGCCTCTCTTTAGCCCTTTTCAGGTTGTGAGGTCACAAATACGTGATTACAGCGTTCTTTTACTGAACGTTCTAATGCTGATGTAACAATGGACCGCCGGTGTTAGAGAGCAGCGGAATTCTAGAAGGTTGACTTAGAATTTTGGGGAGAAACAAAAAAAAAACACACATTCTAAAAAAAAAAAAAAAGAAGCAGACTCTTCAAAGGGTTGAGTGTCAGACAGCGGTGTCGCTCTCTCGTTCGCCCTTCCGCCAGCGGAACGATCGTTTAGATTTAGGTTCCGATTGTGCGGCCGCACTCGCTGAACGTCTGGAGGACGCGAGGCGGTGCGGCGGTGGCGGAGTTCTGGAAACGGAGAGTCGACGCACGTTTATGGGGGAGATGCCTTACGGGACCGCGACCGCAGAGCTGACGACTTCGCCCCCCCCCTCCCCGCCACATCGCTATGAATAACATCCCACAGGCGCTGGGTAGCCCGTATATTGATTGCGCGTAGAGGAATACTCCATTTGCCTTGTGAGTGTGTGTTCCTTCTGAAGTGAGAAGCGTCAGCTTTGGCGTAATTGGATCAGCAAAGTTTTTATTTGTCCATCGATTTCACCCGGGGCCTGCTGTAGAGGCGCTGAGGCCCTGATGAAGTTTTGCTGCACGTTTATGGAAATGAAACATTAACGCTCTGCAATGTGGGGGTGTGGCTCAGAGCAGTACATTACAGCACATTACAGAGCATTACAGAGCATTACAGTGCATTACAGTGCATTACAGTACATTACAGTGCATTACAGTGCATTACAGCGCATTACAGCGCATTACAGTGCATTTAAGTACATTACAGCACATTACAGTGCATTACAGTGCATTACAGTACATTACAGCACATTACAGTGCATTTAAGTACATTATAGCACATTACAGTGCATTACGGTACATTACAGAGCATTACAGCACATTACAGAGCATTACAGTACATTACAGCACATTACAGTACATTACAGTAAATTACAGCACATTACAGTGCATTACAGCGCATTACAGTACATTACAGAGTGCATTACAGTGCATTACAGCACATTACAGTGCATTACAGTGCATTACAGTACATTACAGTGCATTACAGCACATTACAGCACATTACAGCGCATTACAGTAAATTACAGCACATTACAGTGCATTGCAGTGCATTGCAGTGCATTACAGAGCATTACAGTGCATTACAGCACATTACAGTGCATTACAGTGCATTACAGAGCATTACAGTGCATTACAGTGCATTACAGCACATTACAGTGCATTACAGTGCATTATTGTGCATTATGGTACAGTGGTGTTTTGTTTTTCCCAACGCAGATGTACAAGGCTGTTATTTTAAAACACACGGTGCTGTGTTGGGCTGTGTACACCAAAACACGCAGAGCAGAGCGGTTTCTCTCTGTGATGCCCCCCTCCTCTCTCTCTCCCCCTCCCTCTCCCTCTCCCTCCCTCTCTCTCTCTCTCTTTATCTCAGTGAATCTTGGGCTGCGGGGGGAGTTTTGTGTGAGGTGGATGATGCAGGGTAGATTATTTTTAAATTTTTAATTCATACCTGACAGCGACGACAGTTGCTGCTTTATGTTTCCTCGTGTAAACATGGTGTGATGAATTGGATTGTGTGATAAAAGATAAATAAAGGAGCATTTAAACCTCAAAAATACCTCCCTCTCTCGCTTCCCTTTTCTCTCTTGCTCTCTGTCTCTCTCTCACTCTCTTCCTCTCTTGCTCTCTCTCCCTCTCTCTCGCTCTCTTCCTCTCTCGCTCCCTCTCTCTCTCTCGCTGTCTCGCTGTCTCTCTCTCTCTCTCTCAGCGAATTGGATTGAATTATTTTGTGTGTATCGCTGCTTGTTTCAGCTCAGAGACGATTAACGTTCATGCACCGTGCGGCCATCCTGGGGGGGAAGGGGGGGGGGGGGGATGAGGGGGGGGCAGTGGGGGGGGGTCCTAGCGATGCATGTGGGAGGCAAGGGAGAGAAACTGCCGGATGGGTGTCGGGGGCCCACTGAGGTATAGAGAGGTGCAGGGTGGGCAGGGCTGGGTCCAGCTTATTGAGTAAAAATGGGCGTGGCTCAGTTCAGCCTATTGAGTAATAATGGGCGTGGCTCGGTTCAGCCTATCGAGTAAAAATGGGCGTGGCTCGGTTCAGCCTATCGGGTCAAAATGGGTGTGGCTCGGTTCAGCCTATCGGGTCAAAATGGGCGTGGCTCGGTTCAGCCTATCGGGTCAAAATGGGCGTGGCTCGGTTCAGCCCATCGGGTTGACATGGGGGAGGGGTTGGGGGTTGGGGGGGGGGGGGGGCAATGCTCCATCTCTCCCTCGTGTCCTCCACTGGGCGGAGCGAAGGAGCGAGGACAGGACGTGAGGGAGAGATGCGGAGGAGCGAAAATAAGCGGTTGGAATGAGCCCAGGTGGTGCCGTGCTTGAGGACGTGGACTCATTACTCAGGCGTGTGAGTTTAAACCCCAGGTAGCACGATGCTGCTGTACAGGTAGTTAACCTGCACATCCTCAGCAGGAACTCCAGCCGTGTTAACAGATGCTGCATGTGTATGTATCAGACCTCGGTCAAGTATGCATTTGAAACGCTTTAGCTCTCTGGAATTTGGTATAATTTAGTACCTCCTGCAGTTTCAGCAAAGTGTGTATCTGGAAAAAAAAAAAAAAAAACTTTCAAACCTTTGATAAAACAATTTAGTTCTTCAAAGTTGTTCTCAGGCTTTTTTTCTGCACGTTAAATTGCTTTTTTCTTTTTTTTCTGCATTTTTTTACTGCATTGTCCGTTGATCTGATCTAAATGGAGGGGAAAAAATGATTGATTCAAGATGCGTTTAAAAAAAAAATCATGTACAAGTATGTGGTTTACATGCTATTTGACTTGAGTCGGAATATATACCATATTTCATTTGTCTTAAATGCATAGAAAAAAATAAATATAGGCAAAAATTTTGGCAAGTGTGTGTGACATGTCTTTCCCCCCCCCCCCCGCCCCCCCTGCCCCCCGCCCCAAAAGTTTTTCCATGGAAAATCAAAAGGACATATGTTGAGACTTGGACTGGGGGATGAAGGGGGATTGTGAGAAAATAAAAACTCGGGGAAAGTGCATGGTTGGCCAGTCTATAGCATACTAAACCAACCCAGGGCTAAGGGCAGTTGTTCTTGCTGTGCGGTTGCCACATCACACCCTCTAATCCCCCCTGAGGGCACACTTTCATATGTTTGCTGACTTGCCTGCAGGAAAAACAAAAATACATTTTTCAAGCCGACGATATAAATTTAGGCCCGCATGTTAAGTGTTATTCATAAGGCAAGCCAGAGATTTTTTTTTGGTTTTTCTAGACAGCAGATCCTGTTGCCCTTTGAGCTGGTGCTCTTGTAGTACGGGGGGTTCGTCTTGTCCCCTTTGATGAGTGAGAATGAAACGGGCGAAGCCATTAAGCTGAACGAGTGCGGAAGGATTTTAAGATTAGCTCGTTTAGTTCCCATCCCACGGGGAGTATTTGCACCAGGGCCAGGCTGGGAGTAAAAATTTGGTTCTGCCATTTTTTTGGCATTGATTGCTGCCCCCCCCCCCCCCCCCCCCCCCCCCCCCCCCAGGACCTAGCCCTACACATAAAGAGGCGAGTGCGATCATCGTGTCATCGTGGGGGGGGGTAGAGGGGGGGATTGCCATCGCAGACCACAGGAGCAAAAGCACATTTCAGGGAACAATTGAATCGATCTGCCCCCAAATGGAGAAACATGTATTTTTTTGCTATACAGGAGGAGGCTTGCCAGAGGAGAGTGACACTCTCTCCCCCCTTTCTCTCTCTTCCCCCCTCCCTCTCTCTCTCTTTCTCTCTCCCTCTCTCTCTCTCTCTTTTCTCTCCTCCCCCCCCTTCTCTCTCTCCCCCCTCTCTCTCCCCCTGCCCTCTCTCCTCTCCCCTCTCTCTTCTCTCTTCTCTCTCTCCCCCCTCTCTCTCTCCCCCTCTCTCTCTCTCTCTCTCTCTCTCTCCCTCTCTCTCTCTTTCTCTCTCCCTCTCTCTCTCCCCCTCTCTCTCTCTCTCTCTCTCTCTCTCCCTCCCTCCATCCCGTTCGGTTCAGGCCGCGAGGGCTGGGGCTCTGCGGTTTGATTGATTTTTAAGCACCTTTTCTGTTGCACATAATTTATCCCCCCCCGGCACATTTTGGCGCTGTTAAATTAAACTCAGAGTGGGTGGAACACCGGTCCCATTTAAAACAGTGCGGACATGTGCGATCGCTTTCCGGTGCTCTGCACAGCCGCCATTCTGGCTCCGGCCCGCCATTCTGGCTCCTGCTCATCAGTCTTTCCAGGGTATTTCATTGGGGTGACCCACGTGGTCTGCGGTGTAGGTGTCTAGGGTCGAGGGTCAGTGTTGCCAGATTGGACAGATTCCTGCCCACTTGGGCTACTTTGTTTCACGTTATTGTCTGGGGGAAAAATGGCTTTTTATGGGGGTTCACCATTTTCAAATCTGGCAACACTGTCTAGGGTGTCTCTTGGTGACGCGAACCTATGCTGACGTAGTGAATCGTTGCTTTCAAACTTGCCCCGCCCATTTATCCTCGGCGAAGACTCGTGGCCTCCATCAGAGCTGCCCCTCCCTCGACCCCGCCCTGCGCCGCCCTGCGACACACTGCCCCCCCCCCCCCCCCCGCCCTGTCAATTAAGGGACCATTTTCAAACTATCTACTCACCAAACCAATACAGGAGCAGGCCTGGACTCCCATACGCCCTGGCGGTAGTCAGGGTCAACATGGCCGCTTGGTCCGAGACGCCCTTCGCAAACAACACCTGGAAATCTTATTTAAATTTAAAGGACCCCTTAATTAAAGTGCTGGCTGGTGCAATACCAAGGCCGGTTTCCAGGCTGTGGCAAAAAAAAAAAATGTAAATAAATAAATAAATATGGGGGGTGAAAACCAGGATGTGATCAAGCTGTGGATAGCCTGGAGGTGCTCAGCGTGGGGCGCTGAGGAGAGCGGGAACAGCGTTCATTTCTGCTTCTCTTCTGAATGGATGCAGATTCCTGTGTGGGCAAACTGAGCTGTGTTTTACAGATGGGTTGGCGGGTTGGGGGGGGGGGTATTATTATTATGGGGGGTGGGGGGGGGGAGGGGGATGAGGCTCCAGCTTGGGTTCTGTGACTCTGGGAACTGGTGTTTCCTCCAGCTTTTAGAGGTGTGGGAGTTATTTTGGGAATTAGCGTTTTTTTTTTTTTTTGTTTTTGTTTGTTTGTTTGCGCCGCATTGTTTTTATTTTTCTCTCCGTTTTGTTTGTTCTTGCTCTTGTCCTTCCCCTGAACGCTCGGAGGCCTTCCCAGCGCCTTCTGGGAATCCCCTTTTTGTTTTTCTTTTCGCCGGGATCTGGCGGCCCTCTTTGGCGTCAGCGGCACCGCTGGGCCCTCCCGAAAATCCGTGCGGCTGAAGGCCATGTACCCCACCAAACCCCCCCCCCCACCCCCCCCACAAACCCCCCCCCCACGCCCCTACCCCCCCCCCACCCCCCCCACCCCACCAAACCCCCCCCCCCCTTGGGGTACATTGGTGCCCCCACCATTTCTCTAGCATGTATTTTCTTTGCTCCTGTCATGAACCCAGGCCATTTTTACATGGCGTTTGGGCGCGGAGGGGCGGGGGATGGGGGGGGGGATTGTGGGGGAATCTCTTATTTTTATCTCCGAGCAACACGCGCGCTAATGATGTCGTTTTTCTAACCGCGGCGGTTCCCAGACTCGTTTTTTTGGCGACCCTCCTGTGTACGCCGGTTTTTTCCGTTCCAACCACAGTTTGCAATCCCCGAATTTGAACAAGCTGTTCATTTTTCTTAATTAGAAGCTTTTCGTGTTTTGAGGGATTATTTACCCTCTCAAGCCACATTATGTCAGAAATAGCTGCGCGCGCCACGAAGAATAAAAGTCCCATATTCACACTGTGCCCATCGTGCTCGATTGCAAACAAATACATAAAAAGAGGGGGAAATTATTTCTTTTAACTGATCAAATTAAAGACCGAGATGAATCACTGGGCTCCTGTTTGGTGGAAGAGAGAACACACGGCCACTAAAACTAACCATTTGGTCGGTGATGAAGAATTAAAAAGACAGAGAAATTTAAGCACATGACAATGTGCCAAAACCTGCGTTGTGTTCATAAGTTTAAGTAAAAATTATGAAAGAACTTAAAACGCACACTTTCGATGGCCTTAGGGGCGATATAGCTCAGGCGGTAAGACCGATTGTCTGGCAGTTGGAGGGTTGCCGGTTCAAACCCTGCTCTGGGCATGTCGAAGTGTCCTTGAGCAAGACACCTAACCCCTAACCTCTAACTGCTCTGGCGAATGAGAGGCATCAATTGTAAAGCGCTTTGGATAAAAGCGCTATATAAATGCAGTCCATTTACCATTTACCTTAGCTGAGCTAAAGATTGGCCGTAAACAAAAACCAGCTTGCACAGAGAACCACCTGCTCTGACAAACTCTTTTCTCACAGGACGCAGGTACATATTGAGACTTCAGCTCCTGTCGAGAGACGTGTCGTGCCGATGGGTTTTCGAAAGCGGCTTGAACGTATTGTGTTTAAACGGAGTGTATTCAAGCCACATCCCCGTCAGATCAGATCACCGGGTGGGTTTGTTCTCTTTAGGGTAGCTGGGTTTGCCAGGTTTTTAGCCACGGGGTGCGGTCCGTGCCTCAGTCCAGGAACGGGTCTTGGAGTGCACTCTGGGATGTGGTTTGGGATTTGGTCCGGGCGGGTGGGGTTGGGGGGGGGGGGGGGGGGGGGGGCTTGGGATCTCAAACTCAAATCTCGGAGGTTTTTTTTTTTTTGTATGTGTTCCTGCTGGTACGTGCTTAATTGAAGCCTTTTATTGGGAAGGTCTAATTTTGGCTGCTGATCGAAGGGAAATCGCACAGAAACGGGCACAGAGAACACAGCCTTCCAGGACTGCGGCTGGAGATTAAAGAGAGGTTGGAGACCCCCCCCGGTCAAGGATGCGTCTGGAATGCGGAGATGTAGTTTGGGATGCGGTGTCAGATGTGATCTGGAAGGAATTCTGGGACGTGGTCTGCAATGCATTCTGGGTGATGTGGTTCAGAACGTGGTTTGAGACGAGGCCTTGGGCGGGACGTGAAGCTCGTCCTCCACGCTTCAGCGTCCTGACCTGTCCCTTTTTTCTTTTTCCTCCTCTCCGTCCGTCATGCTTGTGGGAAGGCTGGTCTTAGAAAGTCTACCTTCTGCTCCGCCTCCCCCCCCCCATCGTCCAATACCTGTCCGCCACTCAGCACGTTTAATTCAGGCTGCCCGCCGCCAAGTTTTTTAATGAGCCGCCATCTCTCTCACGCCTGCCGGGGAGTTAGCGGGTTACGCGTTTCCATGCCGACGGAATGCCGCACGCGCCCCCCACCCCCCCCCCCCCCCCCCCCCCGGGCTGCTCTCCAGGGTGCACTGGCCAACAAGCCAGTCCACAGGTCAGTCCCTCCCATCGCATCCGATTGGTGGAGCTGGGTTGAGAGAGTGCGCGGCTGTTCGCCATTCCAGTCCCGCTTGGATCACTGCCTGCCCCCCCCCCGGCCCTTTTCAGTTAGCATCAGGAAGACAGAGCTCATGGTCTGAATCGCTCACTCGACCAATCGGTGATCAGACATGAGATGGGACACGCGGCTCTCTGAGCTTCTCTCCACGCGTCCGCGAGTCGTGATTGGCTGGACAGGTTTTAACCACAGGGGAAATCTCCACAGGGGGAGAATTTTGCTGTTTGACAGTGGAATTGAATTTTTGAAATCACATTCAAGCACACCGCCAACATTTTCCCCTGAAAAAAAAAAAAAAAAATACCAGCTTGCTCACACTGCTTCTGTCACCTTTACAGGAGTCAGGGTTTTTTTTTTTGTATTTTTTTGATGTGACATTCCGCGAACAGGTAGGTGGTATTTGCAAAGCTGACTTATAAATTCACAGTACAGCTCTCAGAAGTCTTCCCAAAGGTTTCATTTTATTTATTTATTTTTTTACAAAAGTTCCCATCATTGCACTGGGTGCTCTGATGTGTGTGGTTTTTTTTTTTAATTCTAAAGTCAAGAACTCCACTGCTTTCAGTCACCAGTAGTGATTGTGACATCAGCATTAGAATGTTCAGTTCAGAACATATCCTTTTCCTGTTAATGATTCACTTTTGCAGAGTTTGTCCTGGATGTTTTATTGTCCATCAAAGGGGCGGACTCTGGACTAAAAGAGAGTGAAGATGCTCAGAAAACAAACTTGTATCAAGAAGGAAGAAGAAGTGACAATTCGTTTTACAGGAGTGCAGGACAGTCTGCCCCTTATTTCATTTTTATTTATTTTTTTAACAGAAACGAAAAAAGAGGGAAAAAAAATCTAAAATACAAACCCCCTTGTGCCAGTGCAGGCACAATGACAACAATACAAATCACAAGAAGAAAAACAAACAACGTAAAACTCCATTGAACGATTTGTCAAATAGTGAAGCGTGGCTGGTTTTGATGCAGTGCAATGCCATAGAACGCAATGCGATGCAGCAAATCAACGTAACAACGTAGCATTCAAAGAATGTCGAGCTAGATGTCTGAAAACTTGTGTTCGGAGTCCGGTAATTCAAAGCTCTCAAAACGCGCCTACACCTGAGCCTCGAGGAGAAGGCGCCGCGCTCGCCGCCGGTTTGCCGAAAAAATCGTCAAAGGGTCCTTTAGCAGGGATCCAGGAGGAGGCCCGATCGGTCATCGTGTTATTTGTCAGAAGTCATTTGGTGGTGCCGCAAGGCCTGGCTGGACCCGGTCCAGTGAGTCCATCAGAGACCGGACTGACCCAGCGGTTTTGGGCTAACGCTGCTAAACAGGCGCGATTAGGACGCTCAGCCTGGCAATACATCGCAAAGTAAGAATAGGCATAGAGGCCTGCTGGTTTAGAGGCCTGCTAGTTTAGAGGCCTGCTAGTTTGGAGGCCTGCTAGTTTAGAGGCCTGCTAGTTTGGAGGCCTGCTAGTTTAGAGGCCTGCTAGTTTAGAGGCCTGCTAGTTTAGAGGCCTGCTAGTTTGGAGGCCTGCTAGTTTAGAGGCCTGCTAGTTTGGAGCAAGATGTGCGTGTGTATAGACTGTGCCACCTAATGCATGTCTGAGGCGGGTAAGAATGTCGGCGGGGGTGTATACTAGCACAGCTTTAGGCAGCATTGTAGTGAAATAGCTTGTGAATTGTGGACTGGGTGCTTGTAAAAACTCAGTGGTTGCAGGTTTTATTCCCAGGAGGGGCACAGCATCGCACCGTTGTGCGTTGTATTTAGCCTGAATTGCTTCAGGAAAATATCTGGCTGTATAAGTGGATTTTGTGTGTGTGTGTGTGTGTGTGTGTGTGTGAAAAATTTAAGCCATTTAAATCGTTGTGGATAAGGGTGTCTGTTAAACATAAGATAAAAACACTTAGCTCTAAATGGCCTCTCGCTAATCTGGCTCAACACCAACGCACGGAAAATTACAACTCCTCACAAAGTCTAATTCACAGGTGATAACAGTATTAATATGCTGTAAATGTCCGATGGCTGATTCCTGTCTGTGGAGAGTGTGAAGATGAGAAAAGGATCCCACTCATTTAGAGATAAGCTCCACACCTGGGTATCCCGTTTCCAGCCATACCTGGCTGTGGGTGACTGCAAAAAATGCTGTTCATTCTACGTGATGACCTGACATCCCTGCAATCCTCTGCTATCGTTTGCCAGCGCCGAGGCTAAAGCCGCTCATAGCGACCGATAGCATTCGCTAATGCTGAGGCTAAAGCCACCTATAGTGACCAATAGTGCTCGCTAACGCTGAGGCTAAAGCTGCACATAGCGACCGATAGCATTCGCTAATGCTGAGGCTAAAGCCACCTATAGTGACCAATAGTGCTCGCTAACGCTGAGGCTAAAGCCGCCCATAGTGACCGATAGCATTCGCTAACGCAGAGCCTAAAGCCACCTATAGTGACCGATAGCGTTCGCCAATGCTGAGGCTAAAGCCACCTATAGTGACCGATAGCATTCGCTAACGCAGAGCCTAAAGCCGCCGATAGCGACCGATAGCGATGTCTGGCGCTTGGCCGTTAAAACGGGATATAAAATAACGGCGTCTCCACCTCTGTCCCCGCTTGGCGGGACGCCATTGCGCGATGCCGCAGAGCAGAATGGCAAACGAGGGGGAGCAATCTGCAAACGAGGAGCTCAGGTGGAGTGTTTACTGTACGCTAATCCCATTTAGGCCAAACAACCCTGCTCGGAATGTGTCGCCGCCCGAACAATGGGAAAATAGATGCTTGTGTCTTTTGTTTTACTGGGTGTGTGTGCGGGGAGGGGAGAGGGAGTATCTCCTCTCTATATATTTATCCTACTTCTGGTATATATAGAAAAGAACCGGAATTGAACCCTTTGAAGAGTATGGTTTTTTTTTTTTGGAATGTTTTTTTTCCACATTCTGAGTCAGTGTTCTAGAACTCTGACTTGCATTGTTTTTTAGTTACCAGCAGCGATTGTTACATCAGCATTAGAATGTTCAGCTAAGAACATTCTGATCACATATTTGTGATCTCGCAGTCGCTCGAAGGGTTAAGGGAGGCAGTGACGAGGGCCTTGCCGCATCACGGTTGAGGAAGTGCCCTTGCAACGAGGAGGGATGACGGTTGTGTCCTTGAGCTGAGCGCCTAACCTAACTCTCTCTCTCTCTCTCTCAGTCAGCAGTCAGCTATAAAAAAAAAATGAAGCCTGAAAAAAAAACGTGAACTGTCTTTTTAAGGAGTGGCGCTGGCTAGCCCTCAGCTGAGCAAATTAGCGACGTAATGAGGTGCATTGCTGTTTGTGAGGACAGTTCACTGGGCCAGATTACCCGAGTGCTTATTAGGAGTGTAATTATGGCTGACCCCCCCCCCCCCGATGATGAGGGGCCCGACCCGGCCTCACTAGTGAGCCTGGCCGGGGGGCTTGATTTGTCACGGTCCCGTGAAATGACCTTAAATACAGGGGTGGGGGGAAGGGGGGGGGGCGGGGAGTGGAGGGAAAGCGAGGAGGGGAGCGTGGGCAGGGATTCGGGGAGTGCGAGTATGAGACGAGGTGGGGAGGAGGCGCCGCGGCGGGGGGGGGGGGGGGCGAGATTCTCTGCAGCCGATGGCGAGAGGAGGCCCCCCGCTGACCCAGGCGCCCATTACCATGCCGACGTCGCGGAATCAGCCGCGCGGCGCGTTGCTCTGGACCGCGCCCGGGCAGCCTGTGAAAGGCGGGGGGGGGGCAGAGAGGAGGCTGGGATTGAGTGGGCCGCCGTCACCGCGGCGATAGCGGATAGACACGTCCTGCTGGGACCGAATCAGACAGTCCAGCGCCGCCCCGCCCCGCCCCGAGCTTACCTGCAGCTCTCGGCTTCCCCCCTCTGCTCCGGCGGCCGACCTCCAATCAAATTCAATCAAATTTTATTCGTGTAGCGTATTTTACAGCAGTTGTCACAATACGCTTCACAGACAACCCTGGCCTAAACCCCCACAGGAGCAAGCCTAAGGCAACAGTGGCAAGGAAAAACTCCCTGTGGCAGATGGGAAGAAACCTCGGAACGAACCAGGCTCAAGGGGGATACCCATCCTCCTCTGGTCAGCTCAGGGTGCCGACTGGTGACCAGCATGTCAGCCAGTTTTACAGGGTTTATGATGTGGCTCAGATGATGGGCGGGGCCGGGTGGCGGTGATGGGGAGCAGCAGGTGGCGACAGATGTGGGCAGGGTGGAGGCAACGGCAAAAGAGGGGCTGGACCGCAGAGGTGGGGGGAGACCAGACGACTCTCGAACGACCTTCATACTGTACCGCCCCCCCCTCACCTTCACTCCCCACCTCCTCGCTGGAACAGAACGTAGAGTTATCCGCCAATACGCCACGATAGCAATGCTAATAACGATAATGATGTTTATATCAATAAGTTTACCTTGCAACCACTGATGAGAAGGGAAGTCGAATCCTTACAGAAACGGAATACATATTTTTCAAAATATATTCTCAACATATTGCAACACTTCACAAATATATTGTGCTAATTATAGCAGCTTTTTTAAATTAAATATACAATACATTACTGTGACATATTTTTTTCCAGAACGTCCATATCTTGCAATATTTAGGCCAATATTGCACCATGTGTGTCAGGACCAGGTGTCAGTCACCTGTAAAGGGCAGCTCCTAGGCAGGTGACAGGTGTATCGCTTATCTCCACCTGTGCTTTTAGCAGCGTTAGAACTACATTGTTGCAGTTCTATGCCCGCATTTAAAGTTTACACATTATTATATTAAGTGTATCTAGTGCTAATAGGGTTGACCTTAATGTGGCTCACAACAAATTATGCAATTTAATTGTTCAGCGTTTCTCCCAGTCGCAGTGTACGATACGGAACAGGACAGAATTACAGCATTTCAGTCACTCCAGTTGTGAGGAACAAATTTCGTGACCAAGCGGGGCAGGGTAATGTTAAAGTTGTTAATTGCCTAATAAATAAAGCACGATTAGCGAAGACTCACGGCTTGCTGGGAGCCGAGCCGTGCTGTACAGCCAATCCGAGCGCTGCGTGACCGAGGTGGCTCAGGTTCGTCCAATCAGAACGTTCCTGTTGACTGGGTCATAGTGTCCCCCAGGTTTGGAGGTCATCTGTGGCGGTATGGCATGTTGCAGCTGGGGTAAGGTTAGGCGTTAGACTTTGTTAATGGTATAGTGTAAACTGTGATCATGGTCTGGGCTGGGGGGGGGGGGGGGGGGTTGAAATCATAACTGGGCTGGGAGGGGGAGTGGTTGAAATCGTGGAACGGGCTGGGGGGGGTGGGGGTTGAAAATCGTGAACCAGGCTGGGGGGGGGGGGGGGGGGGGGGGGGAGCGGTTGAAGTGCGGAGCACGAGGTGGAACACCTGGAAGATGAAGCAGAATGCCATCAGCCTTTTATGGGAGCCTGTTTGCACTCGAGCTTCTGCACAGACGAGTGCCTCCTGGTTTGACCTGGCATAGGTTTCCTCAGAGCAATGTGCACTGTGTGAAACGGGACCTGATGCGTCCATGGCTATGCATTACTGTTACATAATTAGTATTGCGCCTTATCTGACCTGTGTTTTATAGTCGTTCCAGTGACCTTTGGTGTGAACTTATTGCACATCGCTTTGGATGAAAGCCATATAAACGTAGTGCGATGAGATGTGTCTGATTTTCACTTTCGCTCCTTGGCCAGAGTTCACAGCAGACTGGGGGGCCAGTTCCTGTGTCCAGGGGGGTGTGAAACTCCAGTCCTGGAGGGCCCCAGTCCCCGGTGGTTTTTTTTGTTTTTTTTTTCGACTTCCTTTCGATCGGCGGCCCGTTCAGGCACCTTGGAGAACAAGGTGTTCGGACTCCTTCAGCCAATCAGTGACTTGGATTAAGCGCTTAGAGTGCGGGAACGCGTCTGATGCCGGCGGACCCCGGCGGCCCTCCGGGATTTGAGTCAGAGATCCCGCGGGCGCGTCCGCTCCTCCCTGAGCGGTCGAGCGATCGCGGGGTCCTGCGTGGCGAGAACAGGGACGTCAATGCGTGCTAACGTTCTAACGCCATTTTTTTTTTTTTTTGATTTTCCGTCTCCCTCACCCGTCCCCATTTCGGAGGCGCCGCGCATCTGCCGAGGTCACCTGATCGCTGAAAAAGTCGCCACGGTGACTGTGCTCCCCCCCCCCGCCCCCCCCCCCCCCCCCCCCCCCCCAACGCATTCGCCTGCCAGACAGCGACTGTTTGTTTCCCCCGGCACTGTTTCAGCGTGATGGGGAAGCTGCCACCAAATCAGAGACGAGGGCCGCAGGGCAGCCGTGGGGGGGGGGACCGGGGGGGTGGGGGGGATTATGAGTGAGCCTGGTGATTCAGTGGAAGGGCTAGTGCACTGCGAACTGTAGGAACCCTGGCCAACTTTAAAGGGAAAAAAAATCCAGCCTTTGCCATTAAACAAGGCAGCTGTTGTTAGTTATCGTCGGTGTCGTGCGTAAGTCTTTGCTTCTCCAAAAAAATAAAATAAAATAAAATAAAAAGGACATCTCAGGAACGACAAAAAAAATAAAACAGATTCTGTTTCCCTGGTATTACCACTTAGTTTTAAGGTTCTAGCATTCCGGATTTCGAACCAACTTTATTAGCTTTGTTACAAATGGCCGTCTGTGTTCCGCTCCACACTTTCAAAGGTTGGAGCCTTTGCGCCGAACCACCGGACCCCCTCAGCTGATGCAGACCGGCGCCCGCACGGGCCTGTGTGATTGTTTACGTCGTCGTGGCAATAAGGACAAGGTCTCGCAGAGGGCTAATGGCGGCGTGCATGTGCTTCTCTCACTGAACAGGAGCACAGGTCCCGCGGTGCTCGTCACCGGGAGCAGCTCACCATCTGCAGATAGTAGAAATGCTGGTTTCTAAACCAATGGAAGAGAAGCCACTGGGAGGATGGGTGGTACTGGGAGCGGGAGCTCGATGGCACGTGTGGGTTTTCCTGCAGAGTTATTAGGCCCCACTTCAGAATCCCAAGCCAAAGTGATGTAATCTGTCAGCCAGAGAAATCACAACTATGATGGCGCACGGCCAAAATGAAAAGCTAATAGCGCTACGTTTTGATACCGCTCCTTCTGGGCCCCCCCCCCCCCCCCCAATGAAGGCCACACTGCCAAATGGCTTCATGGAACATGCCAGTCACTGACTGAAACACAGAATATGACTGCTTCTGCTGAGGATTAGGCTCTCCCTTCTATTTAAACACAGGCTGTGTCTGTTACTAACGTCAGCACTGCATTAAACTGAGTAATGGATGAGCTGCTCTGGTGCAGCAGGTGTGTGGGCGGAGTTTGGCTTGATGGAGCCTGCTCATTGGCTGATAGCGGGGGACACGGCAGTGAGGTGGCGCAAGAGGAAGTGATGCGTTTGGCTTAGTCATGGACGTGTGTTCTCACCCTGAACGGAACTGCCATTGCGAGCCGATGAACGCCTGACAATGAGATGTGGATGGGAGAGAGAAACTGTGTGTGTGTGTGTGTGCGTGCGTGTGTGTGTGTGAGTATGTGTGTGTGCGTACAGGGCTGCCTCTGACCTTTGGGGAGCTGTAGGAGTGTTCTGTGTTGTGTGCGCATGCGTACACGGTGTGTGTGTGTGTGTGTGCGTGTTTTTGCATGCGTGCGTGCATGTGCGCGAGTGTGTGCGCGCGCGTGTGAGTGTGAGTGTGTGCATTCAATCAATCTTGGGCAGGCAGTGTGCCAACATGATGCGACTCCTCCTGTGTGGTAGATCCTGAGCACACACCAGCCGTAAACGCAGCTCTTCAGTTAATTAAGACGGAAATCGTCCCGATTCATCAGGGAGATTAGACGGGAGCCCGGGAAGCTTCCTCTGTCAGACGCCCTGGGCTCCGTGCTTTTCCTCTCTCTGAGGCACAAAGGCGGTCCGAAGGCGTCGTTCACAGCGGCGTGCCGTCTGTTCCTCGTGGCGTCACCGCCATTAGAGCCGTTCACAAGGACGCCGCTGTGCAGGCGGCCGCCTCGGTCCGCTCCTAAAGCGCGTACGTACAGGCTGTCCGGTTCAACCCCACCCCGACCGTGAAAACCCCTCGGTTCGGGGTGGGGCCGGGGTGGGTGGACGGTGGGGGCGGGGGAAGGGGGTTCCGGAATGTTCCGAAAAGATTCCGTGTTCCGGAACGCCGCCGCGAATCGGGAAGCTGGTAGCCGCCCCCCATTAACCCCCCACCCCCACCGAACCCCCTTACTCGCCCCAACCCCCCCCCCCACCCGCAGAGGCGTCCGCGGCAGGGTGGAATGGCCGACTGTAATTAATGTTCTCCCCCACAGTTAGCACGCCTGAATAAACGTTCCTGAATAAATAAAAAAAACCCTAACTCTGGAGGTTCTGCTTTATAAAGGCACATAAAGAGAGCCCTACTTTATCATCCATCTTTAATTCCATGAGATAACGAGTGATGTTCCAGCACAAGGCGACGATCTTACCCCCCCCCCCCCCCCCCGACCCTCCCAAACTGTGGCACACTTGTGGACTTAACCACTCTCTACATGTACAGCCATTCTGCATTAGATAGGGGCGATATGGCTCAGGAGGTAAGACCGATTGTCTGGCAGTCGGAGGGTTGCCGGTTCAAACCCTGGCCTGGGCGTGTCGAAGTGTCCCTGAGCAAGACACCTAACCCCTAACTGCTCTGGCGAATGAGAGGCATCAATTGTAGAGCGCTTTGGATAAAAGCGCTATATAAATGCAGTCCATATAAATGCAGTCCATTAGATAACTCAAGGGTGAATGACGTTTCAAAATGGCGTCCGAAAGAGTGAAATATTTCACATGAAATATTCCCTTTCCCCTTCGTGCGGGTGACGCGGGGACGAGTGCGGCGCTGTGTTTGTTCGGCTGCGGCTGCGGCCTCAGCGATTGGGCTCGATCGATGCGCGTCCAGCGAGCTGCTGTTCGACATACCGCCACTCTCTCCCCGCGCGGCGGGGGAACCACAGGGAGCGGCGGGAAGCGTAACTATGGCGCCGGCGGCTTTCCGCCACGCCCCCCCGATCCCCGGAATAACCGTTGGCATTTGTGTTGCGGCGCTCTTCTCCTTATCGTCCCGGCGCTTCTGGACACCGGCCGCTTGATTAAGCACGTTCTCTGTATTAGGCGCCATAACCGGGAATGGGCTCTACTTAAAAAAAAAAAAGAAAAGAAGCTGCACTACTGAAAAGCTGCACTATGCTGAGTTTGAGATGGGGGGGGGGCGAGGGGGCTGGGGGCGGGGGCGGGGGGGGGGGGCATGGTTTATGCAGAACGAGCAGCATCGCTTTACGCTCATGTTTTATTCATGTATGGCGTTCCGGACAGGTGAAAAAGCGGTGTATAGCAGGTGTATATCAGGTGTATGTCAGGTGTATATCAGGTGTATGTCAGGTGTGTGTCAGGTGTGTGTCGGCTTGCAGGTAAGTAAGCGGCACTGCCGAGGCTCCAGGGTGTGTGACGTAGGGGGGCGGCAGTGCAGTGTAATGGATAAGGAGCTGGTCTTGTAACCTAAAGGGTGCAGGTTCGAACCCCGGGTAGGACACTGCTATTGTACCCTCGGGCGAGGTATACATACACCAGCTGTGTAAATGGATGCGGTGTAAATGCTGTGTAGAAGCTGTGTAAGTTGCTCTGGATAAGAGCGTCTGCCCAGCTGCCTGTAGTGTAGCGTTTAGCCCCAGTGTCCCGGGCTGTCTGCACAGGTGTGTGGTTAAGTGCCGCAGGGAGGCAGTGTGGGGTCCTGTGTGAGGTCCTCTGCAGGCAGTGTGAGGTCCTGTGCTTCTCTGCAGGCCCACAAACTCCTCTTTACCTCCGGCCTGGTGATACCGGCTGTAAAACGCTTCAGCCTGGAAGCACCGGCCCTTATCCTTTTATCTCTCACCCAGCATCTCTCCTCACGCTCCCTCTCTCTTTCACCCTCTTTCCCCTGCCGCCTCTGTATGCCCTCTATTCCTCCTTTGCTACCTCTTTCCTTTGCTCTCTCTCTCCTTGTATCTCTCTCTCTGCCTCTCTCTCTATTTCTGTGTCTCCCTGCTACTCTCTCTCTCTGTCTCTCACTCTGTCTCGCTCTCCCTCTCTCTCTGTCTCCCTATCTGTCTCTTCATCTCTCTCAATTTTTAGTATCAATTTCAAAGTGCTTTATTGGCATGAACAAATAATAGGTGCTTGTGTTGCCAAAGCAAAGGTTACACAATAAAAGTATGTAGATTATAGATTAAACTTATAGATTATGGCAGTAAGTGATGTTTGGTGTGTGTGTGTGTGTGTGTGTGTGTCTCTCTCTCTCTCTCTGGCTCATGCACACACTCTCACCCACACATTTCCTCTCTACCCATCAATACAGCGCTTTCCCATATATACCTTTCTAATGAAAATGTCAAGGTATATATTTTTGTGTGTGTGGGGCACAAGCTGCAGGTGTGTGTGTGTGGGCACAAGCTGCAGGTGTGTGTGTGTGGGCACAAGCTGCAGGTGTGTGTGTGGGTGCATGCGTGTGTGAGTGTACAGCAGTCCATCTCTCCAGAGTTATATTTGCATTAAGATTCTGCTCGTCCGTAACCTAAGACTCGAACCCCAGGCCGGTCGGTGCAGTTTGAACAGCCTGACGGTGTGAACAGTGTAAAATGAACCAGGAGGCCTTCTACATACTGCACCAGGAGCCCTTGTACCCACTGCACCAGGAGCCCTTCTAACCGCTGCACCAGGAGCCCTTCTACCCACTGCACCAGGAGCCCTTCTACCCACTGCACCAGGAGCCCTTCTAACCGCTGCACCAGGAGCCCTTCTAACTGCTGCACCAGGAGCCCTTCTACCCACTGCACCAGGAGCCCTTCTACCCACTGCACCAGGAGCCCTTCTACCCACTGCACCGGGAGCCCTTCTAACCGCTGCACCGGGAGCCCTTCTAACCGCTGCACCGAAAGCCCTTCTAACTGCTCTACCAGGAGCCCTTCTAACTGCTGCACCAGGAGCCCTTCTAACCGCTGCACCAGGAGCCCTTCTAACCGCTGCACCAGGAGCCCTTCTAACCGCTGCACCAGGAGCCCTTCTAACCGCTGCACCGGGAGCCCATCTAACCGCTGCACCAGGAGCCCTTCTAACCGCTGCACCAGGAGCCCTTCTAACCGCTGCACCAGGGAGCCCTTCTAACCGCTGCACCAGGAGCCCTTCTAACCGCTGCACCAGGAGCCCTTCTAACCGCTGCAGATCTGGCCCTTGAGTTTCTGTGAATCCTCCCCGCCCACACACACATACACACGCTCTCTCTCTCACACACATACACACACACACACATATCTCACACACTCTCTCTCTCACACACACACACACACACACACACACACACACACACACAGTCACTCTTGCAGCCCTAGGTTCAAACAGACACATGGCGTTGTCCTTTCACATTACATTATATTACATTACAGGCATTTAGCAGACGCCCTTATCTAGAGCGACTTGCACAAGTCTTTACACAGCATTTACACTGCATCCACATATACTGCTGGATATATACTGGGGGCAATGCAGGTTAAGTATCTCACTCAAGGATACAACGGCAGTGTCCTACCTGGGAATCAAACCTTGTGACCTTTAGGTTACGTAACCAACTCCTTACCTTTTATACTACACTGCCACCCATTGTCACTCTCTCCTAGCTGAGGCAGCTGTTCTGCATGCACACACACACACACACACACACACACACTTACACACACACTCAAACACACACTCACACACACTCAAACACACACACACACACACTCAAACACACACTCACACACACTCACACATCACCTCCCATGGGCCCTGTTCCAAATACCCCATATCAGCACCATCGGGGAGAGAAAGAAAGAGAGAGAGAGTTAGAGACAGAGGGAGAGAGAGAGTTAGAGACAGAGAGAGAGAGAGAGAGTTAGAGACAGAGAGAGAGAGAGAGAGCATTAGAGACAGAGAGAACGAGAGAGAGTTAGAGACAGAGAGAGAGAGAGACAGAGTTAGAGACGGGGAGAGAGAGAGAGTGAGAGAGAGTTAGAGACAGAGCGTGCGAGAGAGCATTAGAGACTAAGGGAGAGAGGGAGAGGAGAGAAAGAGAGGGAGAAAGCGTTAGAGACAGAGACAGGGAAAGAGAGAGAGAGAGAGATAGAGACAGAGACAGAGTAGAGTGAGAGGGCGTTAGAGACAGAGGGAGAGAGGGAGAGAGAGAGAGAGGGAGAGATAGGGAGAGATCTCTGGCTGGAGTCTGTAGCTCTGCAGAGGCGCATCACGCCGCACTGTTCCTCTTGTGTCCCTCCGCCCCTGTGTGCACAGCCTGTTTACTCTGTCTGAGCCCGGCCCCCCTGGGATCACTACGCCTCAGAGATTCAGAGGAACACGTACGCGCATACCAGTGTATGCATGCGCAAACGCACACACACACCTTCTCAGACACACACAGATGCACACACTCACACCCACACACACACACACACCTCAGACACACACAGACGCACACACTCACACATACACACACACACACACACACACACTCAAACACACAGACAGACATGCATGCACACACACACACACACACACACACACACACAACAAATGCACACACACTCCTTCTCAAACGCACAGACACACACATGCATGTATGCACACACACAAACGCGCACACAAATGCACACACTCCACACACACACACACACACACGCATACACACACACACACACTACGTACACACTCTTATACACTCATATTCGCACTGTCCCACAAGCATGCACACACACAAAATCTCTCATGTACACACACACACACACACACACACGTTCATACTCATTCTTACAGACACACACCCAAAACAGTGCCCGTTGAGGAAGCCAGTAAAACATCTGCAGCACCACAGTACCTCTCATTCTCCGGTAAAGCAGGCATTGGGTCCTTACACTCCCCGTGAACACCGTGGGGAAAAAGTGGTGCTTAAATCACATCAGGCAGGTTACTGCAGTCCGGGTGTGACTCAGAGCAGTTCCTTTATATGTGAACGTAGACAGTGGCGAGCACTGGAAGTGCTTTTGTCTGTGGAGGTGTGTATTTTATGTGGAGCTCCCTGTTGGCATTTTTACAAAATGCTGCAGTGACCCCCCTGTTTTGCCACTAGGAGAGACGTTGGCGAAATCGGTGTAAATGTCCTGGACGTAGACTGAAATGGATGGTATGCGTGTGCGTGTGTGTGTGTGTGTGTGTGTGTGTGTGGTGGGGGGGGGGGGGGGGGGGGGGGGGGGGGGTGGGTGATCTGCCTGCAGTGGGAATTAGCCTCCGCACCAGGGGTAACTGGTCAAACCTCTGGTGCGCTGAGAGGTTATGGGGAGGCTGTAGGAGGAAGCCATGGGGCTGGGGAGGGTAGATTCTGCAGGTGCGGTGATGCTGGGGGGCTCTGGAGTTAGGTCACAAGGCCACATCAAGTGTGGTTTTCTGCTCCCTGTTCTCAATATGAGGGACTGGAGCGAGTGTTTTTCTTTTTTTTTTTTTTGTTTAACCCACGCACTCATGACGTGACAGTTTTTGGGGAATACCCGTGGCCACGGCGACAGGTTGCCACGGTGAAGAGAGCAACTGTCGCCGCCCCGCTAATAATCTCTCCGTCCAGGCCGGAGGACAAAAGCAGCCTCTTCACTCCCGCTCGAGCGGCGGGCTCCGACTGCCGATTGTTGCCATGGAAACGCTCCGGCGAACGGTTTCTCCCGCGGTCGGTTGAGAACGGGCTCTGAAAAAGATTTCCGGCGGCGTCTGCGCTTCGCGGTGCCTCGCGCGTCCGCGTGCAGCTGCGCACGTGCAGCTGCGCACGTTCAGCGAAGGGTCAGCGAAGCTGCCGACTCTGCAGAACGCCATGGCGATGCATTGTGACCTGTAAGGGGAGATGATGTCGTTTTGGCGAAGCGGCCCGAGAGTCCGCCCCCACTCGCGCACTGTCCCCGCGGTGGCCGAGAAGGGGTTGACATCCGGTCTCCTTGTTCCCCAAAAAGTGTGTAAAACCAGTCCTGTTCTCTCATAACGTGACCACCTAGCCCCCTTCCCCCTCCCCCCCCCCCCCCCCCCCATAAAAACTCTGCATAGTGCCCCCAGATAATAGTAATGTTGAGTCTATATTTGTCTCAGCAATGCTGTGGCATGCTGGGAAATGTAGTTCTCAGTGCGTACGGGGGGAGAATGTAGGCCGAATGTTGTGGGAAAGGGAGACGGGGACGCAGTGACTGGCTGAAGGTGTGTATGAGGTCGCGATCCCATTTGAAGCAGCAATAAATGGCGTCTAAAGGTGATAACAACCAGCCCTGCTCATTTCCCTGATGTAAGGGCTTTAGGGGAATGGCCCAGGGACGTGATGATAGGGTTGAGCAGAAAGGTGTTTGCTGTCAGTGCTCATGCGGGCTCATGGCCACTTCTTCGAATTATTAAAAGGTTTAAAAAAAAAAATTTTTTTTTTTTTAAAAAAGCCGGCCCAAAAAAAAAAAAAAAAAAACGGAGAGAAATTTCCCTAAATTTGTCACTTGATAACCTGAAAGCAGGCATGGGAAAATTTTAATGGAGATGTAACTCTCACATTAGCATATAAATTGCCTGGAAATTGAAAAGTGCATTACGGTATTTTTAAAAAATAAAAAAATAAAGAAGACACAATAATGCGTTCGCTCTCTCATCTCTGGGGCCTCGGCTTTGAGAGACAAGGGGGGGGGGGGGGGAGGGCATGTTACCCAATAACACTTCCCCCCCTTGATAAGATAAAGGGCTGCCCTGATTGATTTCCCCGCTGCCTAACACGTTGCCGTCTCTTGACGAGTCCCGCTCGCGATTTTTTTCTTTTTTTTGGGAAGTGCCCCCCCGTGCTTTTTTTTTTTCCCGTGCTTAATTAAAGTGCTGATCGGTTTTGGGCTCAGATTCCACCCCTTAACAGGCCTACGTGGAGACACTGACGGACACAGTTAAGCGGCTTTCCGGCCATTTCGCCCCCTAGTGGTGAGTCGTCGTTACTGACGCTGCTTTAGTGGGGAGCCTGTCAGAGAGGTGGCTTCGTGCTAGCTGAGGGAGAATAAGGTTTCACGGGCCCCGGAATGCAGGGGTGTCGAATTTTACCCAAAAAGGGGGTCGGTGTGAGTGTGGGTTTTTGTTTTAGCCCAGCACTAAGAGACCCGACTGTACTTGATTGGAGACCACAATTAGTTAATTAGTTAGAATCAGGTAGTGCTGGGCTGAACCCAGACCGGCCCCTTTCTAGATGTGATTGGTCGGCCCTGCCATTATGGGCGGGGCTACGATGAGTTGTCAGTCATTGAGTTGTCTGAAACAATCTGAGGGATTGTGCCGTTCGCAGAAAAGTCACAAGCACACTGTGTCTCACACGGTAGCTTCGTGACCCCCCCCTCCTGACCCCCCCCCCCAGTCAACAAGCTACGCCTCTCTCCGGTCCGGCCCCGATTTGCGTCTGCGAGATTTTTGGTTTTGCAGAGGCCTCTGGGATGTCGGCCGGTAGCCGTCTCCTGGAACTGCGTCGGCGCGTCGTTTCCGCGGCGTCGTCGTGAGAGAGAGAGGAGCAGCACGTGACCGAGGGCTTTCTCAGCTCTGGGCGAAAGCCACGATTTCACTTCTGAACGAGAAAATTACTTCCGAACAAGATGTTTCACTCCGAGACAAAGAGAAATGGAGCTTGAAGTGACACTGGGAACATAAGGCGGTTACCTGGGTTACGCTGTCTCCGTGCGAGAGTGTTGTAACTAAGGGATGCTAACGTTCTTTTGGCTTTCTCCTCAAAAATAAAAGTGGGCAAAAAAGATAGCCTCGTCTTAATTTGGTTTGCCCCATCATAACATTTGCATTTGAAGGGGAACTTATATAAATTCCTATTTCTAAAATAATACATTTCTAACGATGAATTGTTCTGGCTGTTGAAAAAAAAATAACCCAAATAAGCACATGTTTGCATTTTATAACATAGCAGTCTTCTAGAAATATGTTTCTGTTCCAGAAAAATCTACCAGAGGGACACATGTCACATGACTGGGGTAGCCACAGAACTTCTGCGCCGGGTGTTCCATTGTCTCTGTTGTGTCATAATGAACCTCAGAGAACTGAGTTTACCTTGTAAGGAGTGACATCACACACACACACACACACGCACTCACGTGATTTAGAATGTTCTTACGTGAACATTCCAAAGCGTGCTGATGTAACAATCACAAATGGCGATGCGATTGAAAGCGACGGTGTTCTAGAACACTGGCCTAGATGTAAAAAAAAAATTTAAAAAACGACAAAAAAAAAGAGAAAACATTCCAAAAAGCCTACGCGCTTCAAAGGGGTGAAAACGTTGCTGGAACGTCCACACTCTTTTTTTTCTCTGGAGGACCCGCTTTAGCCCAGTCTCTGTCCGCTACGGCGTCGCGGTTTCACCGGACGGGCTCGTGATTGAAGCCTGGGAGCGTCCGTCCAGAGTTCCTTTCCCGCGCTGAAGTAACGACGCCGTTGTGGCTGAAGCATGGAGCCGAGGTGTCGCGTGCGCCGCGAGCTCGTTATCCCGGCTAAATGCCGTTTGGAGGACGCGGTGCCTCTCGGCACGGTTATCAGCCGCTGAAGCCGCCATCGCCGAACGGTGATGAGGGAGGGACATGGCCGCCATCGCTGAGGGGTAATGAGGGAGGGACAGGGCCGCCATCGCTGAGGGGTAATGAGGGAGGGACAGGGCCGCCATCGCTGAGCGGTAATGAGGGAGGGACAGGGCCGCCATCGCTGAGCGGTAATGAGGGAAGGGACATCGCTGAGCGGTAATGAGGGAGGGACAGGGCCGCCATCGCCGAGCGGTAATGAGGGAAGGACATCGTTGAGCGGTAGTGAGGGAGGGACAGGGCCGCCATCGCTGAGCGGTAATGAGGGAAGGACATCGTTGAGCGGTAGTGAGGGAGGGACATGGCCGCCATCGCTGAGCGGTAATGAGGGAGGGACATCGCTGAGCGGTAGTGAGGGAGGGACAGGGCCGCCATCGCTGAGCGGTAGTGAGGGAGGGACAGGGCCGCCATCGCTGAGCGGTAGTGAGGGAGGGACAGGGCCGCCATCGCTGAGCGGTAATGAGGGAGGGACAGGGCCGCCATCGCTGAGCGGTAGTGAGGGAGGGACATGGCCGCCATCGCTGAGCGGTAATGAGGGAGGGACATGGCCGCCATCGCTGAGCGGTAATGAGGGAGGGACAGGGCCGCCATCGCTGAGCGGTAGTGAGGGAAGGACATGGCCGCCATCGCTGAGCGGTAATGAGGGAAGGACATCGCTGAGCGGTAATGAGGGAGGGACAGGGCCGCCATCGCTGAGCGGTAATGAGGGAGGGACAGGGCCGCCATCGCCCAGCGGTAATGAGGGAGGGACAGGGCCCCCCATCGCTGAGCGGTAATGAAGGAGGGACAGGGCCGTACTGTGTTTTTAGGGTGAAGGTTACCCAGGTGTGATTATTCTTCCGGAGGGGGGAGACGCCTTTCATTAATTCAGTTAAAGCCGGCCTGCTCCCGTGTGTGTGTGTGTGTGTGTGGGGAGGGGGGGGAGAGAGAGAGTGTGTTTGCATCTGTTTGAGTGTGTGCGTGTCTGCCTGCCTGTGTTTGTGCTTTTGCATTTGCCTGATGCGTGTGTGTGTGTGTGTGTGTGTGTGCTTTTTCATTCTCAGTTTCCCTCTCTTTCTCTCTCATTTCTCTCTCTGTGCGCATATACACACACACATAAGTACACATATACAGATTGATTGCTTAATATCTGCTGTGAATATTGAATCTGATGTGCAGTTAGGATAAAATATGCAAGAGAACACTCAGGCCTCTCTCTGGCCCTCTCTGCGATCTGTGACACATTTTCATGTTTATATTCGTCAGTGCGCTGATTACCATGGATACATCTGTTGTCTTATTTCTAAATTCAAATCATCAATACATTTTTATGCATATATTTTAGATTATATATATATATTAATTTTCTGGTGTATACAATTATGCCAAAGCCAAAGTCTCTTGCAAACACACTCACACTGAAACTCACACACTCACACACACACACACAGTCACACACTCACACTCTCACACACACACACACAGTCACACACACACGCACAGTCACACACTCACACTCTCACACACACACACACACACACACATAAATACACGCACACTCACACACTCACACTCTCACACACACACACACACATAAATACACACACAGACACACACACGCATATGCACACACACACAGTCCCTCAAATTTTCAGCCATTACGTTAATTAGAGATAGCAAGTTACCATTTAAAAGATGTTAAATGGTACAGCAGGAGCACCTGTGGGTGGAGTGGGTGCAGGTGTAGCATGTACAGGTGTAGCGTGGGCAGGGTGGGGTGTGTGCAGGTGGAGTGTGCAGGTGCAGGTGTAGCTGAAGGTGGAGGTGATGTGCAGGTGGGGTGTGTGGAGTGTGCAGGTGTAGCGTGTAGGTGGAGCGTGTACAGGTGTAGCGTGGGCCGGGTGGGGTGTGTGCAGGGGAAGTGTGTGGAGTGTGTAGGTGGAGCATGTGCAGGTGTAGCGTCCGTTGGTGTACCGTGTGCGGGTGTAGCAGGTGTAGCTGAAGGTGGAGGTGATGTGCAGGTGAGGTGCATGCAGGTGTTTCGTGGGCAGGGTGGAGCGTGTACAGGTGTAGTGAGTACAGGTGTAGCTGAAGGTGGAGGTGATGTGCAGCAGGTGTTGTGTGGGCAGCGTGGGGTGCGTGCAGGTGTTTCGTGGGCAGGGTGGAGTGTGCCGGTGTAGCGTGTACAGGTGTAGCAGGTGTAGCGTGCAGGTGGAGCGTGTACAGGTGCAGCATGTACAGATGTGTAGCAGGTGTAGCTGAAGGTGGAGGTGATGTGCAGCAGGTGTTGTGTGGGCAGCGTGGGGTGCGTGAAGCTGTTTCGTGGGCAGGGTGGAGTGTGCAGGTGGAGCATGTACAGGTGTAGCGGGTACAGGTGTAGCAGGTGTAGCGTGCGGGTGGAGCGTGTACAGGTGGAGCGTGTACAGGTGTAGCAGGTGTAGCTGAAGGTGGAGGTGACGCGCAGCAGTAGGGCGCTGCGGGGGCCGCAGAGCTCGTGAATGGGACCCGCCGTTGCCCGGGGAAACCGCTCAGCAGGCTAAACGAATCACAGGCGATCAGAACCCCCCCCCCCCGAATCGTGAACGCCGCAGTCAGCGGGCCGTCTCTCAACATTTTTCACATTTACGTCGTAATTACTATTTACATATTCACTCATTTGCGATGGACGAACATGCAGCCAAAGTACAGCTTTCTAAGTGTTTTTTTTAAGGGGGGTATGTGGTGGGGGGCGTGGGGGAGCAGAAGGGGGGGGGGGGGGGGGGGGGGGGGGGGGTATTGCAGATGATATCAGTCATGGGACTGTATAATTGAATACAGCTCTCTGCGCCGGTAACGTGTGTAATTACATTGTAACGCAGGCTTTATAAATCACTGGGCCTCGCGAGCCGCTCAGCGACAGCGCGCGGAGATGAGCTTCGGCGTGCGGTACGGGCTTCGGTGTGCGGTACGGGCTTCGTGTGCGTGTGCTGCCGCACTTCCGCTTCCTTTCCGCACGTGGCCGCTCGCGTCACACCGCGTGCTCGAAGGCGAAAGCACCCCTTCGCCGCGCGCACGATTTGTGTGTGCTTTAAGAACGTGAACCTCCTTAAACGCAGACGAAAAGCGGAGGGACACGCCTTAACGAGCGTGAGCGCGCCAACACGGAACGCTGGCCTCAGTTACCGTGACGATTTCGTTTCACGTCGATGTTTTTCCCTCCTTTTCTTTCTCAACCCTGGCTTCCTGTTAGGAGATGACAAAGCGATGGTTATGAAATTAACAAATGAGCGTTTTAAATCTCCTGTGTTTTTTGTGAAAGGGAATTTAATCATACATGAGGTTTTTTTTTTAAAAAAAATTTATTATTTAAATTTTTTTTTTTTTTTAACCGATTAACCACATTAATGCAGGCCTGGACGTGTGTGTTTGCGCTGCGGCTAAAACGGATTGAGCTCCCGATTGGGAATTTCGGTCAGGAAGGTGTGACCGGAATGCAAACGGTCGGACCGCAGCATCTGCACTGCACTGCACGCGCTCCAAACCGAAAAGTATGAACATCGGGAGCTCTCTCTCTCTCTGGGATGTGTTTGGGCGGCCGACACTGGGCTTATTCTCTGAGAGAGAGAAAGAGAGAGAGACAGGGGTGGGGTGGGGGTGGGGGGGGGGGGGGGGTTATGTAAGCAGGAGACAGGTGCACATTGGTATTCCTCTTGCATTCCACCACACGAGGATGGGTGGGGGGGGGGGGGTGGGCTGGAGGGGTTGTGGAGTCCTACCCTCTGTCGGCCCCGGCAACCGAACCAAACGGACGTGCTCTTTCTGAGTGCTCTCAGCCCCCAAAATAAGGGGTGTTCTGAGAGGGAGGGGGGGGGGGCGGGGCAGGGCCTAGCTCCATCCACCCGATCGGCTCAAATTAAGGGAGGGATTTGCAGGACTCTTCTTGTTGTGTCTCCACCCCTGGGGCAGTACTCTCTCTCTCTCTCTCTCTCTCTCTCTCTCTCTCTCTCTCTCTCTCTCTTTCTCTACCTCTCCTTTAAAAAAAAAAAACTCTCTCTCTCTCTCTCTCTCCTCTCTCTCCTCTCTCTCCTCTCCTCTCTCTCTCTCTCTCTCTCTCAGTTCTCTCTCTCTCTCTCTCTCCCTCTCCCTCTCTCTCTCTCTCTCTCTCTCTCTCTCTCTCTCTCTCTCCCTCCCTCTCTCTGGGTGGGGGGTGGGCACTCCGCTTTTTCCCTAGGGGGGGGGGGGGGGCTTGTCATCTGATGTCAAACAGGCCATTCCTGCACATATTTCAATTACCGAGCTGGCTTTCAGCCGGAGTGCTCAATAACGACTCTCTCTTCTCTCGCGCTGTGATTGATGTCAAACACGCCATTCCTGGGTGAGCCGGAGTGTGATCAATAACGACCTGTGATTGGCCGCTGGGTGACCGACCTGCTGAGAGGATCGCGTGCGCGCGGGCGAGCGGATGGGAGAGCTACTAAAACACCGTCGCCGTCTCCACCACTCCTGATTGTGTGATAGATGGGCGGTGTTTTTTTATGTCGTCGTTCTTCATATTCCTCTGAAGATGAAGATGATGGGCCCCTCGGCAGGTCTGCGTCCATTTTTCTTCATCCTGACACGGACCGAAACAATTTAAAACTACCGAACACGCTTTCAGCAGCGTTTTTGCGAAGAACGTGGTTTAGTTTGCGGAAAGTAACCGCAAATTTGAGGTAAACTAAAAAAATATGAGGGTATTAAGGAGGAAATGAATAGCTGTATGACCAGCACTGCTGCAGGGTTTATGGACTTATGTGTAGATGGAACCCTTCCTGGTGCATTTCTGGCACCATCATTAGCAAAGCATAGCTTCTTTATGAATCATGCATAAGCGATTTGTGCACGATTTTTATTTTTATTTTTTCTGTGATTTGTCAAGCGATGCGTCGCTTTTTAAAACGCTGTTGTACGTGACATGTTTTCGGGCGGTGGCGTCACTAGGGTTGGTGACACCCGCTGCGGTCGACCGTTGGTGTCACCTGGTGTTGTCGATGGGGGGGGGGGCTGTTGGGAATTGTCGACCAGGCGCGGGGGGGGTGTTGTCGATCGGAATTATGCAACCGGGGTCCGGTTAGCAGATATCGCAAATCGGACAGGGATGGGAAGAGTCTGTCTGCTCCTGGTTGGCCCAGCAGGGAAGGAGGAAGAGGAGAGGAGGAGGATGAGTGTTGAAGGTGGATCATTGCGTAAGAATGCGAGTTCTGAACGCTGAGATGAGGAGTGCTGAACGCTCTCTTGCTCTGGGCTCGTCCTCCTGGTCTAGCGAGCGTTCGCCACCGTGAGGTGCTGGACCCCGAGCCCTGAGAGAGGCGTCTGCTTCCGTGAGCCCAGCGGTTCTGCGGTTCCGCGCTTTACTCTTTAGATGCAGACGGTTCCACAGTTCCATGCTTTACTCTTTAGATGCAGACAGTTCCATGCTTTACTCTTTAGATGCAGACAGTTCCATGCTTTACTCTTTAGATGCAGACGGTTCCACAGTTCCATGCTTTACTCTTTAGATGCAGACAGTTCCATGCTTTACTCTTTAGATGCAGACAGTTCCATGCTTTACTCTTTAGATGCAGACGGTTCCACAGTTCCATGCTTTACTCTTTAGATGCAGACAGTTCCATGCTTTACTCTTTAGATGCAGACGGTTCCATGCTTTACTCTTTAGATGCAGACAGTTCCACAGTTCCATGCTTTACTCTTTAGATGCAGACAGTTCCATGCTTTACTCTTTAGATGCAGACGGTTCCATGCTTTACTCTTTAGATGCAGACAGTTCCACAGTTCCATGCTTTACTCTTTAGATGCAGACAGTTCCATGCTTTACTCTTTAGATGCAGACGGTTCCATGCTTTACTCTTTAGATGCAGACAGTTCCATGCTTTACTCTTTAGATGCAGACAGTTCCATGCTTTACTCTTTAGATGCAGACAGTTCCATGCTTTACTCTTTAGATGCAGACGGTTCCATGCTTTACTCTTTAGATGCAGACGGTTCCACAGTTCCATGCTTTACTCATTAGATGCAGACGGTTCCGCGGTTAACTGAGGTTGTGCTTATCGTCAAGGGCAACAAAGCTCAGGTTCTTACTGTCAGTATCACCTCCCCCCCCCCGCCCCCCCTCCTCTGTTCATTCCCTCGTGTCACCCCTCCTCCTCTGTTCATTCCCTCTCTCTCTCGCTCTACATTATTCCAATCAATCTCTCTCGTTTTTCCTTTCCTCATCCCTCTCTCTTTTTTTATCTGTCTGTCTTAATCGTTTCTCTTTCCGTTCGGCTTGTCTTTTTGTCACCTTTCCCCATCCCCCCTCTCTCTCTCTACCTCTGTCTCTCTCCCCATCTGTTTAAGCAGTTTGAGTATGTCACTGCTTAAGCTCTCCCTCTCTCTTTCTCACTCTCACTCACTCCCACACACACACACTCTCATTCACACACACACACTCACAGTCACACACACACACACACACACTCAGTCACACTCACTCACACACACACACACACACACAGACACACTCACACACACACACACACTCACGTTCACTCACACACTCACAAACACACACACACACACACACACACGCACACAATCACAAACACTCACACACACACACACACACACACACACACTCAGCCTGGTTCTCCTCCTGCTCTACTCAGCATCACTAACAGTTTCCACGGTAACAGAGACAGGGCAGAGAAGGCTCAGGGTGCAGTGCAGTAGATGTTTTTATTAGCAGGAAGTTTGGACTGTTTCTGTCTCCCTCTCTCCTCTCCTCTCTCTCCTTCTCTCCTCTCTCTCTCTCCTTCTCTCTCTCTCTCTCTCTCTCTTTTCTTTCTGTTTATCTCTCCTCTCCTTCTCTCTCCCTCTTTCACTCTCCCTCTCTCCTTCTCTCTCTCCCTCTCTCCTCTCCCCCCTCCCTCTCCCTCTCCTCTCCTCTCTCCTCTCTCTCCCTCTCTCTCCTCTCTCTCTCTCTCTCTCTGATATCGCTCACAGTGCGGCGTCCTCTCTTCTGCAGGCCTGTGGAAGCGGAAGGTCTTTACCCTCTTTTGATAAAGTCCCCTCCCGCTGTAGTGTCTCCCGCGCGGTGAAATGAAATATTAATTGTGCTTCTGTTGATTATGACGTCGGGCCGTTTGAAACGGTGCGATCGGTCATTAGAGAGCACTTTCAGCCGGCAATATCCTCCCGCAGCCGGAGCCGCCGAATTTGATTATTGCCTCCCTGAATTGCGGGAGTATTAATGGCAGTTTAATAACGCTGCGTATGGCGTAAATGAGTCTCCCACTCCCATATCAATCAGGAAGCAGGGCTCATTCCCGAAGGTTTTCCGGACGGGGCTAATGCAGCGCCCGTGTAAACGGGAGCTCTCGGGAATGTCTCTTTTTCTGGAATTTTTTTTCTGGTATTTTTTCCTCTGGAATTTTCATCGGGAATTTTCGTCTGGAATTTTTTCTTGGAATTTTTCAATTCCCTCTAAGGAGTGTGCGTCCTAAAGGTTGTTTAGAAAATGGTCGTAAATGGTTCTACCAAAGCGGGAAAGGCATTCGGCGCTCCTGGATGCCGTAACCGTGGACGTTTGGCCCGGAATTGCTTTGGCATTACAAGACGAGCTCCCCAGAGTCTGGAAAACCGCATGTACAGCTGGTCTAAATGGTTTACAGGTAGTGTAGCTTTCCCAAATTAAGACCTCAACGTAAAGGGAAGCTACAGCATGCAAGTGATATAATCACCAATAAATAAATAAATAAAAAACATTGTTATGCCTCACAGATAAAAGCCATTATTGAACAAATGAAACTCATAACTCTGGGCGTCCAGGGGAATAGTATTTATTTAGTGATTCAGGCTGAGAGTATTCAGTCGTATTGGAGTGGTGGGATGTGTAAGTAAGCAAACCCAGTTTACTCCCTGTGGTGGGAAAGGGTGTTGAGTAGTGGGGGGGGGGGGGGGGGTGCAGAGGGGTGTATATTTAGGGAGTGACTGCAGGGATCAGACAGGTGCAGGGCCATCCCGGGGGGGGTGGAGGGGGGGCATGTTCTGATGGCCCCAGGGTTGCTGTGGATAAATTTACACTGAGGGTGCAAGGACAAGGAAGACCAGTCACCAGATGTGTGTGTGGGTGTTTGTGTTCGTGTGCATGCGCATGTGCGTGTGTGTGTTTGTGCATGTGTGTGTGTGTGTGTGTGTGCATGCAGGCGCATGCATGCATGTTCAGATAGAATATAGATCACCTGTGTTGCCGGGTTACACAGACAAGTTTCAGTTTTTTGGTGGACAGCAGTGCCACTGCACAGACATGAAGTGTGTGTATTTCCCTGCCCACATTCAACCCCGCCTCCGTACAAGCCCCGCCTCTGAACAAGCCCCGCCTCCCTGTCCCTGCTTGTCCAAACCTTTCCAGTTCAGTCCAGTCCAGTCCCATTTCAGGGATCACTTGCAGTGAATGATGTCAGAACATAAACCACAGCAACAAGAAAGTGAGCTTCCTATGGGAACAGCCCCGCCCCCCAACACTCTCTCGACCAATCAGAGGACAAGGTATCACAGCTCACAGCATTAATCCCCCTGATAACTGCGGCGCATTGGCGAATGCTGTGGGGGAGGTGGGGGGGGGGGAATTAGACAGCTGGGGTCCTGTTTCGGGCGCCCCACAGAATGCCTGTTTTGACGTCTCGGAGGCTTTATTTGGAAGCACTCACGTTAATGTGTTAAATTCTCTGCTCTCATCCGGAGCACTTCGTTAGTCATCTGTTAGTCATCGGAGCTCTCAAGTTTGCTTCCCGCTGAGTCGGCGCTCTCTTCCAAATAACGGCAGGAGTAGGAGGTGCATTCATTAGCTGGCGGCCATTTTGCGTGATTAATCGGTTTGGGCGTACAGGCGTTCGTGTAGCGACTTCCCTAGCGCTTCGCTGGTGCAAACGGCTCAGGTGGTGGTTATTGACGGGCTTTCCTTTCCCTCCTCGAACTCCTCGAGTCCTCGCGCTCGGAACCCCTTTGGAGTGTCGTCTCCGTACGTGAGCTGTTGCTAGGTTGCGGGACACGGGCCGGGGCCCTGTTAAAGCCTTGACCTTTTCCCATAAGTCATACGCTTCTGTACCACTGGCAGCCTCGGGGTGTTTGAAGGCGAATGTGAGAAAATATTTCCTTGAAAGACCTCAAAGACCCCCCCCCCCCCCCCCCCCGCCTTCCATCAGATGTGCTGCTTTGTAATCTGAGATTATATATGGGGGACCTTGGTTATGATTTAATGCTTTGAAGAGTAGGTTTTTTTTTTTTTTGGTACGCTTTTTCAAAATTCCAAGTCAGTGTTCTAGAACTCCACTGCTGTCAATCACCAGCAGTGATTGTGACATCAGCATTAGAATGTTCAGTTAAGAACATTCTAAACACTTATTTGTGACCTCACACCTTAAAGGGTTAATATTTCTGCTGCATCTCCCCTGTGAGGTGCTTGAGGTCACCGCCAGAGAGACTTGGGGTGGGGTGGGTGGGGGGAGGGGGTGAGAGGGAATTGGAAGCAGAGCATGCTGGGAAGGGATCAGAGAGGGGCATGCAGGTGGATGGGGTGAGTTAGTGTTTGGCGAGGTAGAGAGAGGGGGACGGTGGGAGGAGGGCGCTGAAAGATGAAGAGATGTGTGGAATACATTAGCCGCGTGACTGATTATAGTGAAAAATGAGAAGTACACACGAAGAAGACGCTTCTTGAGCTGGGGAGAGCAGCTGCTGAAGGACGGGATTAAAGTGAGGTTGTTTTTTTTTGGGGGGTGGGGGGGGGGGAAGTGATGTTGACAGAGGAAGAGATGATGGATGGGAGGTTGGTGTATCAGAAAGCATTAGGGTGATTGTCGGAGTGGGTTGTTTGGGTAGGAGAGGGCAGAATGGAAATCAGTCTAGTGCCGATATACTCCATTTCCTTTCAGGTGAACAGGATGTGTGTGTGTGTGTGTGTGTGGGGGGGGGGGATTGTGACACCAGCCAACATCAAAAGCATCAGAAATTACAGAAAAACAGCCAGAGAGTAACTCAAATTTAAAATTCAGCAAAATCACACACAGCATATATACAGCACTCATACGATGCACAGCTTCAAACTGCTGGTATGAAACATTACATTACATTACGTTACATTACATTACAGTACAGTACAGTACAGTACAGTACAGTACATTATGAGCCTTTAGCAGACGCTCTTATCCAGAGCGACTCACACGGCTTTTTCACAGTGAAGGCCTTGAACGGGAGTCAGACACCCTGGTGCTGGAGAGCCGCGGAGTCTGCTGCCGGTTTCTTCTGTTACTCAGGACTTATTTGATCGATTACAGCAGCTTATTAAACCCTTAATTCGCCTCCCCTGATTTCTTTGGCTGATTTCAGGGGTGAAATCAAAGCAGGAGCTCAATCATCGCTCCAGGACCAGGGGGTTGGGGGGGGGGGGGGCGGGTTTTAGACACCCTTAATTTAGAGAAATATTCTCAGGCACTTTGTTCCTAACTGACCGCTTTTTAAATTACGCTTACGATGACGACGGCGATAAATGATCGTTTCTGTCCCAAAAATAAATTAAATTAACGAATTAAAAAATTTAAAAAAATCGCGCCGTTTTTTAAAAGCTGGGGCTGAGTGGAACGAAACGTTTTTTGGCGGCGATGAGAAGCACGTTGGCGGGATTTTTAGCGGTCAGCGAGCGGGCTCCTGCTCCGTGTTTCTGAGAGAGGCGGGGTTGGGAGGTGGGGGGGGGGGGGGGGGGGGGGGGGGGGGGGGGGGAGCTGGAAGGGGGGTTGGACGTTGCTGCCGGCAGCTCAGCTGTACGCCTTGTTATAGCGGTTGCCGTGGACGCGGTGCAGTGTGTCAGGAGGAGAAGCCGAGCTCCCGCTAGCCCCCCCCAACCCCCCCCCCCCTCCCCCATTGCAGGTTGATAAATCCGCGGGCACTAGGCCACGGCAGACAGGCTGGTACAGGCACAGATGGGCCCAAACGCGGCAGGACCGGTTCATCCATCTGCTCCCCGATGCCCGGTCACCCCCCCCCACCTGCTCCCCTGCCACCCCCCCCCCCCCCCCCCCAGCCCGGCTCCCTGGGGGCACAGATCTTCAGGGACCCACCCGACTTCCCCACAGTTTTCCTCTCTTTCCTCTCTTTCTCTTTCTCTCTCTCTCTCCATCTTTTTTTTTTGTTCTTGCCTGAAATGTTATGGAACTTTTAGCAGGAATGTAAAAATGTAAAACTGAAAAAGTTAGCCGTGTGGGCGGGTGCAAACTTTTCCCCTCCCCCCCCTCTCACAGGGGTGATGAGCTGTTGTGTTTGTCCTCTTTCTCCCTGACCCTCTCCCTTTCTCTCTCTCTCTCTCTCTCTCTCTCTCTCTCTCTTTCTTCTTCTCCCTCTGTCGCACACTCACACCCACACGGACACCTCCCCCCCCCCCCCCCCCTCCACCCCCACCCCCCCCACCCCATCCTGGTATGCAAACGGCATTCAGGTAATTAGCAGTGACTCGTTGCTGAGTAATTACCCAAAGCCGGGTCCAGGGGAGCCAGGTTTTCTCGTTAATTGAGCGTCGCGGTCTGCGGCGGGTTCTGATGGGAGATGGCGGCAGACGCGGCGGCGAGGGCGGCGGTGGCGGCGGGCGGTCGCCGGGGGGACGCGGGCGCGATCGCGCCAGACGAACCGCGCGGGGCGGCGCGGCGCAGACGGAACGTTCCGGAACTCCGGAGGGGTGGAGGGCACCTGGCATGGGATGGCACAATGCCCCCCCCCCCCCAACCCCCCACCCCCCCAACCCCCTTCATTCTGTTTATTAAATTTTAATCACTCTCCCTCACAGCCTGACACTGTGAGCTGCTGCTGGGCTCTCACTCCAGATCAGTGACATGCTGTCCTGTATCACACACACACACACACATACACACACACGCACATGCACACACTCGCACACATGTACACACACACTCTCATACCCACGCGTACACACACACACACACTCACGCACACACACACACAGGCACACTCACACACACACACGTACACACATGCACACACACACATACACATACATACACACACTCGCACACATGTACACACACACTCTCAAACACACGCATACACACACGCACACACTCACACATGTACACACACACACACACACACTCACACATGCACACACACACACACACACACACTTCCCGGTTGACCAGCTTATGTGGCCCAGAAACTACTTGGCTTTTGTTCTTCAGATACACTCAACCTAATATATGGCAATGCTCAAATATGCAGTCATTGCTTCCTGGTCATACACTGCATCAATTAGATACAATTATATATATATAATCGTATCAGTCATCGTATAGTTGTCATAACTGCACTTAAGAGTTATTAGAGTTCAGGTGTCTGGAAGCTGTGGACTGGATCTCCCATTAAGTGGATCACATCCCTGAAATCCTACACCGCATTTACAGAAGATCTGATAACAGCAGCTTATGAGTGTGTTTGCGTGTGTGTGTGTGTGTGTGTGTGTGCGTGTCTGTATGAGTTTGTGTGTGTGCGTGCATGTGTGTGTGTGCACGTGTGTGTGCGTGTATGTGTGAGTGTTTGGAAGTGTGTGAGTGCATGCTGCTGCCTGGAATGTTGAGTGACAGGTGTGGGGGTTTGTGTTTTGTGCGGTTTGTGTGTGTGGGGTTTGCTTTGGTCCAGTCAGAGAGAGAGAGAGAGAGAGAGAGAGAGAGAGAGAGAGAGAGAGACTCTGCAGATGCACCTGCTGCCTGCTTTTCCTCTGACACAGCCCTGGCACCTGAGAGGATTCTGCCTCCACCTCCGCCTCTCACTGTCAGCCGGTGCTTTTCCATCGGTGTCTGCAGGCCTGATGTCATTCCCTCGCAGCGCTGGGAAATTACATGTGATTTATCGCCGGCGGGTAAATGATTTACTCGTGAGCCAACGCTTTGAGTCTCACCGTCAGTATCAGTAAATGGCTCGTCAGCAGCGCTCGTGACCGCTCTCTCTCCCTCTGGGCTTTTTTGGCATCCCGAGTCCCACAGGATGTGGTTCCCATCCCGGCCCCTCTCCTGCTAGCCCTGTGAAGAGCAGGTCTTTTTTTTTGGAATGCTTTCTTATTTTCAGAATTCCGGGTCGGTGCTCTGGAATCCCGCTGCCCTCTACTGCCAGTGGTGATTGTGACATCAGCGTTAGAATGTTCAGTTAAGAACGTTCTGATCGCATACTTGTGACCTCGTAATTTAAAGAGTTAAGTACACTAGATTAGCCCCAGCGGCGTCTCCCCCAGGCCTACAGACACCAGGCCTCCTGGGATTGGTCTCAGATTTAGGGGGAACCTGTAATACTGGAATCACCCCCCCCCCCATATTCCTGCATCTTTATTATTTTATAGTGTACTCTATCAAAATACTATTATTACCAGTTTGCTTTCATTTCACCCCTTAACATGATAGCATTAGTATTCATTGCTAGTATTCATTGTCCATATTGTACCTCTGCTTGTACTGTTATGCTGCCGTTACAGTATGCTACTTGTTTTGAATGTTTCTTGTTTGCTTTGGCAATATGTATTATAGGTATTTCATGCTGATAATGCACATTGAATTGGATTGAATTGAATTGCTTGGGATAGAGTGAGTGAGGAGGGAGACAGACAGAAAGAGAGGGAGAAAGAAAAGATGGACAGATAGAGAGGGAGAGAGAATGAGCAGTATAGAGGAGAACGGATGAGAGACAGAGAGAGAGAGGGGAGTGAGGGAGAGAAGGAAGGAGAGAAAAGCCTGGTCGTGTTTATCAGTGTTTGTGCAGCTCATAGGGAGTCGACCGTGTTGTGCACACACACACACACACACACACACACACACACATATACACACACACGTGCACACAAACATATTAATTCTTTATTTAGGTCCACATTTATAAAATACATCATAAGGGCCCAAATATATTTCAGTTGCTGTCTGATGTCCTTCACTTGAGTAGCAGAAAGCATACCAATAGGGATAAAACAAACAAAGTGCAGGTTAGACATTTGCATCTCGATTGCACCAACAGGAAACATTATGGGTACAAGAAACATCTTCTCCTCCATATACCGTGACTGCCTACACACACACACACGCACGCACACACACACATACGCACACATACACACACACGCACACATATACACACGCACGCACACACACACTCACACACACACGCACACATACACACACACACATACGCACACACACACACACACACACACACTCACACACATACGTACACATACACACACACAGATATACACACGCACGCACACACACACGCAGTGCGATAAAGTTGTGCACATTCACACGCAGGTCCGGTTGCCATAGCGCCCAGTGGCAGTGCAGATATCGGAAAAACCCAGCGACTCAGTGAAGGAGAGGAGAAAGAGAGAGAGAAAGAGAGGAGGACAGAAGAGAAGAGAAGAGAAGAGAGACAGGGGAAGAGAAGAAGGAAGAAAGAAAGGAGGGGAGAGAGAAGGTGAGAGGACAGGAGAGGGGAGGAGAGGAGGGGTCTTTGCTTTGCTGAAGAGGGGAGGTACATCTCCCCCCCCGTCCTCGTCGTTTCCACAGTAGCGCTAACTCTGCTCCTATCTCTCTCTGAACGCAGAGGGGGCGGGGCCATTTCAAAGCTCACACTCCCGTGTCTTCCCAACTCCCCGTCTCCCGGCAACAGGGAGGCCTCCTGGTCCAGACCGAACCGGCCCGGGCCCCTCGTTAAACCCCTCCAATAAAACACGGCTTTATTGCAAACTGATGATCTATATCAGCTGAGCTGCAAAGCTCATTAAACTCAGTTTAGTTCCCGTGTTCCTAATTAATGAGACCCCCCCCCCCCCCCCCCCCCCCGCCCCCTTTCCCCTCCGGAAGCAAACGGTCGCGCACGCCTTCCCCCCCTACCCTCTCGCCCGTCTCCAAACTGCTGCCTTCCTCCTCTCGCCTTTTATTTAATTTAAATTTTTTTTTTTTTTAAGTTTGTTTATTTTATTTAGCGTTTATTTGTCGGTTCATCGCCCGCTCTTCTGGCTAGCGGGAAAAAGGGGCCATGGCGGACATGGCGGACATGGCGGCTGACCGCCGGGGGCCACAAGCGGGCCCCAGAGCCGCGCGGCTCGGGTTTGAGTCCCGGGCGATGAACGAGGCTTAACGAGGACGTTTAATCGATGCCGTTTTTACGGGAGCCGCGCGCGATTCCGCTGCGTTGATTAGCGTGCGTGTGCGCATGCCGTCCCTGCGCCTGATTGGTCACTTTCGGCACCGTTTTACAACTCTCTGGACAGTTTAAAACAGACCCAGTATTTACACAAACCCTGTCCTCCCCCTTTTTTCCTCTGTGGGTCAGAATATGCTGTTGTGTGTGTGCGAGTGTGTGTGTGTGTGTGTGTGTGTATGTGTGTGTGTGTGCGCATGTGTGTGTGCGCATGTGTGGGTGTGTGTGCGTGTGTGTGTGCATGTGTGTGTGTGTGTGCATGTGTGTGGATGTGTGTGTGTGTGATGTGTGTGTGTGTGTGTGTGAAGTAGAGAGACAGGTAGCACTTGCCTCCTTGGCTGTGTCGATTAGAGCATTTTGCTTGTGGATATACTTGGTTGTGATTATGTTGTTCTTATTTATATTTATGATGCTGATTACACAGCAGTATGCAGCATGGAGTAGACACATTTCTTCAATTATTTATCCTCTTCACACCACTCATCTCTCTCTCTCTCTCTCTCTCTCTCTCACTCTCTCTCTCTCTCTACATCTCTCTCTGCCTCTCTCTCTCCTGTTTGCGCACGTGCCTGGTTATTCTACAGTGTGGCGGCTGTCGCTCCGTTTTGGTTGTTATGGCTAAAGCGGTTCCCATCGCCTTAGCAACGCGCTTGGTAAACACCGAACCTGATTCCCTTCCTCCTTTTCTGTATGTAACGCAGTCTCCCTCTGTCTCTTGCTCTCAGTTCAGTTCAGTTCAATTCAATTGAAAATGCTTTATTGGCATGTCATATTTCAGCATACTTGTTGCCAAAGCTTTAGAAAAAACACATTACAGTGTACATAAAGCACGGTGTAATGTCATCAGTTATCAACAAATGAACACAGATACATGCAAATACATGAACTTAAAATAATATTAATAAAACAACAAGTCACAATTCATTGTGACTTATGAACATTAAGGGTCACAACTCTCTCTTTCACTCTTTCCTCCTACACACCCACTATGAATTTGCATGGTCCAATCTGTAACCTCCCCCCACTCTGCCCCCCCCACCTTCTCCTCGTTCGCCCCAGCAAACGCCACCCCAGCCTCTCAGTGATTCTGTCCGTCAGGCCTGCTCATATCAGTTACCTGCCCCCCCTGGGGGCACCCGGCAGGGGTGTCGGCCCAAAACTGCGGAGGGCGTGTGCCGTTGCCGTGGCGACCTGGCGCCTCTGCCAACAGCGCCGCCGCCTTCGCCGTTTCCTCCCGACACAAAGGGATACGTCTTTACCGCCATCTGAGAGAGAGGGAGGGAGAGAGGGAGAGAGAGATAAAGGCTGTCTTCCTCCTAGAATGTGAGAAGTATTCAGAACTTGGAAAATAAAACACATTTCCAGCAAATCTTTCTATTTTTGTAAAAACCATTTCCTTCCCCGATGAAATGTGTAAAAGCTGCAAAGCCTTCTGGGAGATGGGTATGCCGCCCCACTCGCAGCGCAATATGTTCCAGCCTCACACAACCGGAGGGGTAATAACCACCCGGCAAACATATACCCGCTGCACTGATAAATGCACAGTGTGCAAATTAACTTGCTCGCTGCACAACTTGCAACTTGCCAATTATTATAATTACAGTTCGTGAATGTGACGCTTTCAACGGTTTTTTTTTTCTTTTCCTTCTATTTGAAATGTTTTTTTTTTTTTTTTTTTTGAAATGGCAAAATATACGTACTGTATGTTTTCCATGCCAGTAAATCTAATTGAATTGAACTGAATTGAAGAGAGCGAGAGAGAGAGAGAGAGAGAAAGAGAGAGACAAAGTAGAAAGAGAGAAGAAAGTGAGACAGGAACAAATGTAGAGAATGGATGATGTGCGTCTCTGTGTCTGTATGTGTATATTTTTACATTGTGCGTGTGTATATGTGGATATGCGTATGTATATTCCTGCCTCTGTGTTCCGGTAAACAGTGTGTGATTGGTGTTTATACCGCTTACTCTTGTGTTTGCGAGCTTGCTTTGTGTCTCATACTCTTTGGCAGCAGTTGCTGTTGTCGTGGCAGCGAAGATCCGTTTTATTTGAGTTATAATTTCAGACGGCAGACAGAGAAGGAAAGAGGGGGAGAGAGAGACGGGGGGGGGGGGAGGGAGGGGGGGTAGCGCATTTGATTTTTATTGATTTGATCTGAATAGCTAAATGGAACGTGGTGTTACGTATACAAACCCGAAACCAGACCCCGAAAGACCAAACACAAGGTCATCTTCACAGAACGAACTGTCTGGCTCAACCCAAACAAAACGCAACTCGCTTAACCCCTACACACACCCCCCCCCCCCCCCCCCACCCCACACACCCCCCCCCCACCCCCCCCCCACCTCACACACCCCGCCCCCCACCCACCCACCAAGTGCTCCTGGCCCAAACTATTCACAAACTGCCTTTGCTGATTTTTTTAAAAAAATTTTTTAAATGTATTTCTTGAATATGCTGTTGCTGCTCTCGGTCTTGTCACAAAATGAGAATGTTCCAGCTGTGGGCATCCGCAAAAAATGGAGTGGATTTCACCTTCCGTGCTTCTCCCGTGCCCAGCAATGGGGATTAAAGAAGAGAGAGAGGGAGTGATATGTGCAAGAACGAAGGGAGAAAGAGAGATAGTGAGAGATATGGAGTGAGGAAAGGAGGGAGAGGAAGGAGGAGAAGGAGAGATATAGTGAAAGATGTGTGTGTGTGTGAGGGAGAGAGTGTATGTGGGCATGCTTGTGTGTGTGTGTGTGTGTGTGTGTGTGTGCAGTGAAATTAAACTACCTCAATCTGAAAGTGAGGGTATAAAGAGTATTCAGAGAGGGAGAGAGAGGGAGAGAGGGAGAGGAGAGAGGGAGAGATGTACTGCATGTGTGACAGTCCTTATCTCTCTCCAGTACCCCGGGGGGGGGGGGGGGACATCTCCCTAAACTAGTGACCGTTGGCTGGCCTTACTACTTCAGCTCAACAGACTACATCCCCTGTTGTGAGAGAGTGAGAGGGATAAAGTGAAAGAGCGACAGAAGAGAGAGAGAGACGAAACGAGAATGCGAACAGACAACAAACAACTGGTCATCTGTCCACTCTGTCTTGCCGTGGAGGAGAGCAGGATGTGTGGATAAGGAACAGAAAGAGGAGTACTGCAGGAGTAGAAGTGACGTTCACTCTGTAAAAAACCTCAATTTTTTGGGGGGGCAAAAGCGATGGTTATTGTTCAGTGGGTAGTTTACATTGGGGATTACTTGTACAGAGATGGATATATATATTGCAGCCTTGGCATGTGGGCTGGTTAAAAGGGATCTCAGCGCTCTGGCAGTGATATCGTCTTGTAAATATGAAGAATGAAAAGAGATGGAGGGTTGGGGAGTTGGGGGGGGGGGGGGGGTGGTGCGGTGGCGTAGCCAAGAATTCAGTTTGGGGTCGGGGAGGGGGGGGGGGGCAAGGAGGTTGTGGGTTTCCAGATTTTGAAGCAAACGAATGAACTTTGGACCGGGCAAAACTGTGGAATGGGGGGGAAGGAGGAGGGCTGTGGAAAGTTTGTTTTTTTCCCCCCCCATTTTACCGGTGCTGATCCGTTCCGTGTCCATTTTCGAATCTCGGGGCGGGAGGGGGATTCCTGTTTTAATGCGATCAACCTCATATTTGACGCTTATCTCCGGCATTTCAAGGGGGTTCAAGCCCAATCTGGGAGGGGGTGAGGATGGGGGGAGGGCAGTTTTGGGGATGGGGGCGGGAGGGGAGGGGGGGGTTACTTGAATCTGATTCGTCTGGCTCTGTAAGCCTGTCCTGGAGAGTGTTACTTGTGTTTAGCTTGTGAACCTTAAAAAAACAAATAAATGGAGTCAATCAAGCAGGGCAAATCCTGACGTGAGGCAGCAGGAGGATGAGGTCACGAGGGGGCGGGGCTTTGGGTGGGGTAGGCTGGGGTTCGGTGAGATGTGATGCTTTGATATGATTGGCGGAACTACGTGACATCTAAGATACAGATCGGAGGTTAAATGAGCTCGATGACCTCACGCCTCTCGCATTCCGTACCCATGATGATCCCTCTTTCGGGAAAACGACCTGTCCCACCCCCTTCTTATCTCCCGAAATCCCCTCCTCGGCCTTCCACCTCTGTTCCCTTTAAAGCACGGGTCCAAAATCCGGCCTTGACCTCCTCGGGGCCCCCCCCCCCTCCCCCCCCCTTCAGTCATAAGCCCCGCCCCCTCCACTTCAGTGACTGACACTTTTTTTTTTTCCATGGCAATTAATCACCAGTCTCTCTGCAGGATGTCTGAAAGGGCGCCCGGCCTGTAGAGGGGAACACTCAGAGGTATCGGGTTCCTGTGTGTATTTCTGGAAGACAATACTCAGCCCTGAGGGTGAGCTTAGGAGAATAATTACATTTGGGGGGGGGGGGGGGGGGGAGGGTGTTGTGTCAGGCATGCGGGAGAGATTTCAGTGAATTATAAGTGCCTGGAAACCAGTGAAACGGTTTTTTTTTTTTTTTGTATTTATTTTTGGACTGATATGTGTGCCTGTCACAGTCTGCCCTTCTGACCAGGTCCCCGGTTGCCTGTTCTCAGATAAATCCTCTCCTCTCTGTGGGTTTGGGTTTAATTTACAGCATTCTTGACCCCCCCCCCCCCTGGGTGAAGGGTTATCCTGGCAAACTGGCACTGAGAGAGGAGGGGATGGTTAAGGTTTAGGGTGATGGGGGCACAGGCGGGCGGGGTATGGCACTGAGAGAGGAGGGGATGTTGAGGTTTGGGGAGGTGGGGGGGGCAGGCGAGCGGGGTATGAGGGGGGGGTGGTGGTGACTGAAGGTGCAAGTGCGGTTGCGCTGTTTCTCCTGGGCACGGCTGCAGGAGGTCAGAGATCAGAGGTCACGGAGGTCGCAGAACGGGAAGGCGCCGTAAGTGTTCCGCGCGTTCCGTAACGTCGCCGTCGGTTACAGGGAGGAACGCGTGAGCTGCAGCCGTTACGCCCTGCTGATGGGCCTGCCAGTCATCGCTAGAGAGGTGTCAGGACTTACCCACGCACGCCAAAGTCCCCGAGCAGGGCTGTGCCAGGAGTTCCCTAAAACCTTACGCCTCTCTCTCTCGCTCACTCTCTCTCTATCTCTAACTCTATCTCTCTAACTCTCTCTCTCTCTCTCTCTATCTCACTCTCTCACTCTCTCTCTCTATCTCTAACCCGCTCTCTCTCTATCTCTCTCCACGTCTTTCCATCTCTTTCTCTCTCTCTCTTTCTCTAACTCTTTCTCTCACTCTAACTCTCTCTCTCTCTATCTCTCACTCTATCTCTCTAACTCTCTCTCTCTCTCTCTCTATCTCACTCTCTCACTCTCTCTCTCTATCTCTAACCCGCTCTCTCTTTCCATCTCTTTCTCTCTCTCTCTTTCTCTACTCTTTCTCTCACTCTAACTCTCTCTCTCTCTATCTCTCACTCCGCCAGACAGCGTAACTGAGGGGAGGCCGGTGCTGCTGGGTGAGGTGGGGGGGGGGGGGGTATTTGAGGGGCATTTCCTGGATTACACCTGAGTGTGAACTGCCCTCCCTGGAGTTTATTATTTTATTTCTGAGAGCTCGCGCAGACGCAGGCTCCTGCTGCAGGCGCGTCATATTTATGCGAAGCGCTCACCGCGGGAGGTGCATTTTTTTACCGCTGATCGTTTTTACAGGAGAGCAGCCCTGGCTGTTCCCTCCCTGGTCCCTCTCAGGTAGATCAAGCGCTCAGGTGGATGAGCGAAGCCTGAAGGCAGGGCAGCTCTACGCTGCTGGAGACATTACAGTACATTACAGTGCATTACTGTGCATCACAGTACATTACAGTACATTACTGTGCATTACAGTACATTACAGTACAGTACATTATAATTAATTACAGTACAGTACATTACAGTGCATTACTGTACATTATAATTCAATTCAGTACATTACAATACAGTATAATTCATTTCAATACATTACAATACAGTACAGTTCATTACATAATATTACAGTACATTGCAGTACAGTGCATTACCTTGCATTACAGTACATTCATTATTGCATTCATTTGGCAGATGCTTTTAGCCAAAGCAAACATACAGTAAGTGCATGCCGAAGGTCAGTGGAACAAATACGAATGAGATTAGAAGTCAAATACGATAGCACTTGAGATAGAAGCGAGGCGCGATTATTTGGTGAGGCACAATAAAAGAACTGCGACATCAGATCAATATGCAAGCGCTACATGAAAGTGCGCCTGATTGGCCGGGAGCCCTGGCGAGAAGCGTGGAGTCTTGTCGAGTTTTGGACTCGAAGGACACAGCAGGCTAGCATTTCAGAGCAGCCACCAGAGCGGCCACCGTTTACCGCCTTAAAACTTCGCTGTCGGCTGTGGGTTTTTTTTCTTTTTTTTTCGCGATTTTCGCCCGCCCTGCTCTCAACGTTTTTGGCGAGTCAGCCTCAGCACGTCCGACCGAGCCGAACCGAACCGACTTCCTTGGGCTTTTATCGAGCGAAACGAACGATACTCGCCTCTGCGCCGCCGACAACAACTCCTTTGCCGTGCTCCTTTGTTCGAGACGCGGGCTCTTAGGTCGTTATTGTCTCTCTCTTTCTCTCTCTCTCTCTCTCTCTCTCTCTCTCTTCTCTCTTCTCTCTCTCTCTCTCTCTCTTTCTCTCTCTCTCTCTCTCTCTCTCTCTCTCTCTCTCTCTCTCTCTCTCTCTCTCTCTCTCTCTCTCTCTCTCTCTCTCTCTCTCTCCCCGTCGGCGGGATCCCCGTTTCTCCCCTCTTTGTTCTGCCTCTGTTTCCGCGGGAACGCGGCTTGTCATTGGCCTGTCACTCCTCTTCGTCCTCCCCCTGCACTGTGTGAAGGCCTTTCGCAGAGGCTGGCCGCCAAGCCGTGTCGCAGGAAGCCGTGTCGCAGGAAGCCGTGTCGCAGGAAGCCGTGTCGCAGGAAGCCGTGTCGCAGGTTATGAAAACCAGAGAAGTTTGTCGGAGACACTGGGCCAAATCCAGGCAGCGATGTGGGGATGGCTGCAGTCGGCAGTACCGCGGGGGAGCCATGTAGCCTACAATCGCCCAGGGAGGCAGCGATTCGGTGGGTCAGGATGGCCTCATCTCTTTGCTCACTAGTGACCCCTGCTGGTCAATCAAGAAACTGCCTTGTACAGACACCCAGGGAGGGAGGGATTCGGCCGGTCAGGATGGCCTCATCTCTTTGCTCACTAGTGACCCCTGCAGATCAATCAAGAAACTGCCTTGTACAGACACCCAGGGAGGCAGGGATTCGGTGGGTCAGGATGGCCTTTTTCTCACCGCTCGCCGGCGACCCCTGCTGGTCAATCAGTTGCCCGCGGCCATGCTTGCTAGAACCTGCGGATGTCGTCTACCTCTGACCAACGCCTGTGTGGGCAGCAAACCGCGGCCCTTTCCTGAAGAGCCTGAGAGGTGTCATCGATTCATTTAGCAAATTTGTCATCTGGGTCATCAGGAACTGACTTCATTTCCCACCCCTCCACCCCCCCCCGCCCCCCCGCCCTCCCTTTTCTTTCCTGTCTCTCTGCAGAAAAACAGTCTCTTAATGACTTTATTCGTCAAATGAGGTGCTTAACTGGATGTAATTACATTGTTCCAGGTCCGTAGAAATCTGAATTTTAATGGGGCGGTGTAAGGTCGGCTGGAGAGGGCTGTTAATGGGGTACAGCACGGGGGACGGGGGGGGGGGGGGGGGGGGGGGGGGGGTACGTCTCCAGTCCCTGCGGTCGATTCTTTTAACGTAAATCCAACCATCAATAGACGGTTTTACGGATCGTCTAACGGAATCTGTCTTGACATTTTCCATGGCGGTCTGGTTTGGTTTTTTTTTTTTTTTTTTAAAACACCTCTGTGATGTTGTTAAAAGTGGCCAGTAAGATAGCTGGTGTCCAGCAGACCTCTCTGACTGACATACAGTACTGTATATGCTGATCAGGTTTTGTGTAAAAGCCCGGTCTATTCTAGACAGCCCTGATCTCACTCTAGTTGAATTGAATTTGAGAGGTTTTTTTTTTCGACAGGCCTATTGCAATAGGCTCAAGATCTCTTTTATTTGCCACATAATAAACATGCTCAACCAACACAGATAGATTTCCTCATACCTCGTATACACATGCTGTTTGCACATTGAGCTGCCCGTTTGTACATTGTTTACTGTTTGTTTTGTATGTTTCTCGGCTTGTGTTTTTGTGTTTGTATTTTGCGGTGGGTTTTTTTTTGTGGCTTTGGTTGATGCTGCTGCAGCTAGGGGTTTCCCCATCAGGGACGACAAAAAGACCAACCGCAGACTTGTACGCAAACTTGAACGTGAACCGAAAAGGTCGTGGGGTCGGAAAGCTATTTAGGGGCACCGCCGTGGAACTGACTCACTTCCCTAAAAAAAGAAGAAGAAGAAGAAGAAGAAGAAAAAAGGGGGGAAAAAACCCCACAGCTGATGACAGGGCAAATGGAAGCCGACTAAAAAGGCGAGCGGCGCTGGGTGGGGGGGGCAGGCTACTGGGGGCAGGCAGTGGATTGGTATTGATGAGTGACGGGTGGAGCTGGTGGGTCCGGGGGGGGTGGGGGGGGGGGGGGGGGGTGGTGGTGAGGGAGGGGGGGTTACGCTGCTATCGGTAAGGATCTGTTCTGAGCACAGTGCCCTGGATAGCAGTGTAGCTTATGGGGAGATGTTTTAATGATGAAAAGAAGTCAAAACTTGTTTGAAAAAAAAAGGTCTTTCTTTCTTTCTTTCTTTTTTTTTTCCGTTCTGTCCCTCCACATGTTTCTTTTATCTGTTCCCGTTTTCTATTCTCTTTGTGTGAGTGAGTGTGTGTGTGTGTGTGAGAGAGAGAGAGTGTGTGTGTGTATGTGTACTGTGTGTATGTGTTTATGTTTGTGTGCGTGCATGTGAACATGTGTGTGCGTGCGTACTGTGAGTCTGTGTAAGTGTGTGAGTGTGTGAGTGTGTGTGTGTGTGTGTGTGTGCATGTGTCTGTGCCGTGTGAGTGAGTATGGGTGTGTCCTGTGTTTTTGTGAATAAAGAAATCCAGCCAGGTGGCTGTGGATGAACGATGGTTCTGTTACCTCTGGCATCCATTATGGATGAGATGCGCACGCAGACAATGCACTGCTCAAAGAGATAATAACACCAGGGAGCAAAGTGCCAAAATATTAGCATTGTTTCCTGACAGCTGGTTGGCGGTTAATAACTGAAATGGAATAATTCACACTTAACGCAAGCACGCAGGTGCAAAACACACACACACCCATGCGCACCCACCTACCCACACACACACACACACGCGCACCCACCTACCCACACACACACACACACACACACACACATGCTCGCACAGACACACTCGCACACATACACACACACCCTCACCACACACACACACACACTCACACACATGCACACCCACCTACCCACACACACACACACACACGCTCGCACAGACACCCTCACACACACACACACACACACACACACACACACTCACACACATGCACACCCACCTACCCATACACACACACACACACACATGCTGGCACAGACACCGGACACACACACACACACACACACACACTCACACACATGCACACCCACCTACCCCCCCCCCCACACACACACACACACACCTTATACACATACACCAACCCACGCACACACACATTCACCCAGTCACACATGCACACACACACACACACGCTCTCACACACATACACACACGTACACTTACCCACCCACACACACACACACACACCTACCTACACACACCCACACACACACATACACACCCACACACACCCACACACACACATACACACATCCAGTAATGCGCTGCGCTGTGAGTGTAAAGTCGCTCTGGATGTGAAGAGTCCCTTCAGGGCGGTAACCGTGCGGGTTTGAGGTCGGCAACAGCAGCCCATAATAATCGCTCCCAGGGCTCTCGTTTGGGGAGGAGCCGGCCGCGGCCGCCGGGCTGACGGATCCCGCCAATCTGACTCGCCCCCTCGCTCGCTCTCTTCATCTCTGCACCGGCCCGTCCCAGGAAGAGGGGGGGGGGGGGGGGAGAGAGAGAGAGAGAGAGAGAGGAGGGAGACAGAGAGGGTGTGTGTGGAGAGAGAGAAAGAGAGAGAGAGAGAGCGGGGTGAGGGGAGAGAGAGGGAGGGAGAGAGGGTGTGTGTGGGAGAGAGAGAAGGGTGGAGAGAAAGAGAGATAATAGGGAGAGAGAGGGGGTGGAGAGAGAGAGAGAGAACGGATGAGAGAGGGTGAGAGAGAGAGAAAGAGAAAATGGGTGAGAGAGAGACAGAGAGAGAGATGGGGGAAAGAGGGAGAGATAGAGAGCGAGGGAGAAAGGGTGAGAGAGGGTACGGGTGAGAGAGGGCGAGGGAAAGGGGATGGAGAGAGAGAGAGAGAGGAAAAAAGACCCCCCCCCCCCCCCGCCACTTGGTGTTTTATTAAACTGCCAGTGGCTTTGATTTGCAGTCGATCGCAAGGGGCTTCATTTTGGCGCCTCCCACACGTGTCTCCAATCTCTCTCTCCCTCCCTCTGTCTTCCCCCCCTCTCTCTCAGGGGGGGTGGGACGGTGAATTCCCTTGTCTGAGACAGACAGTGCGTTTGGTGAAATGAGGCTGGCAAGCTCTTTTTTTTTTATAAGAGGCTTTATTACAGAAGCTTTTTTTTATAGCTTCTACTTTCTCCCCCAAATTTGGAACTGCAGCTTGTGCCCCTCCTGCTGGCACTCTGGCACCCTGTACCCGCACTGCAGGTCCGCCGCAGCCGAAATGCACGCCAATTCCCCCGACCCGCCTGCGACTCGGTGACTTTTTCCCCGGGGACATTGCACACAGTACTACAGGAGAGAGCTAGTGCCGGCTGTCGCTCACTGATGAAGGTCTGGTAGCCTGTAGGTTCCTTCGGGACATTGGGAGGAACTCATTTAGCAGTTAATCCCACCCTAAGCCACTCTGGAGAGTTCCAGAAATCGAGGTTTATGGAGTTTTTTAATGTTTTTTTTTCCCTACAGAAAACATGTGGTCTGTGTAATAGCAGGATGTTCCTGAACGGCGAACAGTCCGTTTCTGTTCCCGTGCGTTTTGCTCGCTGCGCTGGCTGAATAGTCGCGTGGCTAACCGACCGCCGTTTTTCTTCTCACTTCCACAGCGCTCCCCTCTTCTGTCACCATGGCGACCCTGGCCCCGCCCTTCGCGCTCCTCCTCGCCCTCCTCCGATTGGCTGGCGGCGCCTTCCCCGAGGAGCTGGGACCCCTGAGCACCGTGCCCTCAGAAGGTAGGCCTCACCCCCCCCCCCACTGTGTTTACATGCCACCGTTCGGGGGTCGGGGGTCACAGGGTCAGGGGTCATGTGGGAAACAGCCCGGAGGCACGCGGCGGGGTGTGGCGGGTATCGCGCAGGGGTCAAAGGTCAGGGCTGCCGGCGAAGGGCTCCCTGATGGATTTTAGACGATTCGCTGCTGCGGTCTCTGTGCTTCCCAGAAACAGGAAGCAGGAAGACTCTACGGGCCGGCCAGCGGTGGATTTGGCCTGGTCTGAAAGGTTCAATAGCATTACTGTATCTGTGCTCATTGCTTATGCAAAACAACATTACTGTATCTGTGCTCATTGCTTATGCAAAACAACATTACTGTATCTGTGCTCATTGCTTATGCAAAACAACATTACTGTATCTGTGCTCATTGCTTATGCAAAACAACATTACTGTATCTGTGCTCATTGCTTCTGCAGTTATTGGTGCCAGTCAATCTTATTTAGTGTTTTTTTATTGTGTTGTATTCATTTTATTATAAGTTTTGTTTTACCTTTTTTTTTTACTAGGCAGGTCAGTTAAGATCAGAATTTTTTCTGCAATGACAGCCTGCATCTATGTGTGTATGTTCCACGCGTGTGTGTATATTACACTCATGTCTGTATGTTACACGCGTGTGTGTATGTTACACTCGTGTGTGTATGTTACACGCTTGTGTGTATGTTACACGCGTGTGTGTATGTTACACGCGTGTGTGTATGTTACACACGTGCGTATATGTTACACGGTACAGCAGTAGCTGCGTGTTGTGCTGTTTATAACTGCCTCAGCAGAGGGTTCGTCCTGCTTTGGGTTTGTGAAGTGAAGGAACAGAATGAGGTTGAACTGAACTGAGCGGAGGAATGTTCCCTCTCCCCAAATCCCAGTTCTGCATTCCCTTTGGCCAGGGGAGTTTTGGGGATAGAGGCTCGCCCTTTCACACAATGGGATGGGGGGGGAGAGAGGGAGGTAGATTTAGAGAGGAGGAGAAGAGAGGTAAGAGGGGAGAAAGTGAGATAGAGAGAGAGAGAGAGTAAAAGCCATAGATGGAGGGCGGGAGGGAAGGGAGATAGTACAGAGATGGAAGGAGAGTAATACTAGAGAGAGAGAGAGAGAGAGAGAGAGCGTGAATGAGATAATGGGAGTGTGAGAGATGGAGGAGAGAAACCAAAAGCATGAGGAGAGAGAGAGAGTGTGAGATGGAGAGAGAGAGGGGTAGAGAGGGGGAGAAGAGGAGAGAGAGATATTCACTGTCTTTCGCCGCACTCAAGGACAGTGATGCGGATTCCCTGGCCCGTCTCTGAGGGGTGTGATATACGGCTGCCCCCCCCCCCCCCGTGTCCTTCACCGCTACCCCCCCGGAGTGTGACCGTAAACCTGTGTTCCGCAGTGGTTCGGCGGTACCCCTGTGTTCGTGGGCCGGGCCCATCGATCATCACTGAGACAGGAGCCCCTGCACATCCAGAGCGTCCTCAAGGTGAACCGCACCCTCTACATCGGATCCAGGTAATGGTCGCCCCCGGCAACGGCAACGTCAACAATCCCGGGCCACCCGCACACACCCCTCAGGTGAAACGTCCCGGTCGGGCCGGTTTGAAAGACATGCTGATCGCATAACCCAACCCCCCCCCCCCCCCCCCCCCCATCAATTACAAAAATTAGCTCTGTACCCTCCCCGAGTCCCCTGCCCTGAAGGAATTCAAAGAACCCCCCCCCCCCCCCCCAGCTCAGTTTGGATAACGTTACAGACAGGAATGCTTTCACTCAAAAAAAAAAAAAAAAAAATGAAGTGTGTGTTTTTTCTTTTACTGCTTGTCGGAGTTAAGGATAAAATTGGCTTATGGTTCCTCTGAGGGTTCACATATGGCGATGGTTACCAGGGGAACTCGGCCAAAGGAACCCGAACCGCCCTGCCAGGAAGTGACCTCGCCCGCAGCCTTGGGGCGCGTCTCTGTAGCCTCGAAGGCCGAAAGCCCCCACCGTAAAAAACGTGTCGACAGCGCCCCCCCCCGCCCCCCCCCCCCGTCCCCCCTGTCCCCCCCGCCCCCCCCGCCCCCCTCCCCCGACCCCTCTCTGGACCAAACGGACGTATAATGAAGCACCCAGAATACCGGCCCTCCAGGCTCGTTTTAGGGGGGTGGGCGGCGGGGGGGGGGGGGGGGGGGGGCGCAGAGTTATTAAACTCTGAAAGCTTTACGGGCGTCTCAGGTTCGGACGGCGTCGCAGCGCAAAAAAATTCCAGCTCCCGCCATCCTGTCCGCCTCCCAATGGGAGCGAAGCGGTAGATTCGTGGGGGGGGTGGGGGGCGGAGAGACAGGCTCCTGTATTTTTCCGTCTGTGATGGACGTCCCCTTTTCTCCAGACGGGAAGGTGATTTCGCTGAAAGTCCCGACGCGCGGGGGGGGGGGGGGGGGGGGGGGGGGGTTCGGGGGGGGGGGGCGGGCACCGGAACATTCCAGCTCACAAACCCACCAGCGTAATCCCGCTGATATTCGCACAGGTGCCCTTAGAGCCGAGGCGAGCGACCCCAGCCTGTCAGCACCTGCGCAGGTATACTGCCCCCTCTCTCTCAGGAGTGGTAACGCAGCGGCTGGTCGTGGGGGCCGTCGTGAGCGTCGTCTTTCCAGGGCAAGCTGAAGAGAGAAACGATAACACAGACGAGCGTTACCCTGGACGAGCCCTGCGTGCTCTCTTTAACTTTGTCACGTTATGGTGTTCGGCAGAGGTGGAAACTCCAGGTTCAGAAAGTAAAACTCCTGCCCAGAATTTTGTTCCAACCGCCTGGATTTGCTACAGTTCTTCAGCCAGGAGGTGGAACTAATTAGTGGAATCAGCTGGCTGACTTCATGGGTGGAAGAAACACAAGGCAGGACTTTTACTTCTGATCCCTGGACTATCCACCTCTGACGTTCAGTATTAAATCAACTCTTACGGACTGCATATGGTCCCTATTGAAGCTGAATTAACAGTGGATATTTTGTTCAGATGAGTAGTTTATTTTCTGTGTTCGCCCAACACGATGGCCTGGATTCAATCGACGTCTGTCCTTAAATTGGATTTAGCGTATAAATTCAGATTCAGCTTGTTTTTTTTATTTTTTATTATTCTTCTCAGACACAGTTTGCCAACAGTTCGGCAACAATCACCGAGAATGAACTTAATTGAAAAGCACATTACATTACATTACAGGCATTTAGCAGACGCTCTTATCCAGAGCGACTTACACAACTTTTATATAGCATTTTTACATTGTATCCATTTATACAGCTGGATACATACTGAAGCAATTTCGGTTAAGTACCAAGGGTACAACGGCAGTGTCCTTACCCGGGAATCGAACCTACGACCTTTCGGTTACAAGCTCAGTTCCTTACCCACTGAGCTACACTTCGTCCTACACTCCGCATGCGGATAAACGGTCGTGTCCATATATAAGCCGGTGACGAACGCTGACTGACTCCAGGTCGCCGAGTTAGCCGCTAGCTGAAAAAGCTCGGGAATGTGTTGCGCTAAAGACGGAACACACCTGCGTAAATATGCAAAGGCGAGGAGGCCCCGTGGCGGGACTGGGGTCTGGGGTCTGGTGGTCCAGGAGGGGGGGGGGGGGGGGCTGCAGAGGTGTGACAGTCGGATAAAATCCAGACCCTGAGGAGAACCCGAGGAGGACGTTTTGGGATTCTCGGACGTCCCGCTGGGTCTTCTGGAAGGACTGAGCCAATCGCGGCCCTGCCCCAGGCCCAAACCGACCACTTCCTTTGACCTCCCGAAGGTCAATGTTTGGGAGTTGGGGGAGGGAGGGGTCAAGCAGCACCTCCGGGGGGGGGGGGGGGGTTTGTGGGGGCTGTAAGTCACACCAACCTAGGTGAACTGTTTTTTTTTTTGCTATTGAGGCCCTTTTTACAGCTAATTTTTTTTGGCTATTTTACAGCTATTGCACACAATACATTTCACCAAAATGAATGAATGAAAATTAATTACGGCAACAGTACAGTTTTTAAAAATCAAATCAAAGGGGCACATGGGGCACTTGGGGCAAAACGGGCTGGTGCTTGGGGCAGCTGGGGTCTGCCCCCCCCCCGCACGTGTCCCTCTCTGCCGGGCCTTCATGCGGGGTATCGGGAAAGACGTGGAGCAGAATCCGAGCCGGTCGATAACATGCCGATCAATATCCCAGAACGCACCATTCCCCCCTGAAGATGTGTGTGAGGAAGACGGAGAGAAAGAGAGAGAGAGAGAGAGACAGACAGAAATGGAGAGGAAAGAGAGACAGAAGGAGGGAGGGAAGGAGACAGAGAAACAGCGAGAAAGAAGGCCATAGAGAGAGACAGACAGAGAGATGGAGGGAGGAAAAGAGACAGAGAAACAGGAAGTAAGAAGGCCGTAGAGAGAGACAGAGAGAGAGAGATGGAGGGAGGAATAGAGAGAGAGAGAGAGAGAGAGTAGGACAGAAAGAGAGGGGGGGTGGGACAGCTGGAAGAGGCCTCTCCCCCAGCTTCAGCACTGGGTCCCAGAGCACCAGTAATCTGAGCGCTCACAAACAGCCCCCCCTCCTCCCCCATCCCCTAACACGCCCCCCCCCCCCCCCCCCCCGCGCCCCTCTTATCGCTGAGTCAGTCAGTCTTCCTGCTAAAAATAAAATAAAAAATGTGCAGCAAAAACAACTTAAGAAGAATGCGGCTGTGTCAACAGAACTGCGCCTGGAGACTTTTGGCCTGCCTTATTATTCCAACAATTAGGGGGGAAAAGATGAGCTGCACTGTCTCTCCGCCCCCCCTGCCCTGCCCTGCCCTGCCCTGCCCCCCCCCCCCCCCCCCCCCCCCCCCTCGCGTGATGAACAACAGGGACAGTGACAGACGCCACAGTCTCTCTCTCAGAGACACACACACTGAGCTGGAAGCCTCTTAAGGAACCAAAAAAATAGCCATCAATAGCCTTTGTTAACGTCAGAGTTGACTGATCGTCTTCACATTCTTTTTTTTTTTTTTTTTTTTTTAATGATGCTGGGGGTGGGGTGGGGCGGTGAGGGGGCGGGGGGGGGGGGGGGGTTACTCTTGCTAACTTTAGGTTTTGGTTAGGTTTTGGGAGGGGGGGTTCACCAGTACCACAGCCCAGGATCAGGCCATGAGAACAAGCCGCTACTCTCGCAGTGATGTTAATTCATACCAATTAACACAGCAGCGCTGCATCATTACAGACAAGCTCACCAACTGCCGCCAGCCAACGAGGACCCCACGCCTGCCCGAAGCAGAGCCCGCTCATTTTTATGCTAATAAAAATTGATTTTCTTTTTTTTTTCTTCTGTGAACTTATCAGCTTATTAAATGACTTTCTCCGCTTTTTTTTTTTTTTCATCTCATTGATTTTTCAAGTGTTTGGCATTTGCACAAGATACACCGAGGCACTGACGCACAAGTCTGTTAGCTTTCTGGCTAAGCAAACCCGGGACAGAGCCGAGCGCGCACGCTTAGCTTTTCACGCAAAATGGAGGATTTGCTCCTTCCGATGCTGCTAGCCGCATCGTGTCTCACAAGCCTGACACACCGATGGACCATTTTTTTCTGGCTTTAAAAAAAAAAGAAAAAAAAGGCCACTCACAGTCCATTACAATCAGATGTGTTTCATACACCTCTTCTGCTGTTGCCACGACTACCCCCTGGCTACTCGATTGGCCGGCAGGGTTTGGTTCCTGTGCTCAGGGTTGATGCCTATCTAGTGCCCGCAGGCGGACCCACAAAGTGGCACAGAGCGCATACTGTATGGTATGGTCCCGATTGCCTCCTGGTTTGACTTAGCATAGGTCAGGTCAGAGTAATGTTCACTGTGTGAACTGGACTTAATGCGTTCACAGCTGTGAATAACTGTTGCATAATGAGTATCGTGCCTTATCGGACCTGTGTGTTTTGTAGTTGTTCCAGTGACCTTCGGCATGCACTTACTGTACGTCGCTTTGGATTAAAGCATCTGTGGCTTTGGATTGAAGTGTCTGCCAAGTAAATGTAATGTAATGTAATGGAATGATTGGATTCGATATGTACTCTGTTAAGAGTTGAATTAACACCGGACATTTGACGACGTCTGATCGGAGTTAATTTCCGCCGTGCGTTTCCGTCGGACGCGCGGCGTGAAATCGCGGCTTCCCAAGAGCGAAAAAACCCGCCACAGAAGGGACGATTCCTGGTCAATTTGTTTAGGTTTAAGAGAAGGTTTTTAAGAGCTTTGTGAAAGCGGTGGCTGTCTCTCTTGTGGTAATCCAATATCTGTGATCGTGTTAAGACCTGTGTAATTCGGCACGCTCGCTCTCTGTGCTCGTCTGAGCTGGTCTTCCTGCCGTAAACAGGAGGACGTTCAGAGCGGAATCAATTCAGGCAGGGGAAATCTGATCCCCCCTGGGTCTCATATTAACGGTCCTGCAGTAAATTAACACTGAGGATTTTACTGTACAGTATGGCACACACACACACACACCTAGACACACACACTCACGCACACACACACACACACACACACACACCTAGACACACACACACACACGCACACACACCACACCTAGACACACACACACACACACACACACCTAGACACACACACACACACACACACACACCTAGACACACACACTCACACACACCTAGACACACACACACATGCACACACACCTAGACACACACACACACACAGTCACACACACACACACACACACCCTAGACACACACACACACACACACACACACACACCTAGACACACACACACACACACGCACACACACACACACACACACCTAGACACACACAGACACACACACTTAGACACACACACACACATGCACACACACCTAGACACACACAGATGTACACATGCACTCTCGCACACACACCTAGGCATGTGCACATATGCACACACGCACACACACACACACCTAGACACACACACTTATACACGCACTCACACACACACACAAACACACACATATACACACGCACTCACATGCACATATGCACACACACACACACACACACACACACACAGATCTTTGTTTATATGAAAAGTGCTGTTTATTTTGGCCAAACTTTTGGTATCATTTAACGAGTGTCTCCTTCTGTTTGTCAGAGACGACCTTTTCCGGGTGGAGCTGGACAACGTTGTGGGAGATGAGATGTTCTACAGTAAGGTGAGGGTGTGTGTGTGTGTATGTGTGTTTCTGTGTGTGTGTGTGTGTGTGTGCGTGTGTGTGTGGATGTGTGCACATGCAGGGATGTGTGTGCATGTGTGTGTCATGCTTGTGTATGTGTTTAGTTTGTGTGTGTTTATGTGTGTGTGTCTGTGTGCGTGTGTGTGTTTGTGTATGCGTGTGTGGATGTGTGTATTTGTGTATGCGCGTGTGGATGTGTGTATGTGTGCGTTTGTGTGCGTGTGTGGATGTGTATGTGTGTGTTTGTGTGCGCATGTGTGGATGTGTATATGTGTGTGTTTGTGTGCGCATGTGTGGACGTGTGTATGTGTGTGTTTCTGTGCACGTGTGTGGATGTGTGTATGTGTGTGTTTGTGTGCGCGTGTGTGTTTGTGCGCGTGTGTGTATGTGTGTGTTTGTGTGCGCGTGTGTGTTTGTGCGCGTGTGTGTATGTGTGTGTTTGTGTGCGCGTGTGTGTTTGTGCGCGTGTGTGTGGATGTGTGTGTGTTTGTGTGCGCGTGTGTGTTTGTGTGCGCGTGTGTGGATGTGTGCGCGTGTGGATGTGTGTATGTGTGTGTTTGTGTGCGCGTGTGTGGATGTGTGTATGTGTGTGTTTGTGTGCGCGTGTGTGTTTGTGTGCGCGTGTGTGGATGTGTGTACGTGTGTGTACGTGTGTGTTTGTGTGCGCGTGTGTGGATGTGTGTACGTGTGTGTTTGTGTGCGCGTGTGTGGATGTGTGTATGTGTGTGTTTGTGTGCGCGTGTGTGGATGTGTGCGTGTGTGTGGATGTGTGTGCGTGTGTAAGGTGCGGGGCTTGCAGGCGCGTGTGCGTGGTTGTGCACGCGCAAGCGGCAGGCTGTACGCACAACTGAGAGAAATGTCACTTCCTGTGAAATGGCGCCGCTCACCTGGCCTGTGATCTGTCTCCTTCCTGTACGCAGAAGCGAGCCTGGGAGTCCAATAAGAACGACATCAGGATCTGCCGGATGAAGGGCAAACAGGAAGTAAGTGCCCAGACGTCTCTGGAAAAAAAACAGATGACTTTGTGTTTGTGTTTATTTATTTTTTTTCTCGCTCCTGCTGTTTATCTGACAGGGACCAGGTACAACCTGCAGGTCTGTTGCGTATGTTCAGCTTTAGCTTCCGACTCAAGAATAAGCACAGCAGCGATGTGCTATAGCTCTCCTTAATACAGAATGGAACTACAGTACCCAAATAGAAAGCCTCGCATTAATATACAATAGTATTATAGCAACAAAATAAAATACCTCACGTTAATATACAATTGTATTATAGCAAGCAAATAGAGTACCTGACATTAATATACAACAGCAGTCGAGGAACAAAATAAAATACCTCACATTAATATCCAATAGTGTTTCAAGCAACAAAAAACGAGAACTCATATTAATAGCGTCATAGGAATGAACTACAGTACCTCTCACTAAGTACAATTACATCAGCCATCCACTTAGTCAAATACCCTCTCAGACACCTCAAGCACACTCACACACACCTTGGGTCTCACATTCACACTTACACGCACACACACAGGCACACACGTGCACACACACTCACACACACACACTCTGTCACACACACACACACACACACACACAGCTCAGATCTCATAAGCTCACACCTGCTGTGGGACAGTCCCATCAGCGACACAGACAGTCACAGAAGTGACAGAGAGAGCGAGGGAGGGAGGGAGAGATAGAGGGAGGGGTTGTGACAGAGAGAGCGAGGGAGGGAGGGAGAGACGGAGGGTGGGGTTGTGACAGAGAGAGCGAGGGAGGGAGGGAGAGATAGAGGGAGGGGTTGTGACAGAGAGAGCGAGGGAGGGAGGGAGGGAGAGATAGAGGGAGGGGTTGTGACAGAGAGAGCGAGGGAGGGAGGGAGAGATGGAGGGAGGGGTTGTGACAGAGAGAGCGAGGGAGGGAGGGAGAGGAGAGATAGAGGGAGGGGTGTGTGACAGAGAGAGCGAGGGAGGGAGGGAGGGAGGGAGAGATGGAGGGAGGAGTTGTGACAGAGAAAGTGAGGGAGGGAGAGATAGAGGGAGGGGTTGTGACAGAGAGAGCGAGGGAGGGAGGGAGAGATAGAGGGAGGGGGTTGTGACAGAGAGAGCGAGGGAGGGAGGGGAGGGGAGGGAGGAGAGAGGAGGGAGGGGTTTTGTGTGACAGAGAGAGCGAGGGAGGGAGGGAGGGAGAGATAGAGGGGAGGGGTTTGTGACAGAGAGAGCGAGGGAGGGAGGGAGGGAGAGATAGAGGGAGGGGTTGTAACAGAGGGAAGGGAGCGACACAGGCAGAGGAGGAAGGGAGAGAGGGAGGGGGGTGGTTTTATTGAAACGCTACAGAGAGGGGCAGAGACGGAGTGGCCTGGGCCGAATCTCCTCTGGGCAGGAAAGGTGACCCATTAACACGGCGACAGGAAGCAGAGACAGGAAGCAGAGGCAGGAAGCAGAGACAGGAAGCAGAGGCAGGAAGCAGAGACAGGAAGCAGAGGCAGGAAGCAGAGGCAGGAAGCGGAGGGGACAGGAGGCAGAGGCAGGAAGCAGGCGGCGGCACAAAGACCAGGATGTAAACGACCCGCACGCGCTGGTTCAGTCCCGCCCCCCTGTCTCCCGAGGACACGCCCCCGGTGTGACCGAAGGGGAGGAGTCGGGAGAGAGGAGTGGGAGGGGCTCTTGCACCGGCAGCGTCTTTCCTTTCCTGACCTTTGACCCCCAGCCACCCACCCCCACACTCCACCCCTCAGCTCTGGGTCCAGCTCCGCCCCCTAATCCGTCCGCCACCTGCAAAAAAAAAAAAAAGAAAGAGTAATCTCCGCTCCGTTCCACGATTCTGTCGAGGTGTGATTTATTACCTGTCGGGTAATTGGTTTTGTAATTAAATGTTTCTGGTCGGGCGATCAGAACGGACGTTTCTCCCCTGGTCGTGTGCAGGGGGGGTGGGAGGTGGGGGGCGGGGGGGGGGGGGGGGGGCTGGGGAAATTCGATATCCTGACTGTGCCTCTCGACCGTTCCTCCTCCTCCTTCGCTGCCTCGGACGGCGAAAGAAAAAAAAAAAGAAAACAAATAACCTTCCCTCTCCCTGAATGCAGACGACCCCTCGTTTCCCTCCTCCTCTCTCGTTCCGTCCCTCCTCTCCGTGGCCCCCCCCCGGACCCGGTTTTGGGCTGGATGGGACAGTGACGGATGCACTGCGCTCTGCTACACGTCCGTGGCCTGATTGAGGGGGCTCCGGGGCGGGGGAGAACAGAGTCTTCCCCTAATTGTCTGGGCGCTCGCAGCATTTGAATTTTTTTTTTGTGAGTTTTCAGTGGGCTCGGTCCAGGGCTGGTTGTGGGCATCGGTGACTCAGGCAACCGTCCATCCGAGAAGGGGGGGGGGCACCAAATAGGTCTGCAGTCACTTTCTCCAGCACACCCCACCACCCCCCACCCCCCTGGTCACACCCTCCCACCCCACCACCCCCCCCCCCCCCCCCCCAATCCCCTTAGTCCTCAATCGCGCCTATGGTGCCGGAAAGGCTTCGATCAGCAGTCGGCATTGCTGCTACTCTGTGACAGAAACGAACAGCCAGCGTAACAAATTGATAATCAGGGATTGTTCGTTTTGTTTCTTGCCCTAACGTTACCGGAATATATTGCAATATAATTTTAGGAAGTATAATGGCAAATGTATTTGAAAAAACCGTTATATGGACTGTGCGCTTCGTTGGTCATTTCGCGATCCAGCGCCTTTGGATCTGAACCTTTCGAATCTGCGCACTTTTTTAGATTTTCTTAGCATCTGAAGAGCCACCGATAGTTCGTACATTTGCCCACATTTTACAGTACTGCCACAAATTATGCAAACGCTGCACTTAAAGGAGTTTAGTACTCTTAAAACTTTTATCTTCTAAGAGCAATTTTCTCCTGTAGAAATTTATTCGAAACGGTTATCTTCTTGACCGCGAGCTGTAATGAGATAATTTGGGCGTATTTACACTTGAAATAAATACGAAAATACTGGACAAAGAAATTCCTGTTCAAGCTTATTGTAAAATTTCCAACTGTAAGACACATCAGACTGCCCAATGATGTTGGTAGGAAGTAATGCAAATAGGAGCGTGTACTGATTGTTACTTATTTCCTCATGCTTGTTTTTTGTTGATATTACGTTCAGTACATATCACATTTATTGGGTGAGAAATTGTTGCAAAATATTGCGTTAATCATCAAACATCAAACTGTTTATAAATGCGGTGTTTCTGTAATCTGTTCCGGTACTGTATTGTGAATGTATTTTCAGTGCACAAATGTTCCACTACATTACAGGCATTTAGCAGATGTTCTTATCCACAGCGACTTACACAACTTTTTTACGCAGCATTTACATTGAATCCAGTTATACAGCTGGATATATACTGAAGCAATGCTGGTTGAGTACCTTGCTCAGTGGATTCTATCTGGGAATCGAACTTGCGACCTTTAGGTTACAAGACCAGTTCCTTACCCATTATACTGCATTGCCGAATGTTCCATTTTCCCCATATTCCCAGAATCCCGTTCCTCCTGGCATTCCACGTGCGTTTCCCTTTTCTTTTCGCCAGAACAGGGAACGCTGGGATCGGACTCAATCTTTCTTGTTTGTCGGACAGCTGAGAAAACAGCTGTTTTTTTTCTTTTTTCCCCTGGTGGTGTCCTGTAGTTTAGTCTAGAGGAGGTCTGGTTCGATCCTGTTGGTGTAAACGTGTGTGTGCTTTTCACAGTTGAGGCTTGAACTCCTTCACCCATGACTGGAGGGTAAACGAGAATTTTTTTTTTTTTTTTTGGGGGGGGGGGGGGGGGGTGCAGATGGTTTCTGGGGCCAGACAGATTACTCACAGAAAGAGGAGCAGGAGGGAGTCGGGGCACCTCCTGACCACCTTTGGCTCTGGGGCCAAAATCGGGTCCCTGGGTTGCGGCCCCACCAGTCAGATAGCCCAAATTTTCCAGCTTTTACCCCTGCTGCTTATTCAAACCCTGATCCCATGACGCAGGTGTGCACCGCCTGAAATTCAGGGCTTTCACCCCCCCCCCCCCCCCCCCCCCCCCCCCCCCCCCCGCCCCCCGCCCCCCGTCCACCAACCAGCGAGAATAAAAGTGTCCCGACCACAATGTCACCCGAAAGTTATTGAACTTTTTTTATTTTTTTTTATTTTAAAAAGATAAGATCCTTCCCTATCTGACAATCCCACACCTCAAGACAGAGTCTACTTTTACGGCCCGCGTTTAGAGACATCTTCCCTGTCCCAGCTGTTAAGTTTTTTATGGGTCTCCGTCGTAAACTTGGGAAATTGATATTTGCGGCATAAAAAAGAAAAGAGGGTAATTTAGGGCAGCTGGACGTGTGTGTGTGGCTGGTGGATGGATGGAATTAAGCCCAGAGCCTTCATTTCTGATTGGAGTACATTAACCCTTTAAGGTGTGAGGTCACTCTTAATGGAATGTTACTAATGGAACATTTCTAATGCTGATGTAACCATCACTGCTGGTAGTTGAAAGCAACAGAGCTCTAGAACACTGCCTTAGAATTTTTAATTTTGGAACATTCCAAAAAAACCTGCTCTACAAAGGGTTAAAGCAGGTGGGAGAAGAAGGCAAAGAAACAGAACTTTTTGACCTGTGGGGGCCAGGATGGGGTTGGGTTGGGGTGGGGGGGGGGGGTTCTTGCAGGGGGTCTGGGGCATTGCTTTTTTTTGGGGGGGGGGGGGGGGGGGGAGGTTCAGGAATGCACTTGCTCAAGTCAGCAGTTGCAACGGCCTTCATTCCACAAAGCATCTGGCAGAGATCAGGCGACAGACAGAAGTACTGTCTGCCTTCAACGTCCCTCTGACACTCACTGTCCCTCCATAACTCTCTCTCCCTCTCTCCCTCTCCTCCCCTTCTCTCCCTTTCCATCTCTCTCACCCCTTAACTCTCTCTCCCTCTCTCCCTCTCTCCCCCTTCTTTCCCTTTCCATCTCTCTCACCCCTTAACTCTCTCTCCATTTCTCTAACTCTCATTCTGCCTGTCTCTGACACTCTCTCTGTCTATAAATCTCTCTCTCACTCTGCCTCCCTTCCATCTCTCTCCCTTTCTCTCTCCTCTCTCTCTCTCTCTCTCTCTCTCATTCAGTCTCCCTCTGTTTTTGCTGTTGTTCACACCTCTGTTTCTGTCCTTCTCCCTCCCTCTGTCTTTGTGTCTCTCTCACTCTCTCTGTTTCTCTCTCTCTCTCTCTCTTTTTGCTGCTGATGCTTGTTTTGGGGGTATTTACAGAACAGAATGGGATTTAATTTTTTCCTGAACACAGGCTTTGCATTGTAATCAATCCGAGTCCTTCAGCTGAAGGGGATCCTGGAACTGCATACAGGCACAGAGAGGGAGAGAGAAAGAGAGAGAAAGAGAG
>CM045888.1:7254717-7267217 GCA_025169545.1 Anguilla japonica | reverse complement strand
CTACCGCAGCCTGGGCGCCCCCCCGGCCCTCCGGACCGTCAAACACGACTCCAAGTGGTTCAGAGGTAAACCCCCCCCCCCCCCCCCCCATCCCCCCTCCCTCGCTGAGGCCCTCTCGCCCCCCCACCCCCCCAACCTCGAGCGCAACCGCGACGCGTCTTTGAGATGCCGCTGCGGAGAAGGGAAAGCAGGTCAGGGCTCCGTTAAAAATTAAATATTAAACACCTCTTTTGTGTTATCTCAGCTGCGCGTAATCTGGCCTCGTGAAGCCGCAGCTCGGCTCGTCTCAGGAGGCAGTGTGTAAAACCTTCGGCGGGTTTTAATGTTTTATTCAAGGCTCCTATTGGCCCCTAACCTTTTATTCCTAATGGCGCCCGTCATTACTGATCTATACGCCGCTTCCAGTTCCCTTATCTTACCGGGCAGAGGTTTTCTGTGTGTGTGTGTGTGTGTGTGTGTGTGTGTGTGTGTGTGTTTTGTGTGTTCTCTGCCTGGGGGTTCTCTCAATCAACATTTCTGCTTGAATTTGACTTGAAATTAAATGCAAATGCGATGCTTCCCCCCCCCCCCCCCCCCCCCAAAAAAAAATTCAGTTTGGTGAGTTAAATTTATTGATTTCTGACCTTTGCTAACGCGTGAAGAAAAAAAATATTCTTGCTTTCGCTTGTTCGTCCTGCGTTGGCTGAAGCTCGAAGCCTGTCTGTGTCTGTGACTGGGGTCAGTGTCCTCACCTGTAATTATGGGGCCGTGTTCGGGTCTGTGGGTCAGTCAGTGGCTGTGTTTGTCTGTTACGGGGTCAGTGTTCATATGTGTTTTGGGAGGGGTGTGAGTGGGTGTCAGTGCCCCAGTCAGTGGTGTTGGTTGTCTTCCAGAACCGTACTTTGTCAGTGCTGTGGAGTGGGGGCCCCACATCTACTTCTTCTTCAGAGAACTGGGGATGGAGTTCAACTACCTGGAGAAGGTAAGGTCTGTGTGCGTGTGTGGTGTGTATGTGTGTTTGTGTGTGTGTGTGTGTGTGTGTGTGTGTGTGTGTGTGTGTGCATGCATGCGTGCGTGCGTGAGCGTGTGTGTGTACGATGAAGCTCATGACAAGCGCAGAGATGTAGTCATGGTTACTCAACTTCCAAACTTTAGTTCCAAAATGGGACAATGGACAGTAAACATGTCAGACCTCACCCCTGTAAAAGCATCTGTGCACACCAACTGCAGTCCTTCTATGTTAACTATTTCCTGTGGCATTTTGATACTGCTCAGTGACTGAGGTGTGCAAAAACATCACCTGCACAACATTTCATTTTTGCTGCTCTGACATCACCTGACTGGTAAACATACTTGCTTGCAGGTTGTGAGCAGGTACCAAAAGCCCCTTTTTATCCTTGACAAGTTTGCAGTGCACCAAAAGATCATTTTCCGTGTTTACAGAACTCAATAAGTGGGCCCTTAAACTTAGCAACGTTGTGCCGGGGGTCAGGCTGTTCACAGAATGCACAAGTATTTTCATGAATTATTGATAACACTTTACCAGACTGAAAGAATTATTCTTTTATAAAGTGTACTTAACGCTAATGCTTCTGTCTGTGACATCCCCACGAGTAATGCTCCATTTATAGCAGTTTTCAGGGCTGAACCGTTATTCATTCGCTCGCTGTCGATTCGTGCGCAGGTTTGTGTGAACATTCAGTACCATTTACACAGGAACAGATCCAGCACACCTGCAGCTGTCACTGTGTCAGGGTATATATGTCTTACCTGCCTTCTGTGCCTGTTTGTGTTTTTTTTCCCTGTGTGCGTGTGTTTGTATGCATGTGTGTGAACGTGTGTGTGCATGTGTATGTGTGGGTGTGTGTGTGTTTGTATGCATGTGTGTGAACGTGTGTGCATGTGTATGTGTGTGTGTGTGTGTGTGTGTGTGTGAATGGTGAATGCATGTGTGTGTTTGTATGTGTGTGTGTGTATTTCTATGCCTGTAAATGTGTGTGTTCACGTGTGTGTGCGTTTGTATGTGTGTGTGTGCGTGTATGTGTTTGTGTGTGTGCATGTGCGTGTGCGACTAGTTGTGTGTGTGTGTGTATTGTGTGGTGGTGCGTGCGTGTCGATGTGTGCATGTGTGCGTGTGTGCGTGCTGCGCCGTGGTGCGTTGCCTGCGCTCGTGTGTGCGTGTGTGTTTATGTGTGCGTGCGTGCGCTCGTGTGTGTGTGTGTGTTTATGTGTGCGTGTGTGTTTATGTGTGCGTGCCTGCGCTCGTGTGTGCGTGTGTGTTTATGTGTGCATGTGGTTTTTATGTGTGCGTGCCTGCGCCCGTATGTGTGTGTGTGTTTATGTGTGCATGCACTCGTATGTATGTGTGTGTTTATGTGTGCGTGCGCTCGTGCGCTGTGTGTTGTATGTGTGTGTGTGTGGCCGTTGTGTGTGTGTGTTTATGTGTGCGTGTGTGCGCCCGTGTGTGTGTGTGTGTTTATGTGTGCGTGCGCTGGTATGTGCGTGTGTGTTTATGTGTGCGTGCGCTGGTATGTGCGTGTACGTGCAGGCGGTGGTGTCGCGGGTGGCCCGTGTGTGTAAGGACGACGTTGGCGGGTCCCAGCGGGTGCTGGAGAAGCAGTGGACCTCCTTCCTGAAGGCCCGGCTCAACTGCTCCATCCCCGGGGACTCGCACTTCTACTTCAACCAGCTGCACTCCACCAGCCCCATCCTCCGCTCGCACGGCCGCGACATCATCCTGGGGGTGTTCTCCACCCCCACCAACAGGTACTGCACTGGGGGGGGGGGCGCTGACGATGGCGATGAAGGTGATGATTATGATGGTGATAATGATGATCGTGATAAGCATGAAGATGACAATAATAATGATGACGATGGTGATGAAGATGATGATAATGATGATGATGATGATATGATGATGATATCAATGGTGAAGATGATGATGGTGATGAAGATGTCAATGGCGATGAAGATGATGATCATGATCATGATCATGATGATCATCATCATGATCATCATCATCATGATAAGCATGAAGATGACAATGATGATGATGATGATATCAATGGTGAAGATGATGATGGTGATGAAGATATCAATGGTGATGATGATGATGATGATGAAGATGTCAGTGGTGATGATGATGATGATGATGATGAAGAATTGCGTTTGTATAGCATCTACAAAGTACAGTGCAGGGGTTGCATTTTCAGCTCAGCCGCCTCCCGTGGTGATGCACGGTGGGCGATTTGTGCCCGAACGCTCGTTACACTGAAGGGCAATGTGGGGGCGACTGCAGAAATATCCACACCTGCGGTGTTCTCAAGAGCCGAGGGTGAAAGGAACTCTGTTTAAAGAGGAATCAAGGAGGGGCAATAAGCGGGTTAGACCTCTTTTCGTGACAGCACTGACTGATCTGCGATTCACCTTCTGGTACGCGAGTGTCGTGTTGCAAAATCGGGCGTGAGGAACAAGTTTGGTTTCACGTTGGTTAAGCTCTACACACATTTTTTACTGCTCTGGAAACATTAGTAGGTGGGGTAAGTGCTGTATAAAAACACCAGTTTACAATTTAAGCCGTTCGACGTGCATTTTCAGCCAACGCAACTTACAGAAGGTGTATTTAACACAGCAAGCAAACACCAGTCAGGAAATAAACATAAAGAGAGACCGGGTGAGAGCTTTTTATAGAAATATGAAATGAAGTGTAGTCTGAAAGGGTGTGTTTTTTTTTATTTTTTTAAATTACTTCAGTTAAGCTCTTAGCCAGTTAAGGCAGATCGCTTATGTTCTTTAAAAAACAGCACAAGTCCAAGGAATTTTTTGTTTACAGAACCGCAGCCAAAAATCGGACTCTTTCGCGTTCTTTGCTGACATGTGCCGAGCGTTTGGGCCAGGGAAATTTAACTGGGTCGTATTACAGTTCCCCAAAGCCGGTGCTGAACATGCAGAACTGCGTGCAGTTTGGATAGCAGGCGATTACCAGTGACCTCGTAATCACAACTTTATTCACAAAGCTTCACGCATTGCGCTCGGAGCACTCAACAAAAAAAAAAAAAAAAAAGAAAATAATAACTAGAGAGAGGAAAAAGAACTTGTAAAAATTATAATAAAACACGCATAAGAATGTAACTGGGCTGTTAAAGTGAAAACAAACTGTACAATAATAATGAACTAATAAAGTAACACAACTATTTTAATTACTTTTGTTTTTATAACATGGCTATGCGGGAACAGCATCAGTGCAGGTCGTAACAACATAAAGAACAGGAATTGAAAGCATTTTTTAAGGAGAGGAAAAAAATTTTTATGCAGTTGTGGTGTTCTCTGTCGTTGAGGTCCAACGTTTAAGGGCCTGCACGGACACTACCAGCGGCTCATTACTTTTTCAGACACAAAGCTTCATATTTCTGAAAAAACGACGGCTCATCAGTATTGAGGAAGTGGATCCACGCGGATCGCCAGAGTGCTGGTGTTCACCTGCAACAATGACTCCAGACTACGGCCATTTTGAAGGACACCAGAAAGGGCCAATTTATCCAGACAGCCCCTTAGCCGGGGTAAATTAGCATTTCGGTGTCTGTCCTCCATCAGGGTCACGTCTGCCCGCACGGCCCCGACCTGTCTTCTCAGTGTGATTAAAGCTCTGTGAAGAACAAACAGAAACAACAGAAGACTTTTTTAAAGATTTTTTTTTTTTTTTTTTTGGTTCAAGGTTATCCTTTCATTATTCAGTTGAGGACAAACGCCGGGTTGCACGACCGAGCTTCACCATTCCCTGCGATTAACTTCTGCTTTGTGCTTTTGCTTTTCATCAAGCAGCTCTCTCTCTCTCTATCGCTTTCTCTGCCTCGCTCTGTCTATCTCACTCCCTGTTTCTTTCCCTCTCTCTGTTGTTTCTTTCACCCTCTCTGTTTCTGTCTCACTCTGTCTCTCTCTCTCTATCGCTCTCTGTCTCACTCTGTCTGTCCCCCTGTTTCTCTTTCTCTCAATTCAATTTCAATTCAATATGCTTTACTGACACCAGAGGACAAACTGTAACAAAATAATGTATATGTATAGTCTCTCTCTCTGTGTCATTGTAGGTCATTCACAATCAGAATAAACCTAAAGAAATAGTACATATATACATATCACTAGTACTGGAATTATCATCATTATCATCATCATTGTCGTCGTCATAGTAACGGAGTTGAATTATATACTGGCGTCTGCCTCATGGTCTCAAAGTGCATTACTGTGCAGTGGGGGACGAGGCGACACCCAATCACCTCAGTCGCCTCTAAATGCATGTACCTCCCCACCTACATGATGCATGGCGGCCATTTTGTGCCAAAAACGCTGGCCGCCCGTCAGCCAAAGTCCGAGGGGAGTAATTAATTTGGGCAGTTAAACGGGGTGGGGTGATTATATGGGCTGAATCAAGTGCGGCTCAGATTTGGGAATTTCGCCAGCTCTCAGCAATAAGCGCCAGGGGATCTCTAATGACCGCTCTCCCTCTAAGTCTCACGTCCGTACTGGAGAAATGTGCGGGGGGGGGGGTGGGGGGGGGGGCTGAGGGGGCAGGCGGGGGGGGGAAGGCTAGTGGGGGATAGCTTGCCTATGCCGGGATGTGCCTGCTGCAGATTTTGTTTGCAAATTCATGTCTACTGAAGAATGGCATCGAGCTAAAAAAAAAAAAAAAAAAAAAACACTGTCCTCCGATTGACTGGCATATTTGACATTAAACCCCCTAAGGTCTGGGCACATTGGAGGTGACTGTCCACGCACTGTGGGGGTGTGTTTGAAAAAGGGCTCTAGAAGGACGTGGTGAAAGGATTTGGTGGGATGGAGGGATTGGGAGAAATTTATAGCAAAAGGTTGAGATGGTGGAGGAAGAAGGGAAGAGAAGATAGAGGGAGATAGAGGGTGAAAGAGAGGTGGGAGAATTAACCTGGAAACGGGGAGGAAAAGCTTGCAGCAGTGATGTAAGCATGGGGGGGAGGGGTGGTACAGGAGAAAGGAGTGTGTGTGCGAGCATGTGTGTGTGTGTGTGTGTGTGATCGTGTGTGTGTGTGCGTGTGTTCAAGCCTGCATGTGTGTGTGCGAGCGCGTGTGTGTGTGCGAGCATGCATGTGCGTGTGAGCCTGCGTTTGTGTGAGCGCGTGTGGGCATGTGTGCGTGTGTGTGTGCGAGCCTGCATGTGTGCGTGTGTGTGTGTGAGCCTGCATGTGTGGGCATGTGTGTGTGTGTGAGCCTGCATGTGTGGGCATGTGTGCGTGTGTGTGTGTGTGTGTGAGCCTGCATGTGTGGGCATGTGTATGCATGTGTGTGTGTGTGTGAGCGTGCATGTGTGGGCATGTGTGCGTGTGTGTGTGCAAGCGTGCGTGTGTGTGTGTGCGAGCCTGCATGTGTGGGCATGTGTGCGTGTGTGTGTGTGTGTGTGAGCCTGCATGTTGTGTGCGTGTGTGTGTGAGCCTGCATGTGTGGGCATGTGTGTGTGTGTGAGTGTGCGTGTGTGGACTGCAGACAGGACACTACAGCAGAAGCTACGGGTCTGTACTGCTAATGAAGTCACAGAATTTATGTCAGGGAGAGACAGACTGAGAGGGAAAGAGAGACAGAGAGGGGGAGAGAGATAGAGAGAGGGGGAGAGAAACAGAGAGGGGGAAAGAGAGAGAGAGGGGGAGAGAGAGAGAGAGAGAGAAAGAGGGAGGGAGAGAGACAGAGACTGAGAGAGACAGAGAGAGAGAGGGAGAGAGAGACAGAGACTAAGAGACAGAGAGAGAGAGGGAGAGACAGACTGAGAGGGAGAGAGAAAGAGAGAGACAGACTGAGAGAGAGAGAGAGAAGGGAAAAAGGGACAGATTCACTCAGGGACAGTAAAGAGGTCGGTAATGGCCCCCGCGTGCTGGTTCTGTTGCTGCTGCAGGTTCGGCTGTTTAAGCACCCGCCTGACTGCTCCACCCTGTGTGTGTGTGTGAGTGTGAGTGAGTGTGTGTGTGGGTGTGTGTGAGACAGTCACTCGCTGTCCCTCCCTCCCTCCCTCCCTCCCTCTCTCTCTCCCTCTCTCTCTCTCTCTCCTCTCTCTCTCTCTCTCTCTCCCTCCCTCCCTCTCTCTCTCTCCCTCTCCCTCCCTCCCTCTCTCTCTCTCTCTCTCTCTCTCTCTCTCTCTCTCGCCGTTCTCTTGGCGCAAGGTGTTGTTTTCGCTCACTCTCTCTCTCTCTGTGAGCTGCAGTTTGCATTTCCCACTATGGGGCCTCCTCCTGTGCAAGCGCCTTTGATTTAATCTCCCCACACCTCTCCCCAAACCCGCCCCCCCCCCCCCCCCCCCATCGCTGTCCTCCCGGGGGTGGCCTGAGAGTCAGAAGGGGCTGCTACCTGCGGCTATGCTTTTAGCGGTAGTGAGAGACCGGTTAGCGATGCTGGACTCGTGAACTCTAAAGGTGAGGCCCTTGCAAGCTTGTTCTAGACTGCAGCAAAAAGGCCCGGAACGAGAGTGGAGGTTTGAAAAGCGAATGAATGAACAAAAAAAACGAGTGACCTGCCTCTGTCAGAACAGGCCCATCTCCCTCTCTCTCTCTCTTCTCTCTCTCTATATATATATATATATATATGTTGATATAGCACATGGAGACGCTGCCTCAGGACAGAGAGAATGGTGGGGGGGGGGGGGGGATAGAGTGTCGCCCCTGAGAGGCAGGCCGGGTGGGGGTGGGGGGGGGGGGGGGGGGGGTTCAGTGTCAGTTGGAAACGAACGGTCAGCTGTCAAACACAGTTCCACGGGGAAGAGCCACATCAGGTACAACCAACATGTGTTCCCCGCCCCCCCAACAACCCCCACCCCACCCCACCCCCCCAACACCCCCCCCCCCAAAAGACAGGACCTGACTGACACCCCCAGCCCCCACATCATCTGTCAAGTGCGCCGCAGCCGTCAGGAGTCTGTCGTCATGGCAACCGAGCTGATTAAAGTCCAAACAGGGGAAGAGCGGGTGGCCACCTGGGAGGGGCGGGATGGTGGGGGTGGAGGGAGGGGGAGGTGTTAGGTGGGGGTGTGTGGGGGGGGGTGGGGGGGGGGGGGGGCTTGGGAGCCACAGTGGCCGCCTGCCAGACAGAGAAGTCAAGATACAGCAAGGAACACAAGTAGACAGAGAAATGGGGATCAGCCACTTCTTGACCTCCCCCAACTCCTAGGGGAATACAGAAAGGACATAACCCCCCCCCCCACACACACACACCACCACACACACACACACACACACACACACACCGACTCTCAGCAGGCAGCCACGAGGGAGCCACAGACCATGATAGAGGCCATTTCCCCAGGCTTAATCAAAACCACTGATCCCAGGTCAGCAGCAGGGGAGGACGTCCTCACTGAAGGGGAGCCTCTGATAGGGACACACACTGACCCCAGGTCAGCAACTGGGGAGGACGTCCTCACTGAAGGGGAGCCTCTGATAGGGACACACACTGACCCCAGGTCAGCAGCTGGGGAGGACGTCCTCACTGAAGGGGAGCCTCTGATGGGGACACACACTGACCTGAGGTCAGTGCAGCTCAGACCCACAGAGGAGTGAAGCTCTGATGAGGAGCCAAGGGGCGTCACATTCGCCAGCTGCTCCCGAAAAAGACTGTGAGGGGCCCGTCTAGAGAGGCGACCCCCCCCCCCCAAATCAGGCAACACAACCCCCCCGCCCACAAGAGATTATCTTGTGGCCGTCTCTTTTTGATGTTTGTACAGTAAAATCGGGTTTCCACCTGTCACAATGGGTGTGGAGTCTCTCTCTCTATGGGACGGTGTCTGGGCTACCTGAACGCACCTCGGCATCAAAAATTTGCTCTGTCTTGTCTTTGGAAGCTCGGTTATCATCCATTTTCCAAGGCAGTGGTCTTTTTCCCCCATTTTCTTTTTTCTTTTTTGTCGTCATAGGAACGTCCGTTCGGTTCGGTCTGCACTTGCGCAACCCACGGGGGGGGGGGTTTGGACCGCACGCTCACTGCTGATCCGAGAACAGTGGGTGGGGAGGGGGGCATCAAGGCGGCCGCCTGGGGTCACGTGCTTCATTTTAAATATTTAACCCCTTTTAGAACACCGGTAACATTATGCGGAATACCGACAAAATTATGCATATGTTATTGCGCATTCTTTCCTTGAAAATTCCCAGGGGTCTGCAGGGCTGTTTTCAAACACAAAGAGTACTGACTCAGTATAAGTGTGTCAAATACACATTTGACCCAGGTCTGTTTCTTTTCTTGTGGACTGAGAAACCCACAATCTCTTGGAAAGGGGGGGGGGGGGGGGGGGGGAGTCCTTTCAATGGGAAAACCACAAAACCGGCACGGCCACTTACAGCCAGGTTTATATTTGCGAAGACATTTAGTCTGCAGTCCTCTTGAGGGTTAATGAAAACGGGGTTTGCATCTAAAGAGTGCTGTTGAAAAAAAACACACACTTCTGTCAGCCTGTTTTTTTTGTTTTTTTTGTGTAAGTGGAGCGTAGTCTTGAGGAAGGTCCTTGACTACCTTTCCCGTCGCTTATCGCTCCGCTGGAGCCAGAGGAGTCGCCCGTGCCGGGTGCAGCAGTCGATAGATAAGTCGGAGATCCTCTGCAGGCTGCCCCAGACGGCTCTTCTGAAAAAGTTTTAAAAAGGGGGGCGAGCGCTGAGGAATTCATCCTGATTGCAGACCTGATGGGAGGGAAGTGAAGCTACCGCCAAGCGCGGCGATGGATGAAAGGGCGCCGCCCGGCGGGATTCCTGGCACTCCGGCCTTCGCGGTCACAGTGACACCGCATGATTGTGTGGTCACAGTGACACCGCATGATCGTGTGGTCACAGTGACACCGCATGACCGGTACTTAGGTTGATGCTTGAAAAGGCAAAAATTGGCGTTAAAATCCCGCCACGCCGGGCCTAAAGCTGCCTGAGAGCACCGCACAATAAAGGAAAACAAAAAAAACGTAAATTATCGTCTCGGGTGACGCGTTTGCTACCGCCAGTGTGTTTTCCAGATTGAATAACGGCGGCGTGAAAGCGATTTTAGATGCAGTGAACACGGCGATTGCATTGTTTCGCGTTCTCACGGTAATGGCTGACATGCCCTCTGCTGCATACAGTGTCCCATAAGCCATTATACGAGAAGAAAAATCTGTTTTTCACCCCCCTAACACACTCCTGCTGTTCGGTGGCCTCTGCTGCTACGCTATTTATAGCGAATTATTTCATTTATCTACGCGGGTGCACTGGGTGGATCACTGAGATCTGCATTACCATCTACGTGCTGTCCATTCACAAAAAGCTGGGAATTATATTGGTAGGGTTTCTCTTTGACTGCTGTCTTCTCTGTGAACGCTGTGGATGTGAGTGCTGTGGATGTGAGAGGTGTGGATTTGACAAGGGGGTTTCTGATTGGCCGCTCTCTGCTCTGTGTGTCCCGCAGTATCCCCGGCTCGGCGGTGTGTGCCTTCGACATGCAGCAGCTGGCCCATGTGTTTGACGGGCGGTTCAAGGAGCAGAAGTCCCCGGAGTCCATCTGGACCCCTGTGCCAGACGAGCTCGTCCCCAAACCCAGGTACACGAAACCCAGGTGCTCCTGCTGCCCTGTCAGCCTGGTGTTCCATCAGACTAGCTCTGTCTGTTCTACTGCTCTAATGTCCTCTAGCCCGAGTGATCACTCTGATGTTCTATCATCCTAGTGTTCTATCACTCTGATGTCCTATTATCCTAGTGTTCTATCACTCTGATGTTCTACTATTCTAGTGTTCTATCACTCTGATGTTCTATCTCCCTAGTGTTCCACCATTCCGATGTTCCCTGGCTCTAGTGTTCCATCACACTGGTTCTGATGTTACGTCTCTTTGTCATTCTGTAACACTGGCTCATTGACTCTCACACTCACACACTGGAGATTCAGGAACACAGCTGTAATGACTGTGACTCACACACTAGAGATTCCGGAACACAGCTGTAATGACTGTGTCTCTGGTCCTCAGGCCGGGTGGCTGTGCGGTACAGGGCTCCAGGTTCAACTCCTCCAACGTGTTCCCGGATGAGGTGCTGAATTTTGTGAAGACACACCCCCTAATGGATGAGGCTATTCCTTCATTAGGGCAGAGGCCCTGGATAGTGAAGACCATGGTCAGGTGAGGCCGACTTGGCAGGCACTGTAGAGCTTGTGCAATCACATCTCAAGGGACTTGGAACTTTGCTGAAACTTCTCAGCACTTTTAACATCTATCTGAAAGTAAATTTGTGTGCTTGTGCGTGTGTGTGTGTGTGTGCGTGTGTGTGAGTGTACGTGTGTGTGCACGTGTGTGCATATGTGTGTGTGTGCCTGTGTGTGTGTGGGTGTGTGTGTGTATGCTTGTGTGTGTGTGTGTGGTCACTGTGAGAAAGCCTTGCTGTCTCTCAGTCTTTCCTCTCTCTCAGGTACCAGCTGAATAAGATGGTGGTGGACACAGAGGCGGGACCGTACCGGAACCAGACGGTGCTCTTCCTGGGCTCCACCAAGGGGACCATCCTCAAGTTCCTCATGCTCCCCGGGCCGCGCGACCGCTCCGTCGCCGGCGGCAACATCTTCCTGGAGGAGCTGGACGGCTTCAACCGAGAAAAGTGAGTCCCTCCCCCAGTCGCGACATCCCAAAAAAACGAGCGCCGTTTCGTTTTTGACGGATCCGCTTCGCTGCACCACACCGAGGAGCATAAGGACGATTGCAGGATCCAAACAGATGGTCTGTCACCAGTTATTATCCTTCACTCAAAGCAATTATCAGATTTCGGCAGATCTGAGAGTGTTTATTAGCCATTGTCTGAACCGCTGATTGGCTTTTTTTTTTTCGTCTGTTCTCTTCTCTCTTTAAAGCCATCGCTCTCATCTCCTCTTTTGTCTCGTCTTTTTTTCCCCCCCGCATTTACGCTTCGCTGGCAAGTAGAAAGAGTTGAAAGTTCTTCTCGAGTTTTTCAGCCCTTTGAGTTTTTGGTTTTGAGTGCCAAGCTAAAATGGTGGACGGCTGGCCGTCTGTGGGGATTCCGTGTAAAATGGTCTCCGGTCGTCTCCCCTCGATAATCCTGCTGAATCCCGATCTGTACGCCCTTCGCCCAAGATTTGTCCCGTACAAATCTATACATGTGTTGACAGTTTATGTGCTTTAATGTCAAAGGCTGACCTGGTTTCAATCAACATTTCACTTTAACTTTAGAAGATAACGACTCATATTTCTGTGGGGTTTTTCCCCCCCCCCACAAATATGTGAGTTCGCTGAAATGAACTCGCGAAGCTCTCTTTGCGGTGGTGAAAGTGCCACTTGCATTAAATTGCCGTGGAAGTCGAAGGGCCGATGTTGATCAAATCCAGGCCATTTTGAAAAGCAGCTGAGCAGAGCCTGAGATACGGTAGTATGAGGAAGAAGTGAAGTGGAGACCGATCTATAAAATCCCTTCAGACGAACGACGATTCTAATGGGAGCGTCCGTTTATACCAATGTTCACATCAAACGCATTAAATTGTATTTTCGGTAAATAACGTGTTAGATTTGA